>WOFM01001087.1:0-502128 GCA_011428145.1 Ericerus pela
GTTTTTTTGATAATTTGGCGTGTGTTTATTCATCAGAGTAATTTATGTTGTACTTGATTTGACAATATTCTTTAGTTCACTCAATGTTCTATTTAACTTAACGAGCAGGATATATTATGAAACTTATTGTTTCATTTGTCAAAATTCGCCTGATTTTACGATTCTCCGTCTTTTAACATGTTGCTCGCATCGTTAAATAAATGACAACATTCTGTGTAATACTTTTTTTTTTTTTTTTTTGTGAAAAATACAGTAAGTTGATCTCCCAATTGTTAGGGATATTTTGGTTTATTTCTAATTCTTTTTCGTCTAATTTATCCTTAAACTGTTTTTTTTATTTTGCTACTTAAGGGAAAGGAATGACAATGTTCGTATCCTCTAATTTTTGCAGTCCTACCGATTTACCTTTATTGAGAAAAATTCCCTACTTCAAGTTTCAAAATTTATGTAAAACTGAAAAAAATAATTTTCAAACTGTTCCTTCCCCTAACTAAATTTATGATCCAACACCATTTTATCGTTTTTCAGAAAACCGAAGAATAATTTTGTTTTATATTTGAAAAGTGCCATAAATTACTTCATTACAAGCTTTCTTGTAAGTTTGGTTTAAATAGTTCATAGGTACCTATTTATATATTTTCTGGTGTATTTGTTCATTTTAATTTTTAAATCGATTTATGAAAACTTCTGGCTTATATCGCCAAGAGTTGACATTTTTTTTCGAATTAAAACTGAATAAGCTTTAGTTTTTGAGCAAGAAAAACTAGTTATGACTTGAAGTTGCCTAAGAATTATCCCGAAAAATTTAAATTGCCAAATCTGGAGCATCGTAGTCATTACTTAATAGAAACTTTTTCTTGACTTCGAAAACAGGGTGTATTTCAGAAAAATAAAGACTCTGGAATAAGAGTTTATCGTAAATCTTAAGATTTTGTATTATGATGAAATCTGGACCAGATAAATACTATATTGTGTTGTGAAAGTAGCTTTAACTTTTTCCTCGTCTTTTAAAATTTGTTTTGTTTGTCTGAACAATTTTTTTCATCATTTTTTATGGTTTGAGGTTCTCTTTTACCTCTTCAAGTTGACCATGATTTTCCTCTTGTTTTTATTCTAATTATTGTTGCTTATTCCTTCAAATATTCTTCTTAACAGTTTTCGAGATCGCTCTTCTATTGTATTATTTATAATATCTTTCGAGTTTTATATTCTGTAGACCACGATAAAATTTTTAAATTAAAATTGGAATCTGAAATTTTCTTGTTTTCAAGTCGCATATGCTTTTTTTGAACATCAGTCGTTGTGACATGACACATGTTTACTTTCTGCTTTACTCAGCTATCACATTTACTATACATATTTTTTGTCGATTTTAAAATAGCATGATTCTTAAAAATTTTCGAGTTAATGTGTTTATTTACAGGACATAATTATCGAACAGTTGCAGTACCGTTACGAAAGTAACCGTATATACACATTCATTGGCGATATCTTGTTAGCTATTAACCCTTTCAAATTGTTGGGACTGTATTCAACCAATGTAAGTATTTCACCATTATTCAGATTGACTTACTTTAAAGAACCTAACGATTTTTGCCTGCCCTTTAAAATTTCAGTGTTGACTCGAGAACTCGAGAGTATTATTTCTTCTACATTTCGTAAATAGTAAAACAAATGAAGAGCATTCCATTAAGTCGAAGTACCTTGGGGAAAAAAAAAGATTTGTTGAAATTACTAATATATAGCGTATATTGTAAGCGATAACGTTCAATGAATTATTCTTGGTTGACATGTCATTAGAATTTTCCAATCTCTCCGATAATTTGTTAAAAAATTGGAAATATTTAGAAAAAAATCTCCAAACTACTGAAAGTTCTTGGAAAACGTCCCATTCCTGCTGTAATCCGTAAAATTTGAAAAATTATTTTTGGTATGAAACATTGCCTCATGACAAAATTTAGTGCTTATCTCTGCATGGGAAGTTGCTCTTCAGCTATTATATTACGAATCTTTTCTTCCTTTTTTTTGTTATTCCGGAGTCTTCTTAGATTGCTAGTTAATCATTTATGTTGAAAAATACAAAATTCAGTACGAAAATTTGTTAAAAATTCGATAAATTTTTGCGAACATTTTCTGAAAATATAAATAAAAAACGCAGGATTTTGATACCGGGTTCGCTTTGCTTATTTAAGTCAGTGGCGTAGCGATCAGTAATGTGCTTTCTGATACGTTTACCGCCTAACTTATCGTAGTATATATTATAGGATCAGAAAATTTGTATATTGTGTTATCAAGATTTTTTTATAATTTTCGTACTTGTCGATATTATACATCAGTTATCTAATAAATAAATAAATAAGTTTTTAGGAGGTACTCCAAAATTCATTCCCTAGATATCAGATTAGAACTAGAACGAATCGACAAAAGTGTACCAAGCTTTTCTGTGTTGCAGGAACAGCAACGGTACACGAACAAGTTTAGATCTGATAATCCTCCGCACATATTTTCGATCGCCGATGCAGCCTATCAAGCCCTGATTTATCAACAGAGTAATCAAGCTATTGTTATAAGCGGCGAAAGTGGAGCTGGCAAGACAGAATCAGCTAATTTGCTCCTCAAACAACTAGTACATTTGGGAAAAGTACGTTTATTTTCGAGTAATAATGTCAGGGGCTCATATAGGTCTCTGTTAATAAATATATTGACTGTTTTTTGTTGGTCTGTAGGCAGTTAATAAGAATTTAGAGGAACGAATTCTACGAGTTAATCAATTGATGGAGGCATTTGGTAATTCGCAGACTGGTATCAACAGTAACTCGTCCAGATTTGGAAAGTATTTAGAATTGAGTATGACACCGTCTGGTCGCATATCCGGGGCTCGAATTTTTGTTTATTTACTTGAGCACAGTCGTATAGTGCAACAAGCTCAGTAAGTTAATAGAATCGCTCATTCACTTCTTTATTATTTATATGCAAAATAAAGCTTATGACGTGATGAAATTTTTTTCAAATTTTTCAGTAAGATTTTACCAATTTATTATTGCAAATATTGCACTTACTCAAAAATCTACTGCATGTAAAATAGCCTATTTTGCTGGAAACATAACTATGTTGTAGTATTTTGTATGTCTCACTATCAATTATATCACTCTTCCGTCACTTTCTACCTTCTAATTATGATCTGTAAAAAGAAAGCCTCACTGAAATTAAGTTAATTTTCTACTTCTATCTTTAGTTATAAGTGATAGTGAATGGTGAATCATGAAATACGCACTCGAATAAACTTTTTAAGAAGTTTTTTCTTTTTCCAGCATATATGTAGGCTAGTTCTCCTAGTTCCATTATTTAATTATGAGCGGTGCTCCTTTTGCTTATGATTGGTTCAATGTTGACTTATTTTCCATTTAACAGTGAAGAAAGTAATTTTCATGTATTCTATTACTTATATGATGGATTGACGAGCAAAAATTTTCACCCAGATTACTATTTGGATTCGGAATTGCGTCTTCTTCACTCCTATCTGACGGCAGACCGGCAAGATCCTACCACAAAAAAAGTACTGTTCTCATTAACATAATCTCTGTCTTGTTTGGTTTTTTTTTTTAATGAAAATAAATTTATTAGACTAGCTTAATACATGTGGCGTCTTTTTTTCTGAAGCATAATATAGCGAAATTTGAAGAAATAAACAACGCTTTCCATTTGATTGGCTTTAAAAACGAAGAAATCGATCACGTATATAAAATACTGGCATCTATTCTACATTTGGGCGATATCGAGTTTGGAGAAGTGATTTCTGATAATACAGATAACAAAAGTAAAATAATAAATTTTGCTCCGCTACATCGAGGTAATTTCGATTTTGAAACTTTGTATATTTTTTGCTCGTATGATAGTTTTTTAAAATGCCAGTTTCGGCATGAAATTCGTAAAAAAAAAGTTATAAACAACTGAATAGAGTTATGATTAAAAATTACTGCTGAATCACTCTCAGAAAGGCTATGAAAAAGTTTTTTTGAATATTTTTATAAGCTCTAAAGACTGCTTTAGCGTAATGATTCAGGAATTTGCGTAGTTATGTGAGATAAAAGTTTAAATTTTAGACAAAGAATGATTATTTAAATATTTGACTAAAATTAAGCGGTTGGTATTTAAGGCTATTGAATTGACTAACATTTGTCGTAGGGTAAAAAGTACTTGAATGAATTAAGCAGTCAAGTAGAAAAATATAGTGTTCTTTTGTGATACGGTTGGATTTTATTGTTTTGTAGGGAATTTTAAAAGTTACTTTTTGAGCAATTTTCTGTATTAATAAAATCTTGGGCTTCGTTTTTGAGATTTTCATGTTCAGTATTGGTGAGCAATATTTGCGAAATGCTGTCATCTTTATTGTTTTGGTTTTTGTTGAAATTTGTTTAAGTAAATTATTTTTATTAATGAGCTGGTGTTTAGCAAATTTTTAATGTTTTTTTTATCTGAAAATACCAAAAATATGATCTCTAACTTTTTTGGAAGATTTTTTCTCCGTGTTACTTATACCATTGCATTCGTCTAATTTTACGATGCTTTTTGTTTCTAGTTTCTCATTTATTAGGATTGAATCGATACAATTTGCTCGAATGCCTTGTCTTGAACAGCGTAACAATGAAAGGCGAGGTAATTACTCGCCATAATTCCGTTTCTGAAGCTTGCGTTATCCGTGATGCCATTGCAAAAACATTGTACAGTAAACTTTTTGACTGGTTGGTTAGTTGCATCAATGATTTACTGTCTTGTCACATAAGGTTAGTAGTTTTCACAGTGAATAAGTAATATGAAGTTACCTTGTTGCCTATGTAATTTAGCTTCATTTTATATTTTTTTGAATTAACTTCCTTATCAGAAAATTTATTTTAATTTGAATGAAAAGTTTTATGCGATTTTTCACCAGCGTCATTCGTTTTTATGAAAGTTCGATATGCCAGTTTATATGGTTGACGTGTAGGAGACATTACTGTGTTTACATGGTTTGTCTACTTTTTATATAATGTCGTAGTTGTGTAGTGTAATAATAAAGGACATCACCAGTGTGGGTGTGGGAAAAGTTACTTGGTAGTATCTTGAAACACTTAAAATTCGTGCTAGTTATTGAATATTAGGAGTTGGTATGTGGGTTATTCTATTTTTTTCATATTTTTGGCCGCAGTAGTATGTGAATAATTCAATCGATCGCTTATAATACGTACAGTTTCGTTCTTTGTATTAATTTACTTTTGTCAGTATAGCTATTGACGCCTCTATGAGAACAGGCGCAGCTGTGCGTTTTAAAATAATACAAATTGATATAGCCGTATTAGTTTTTACCCCCTAAGGCAATGAAAAATTTTGCGGCTCCCCTATCCCATCATCAATAAAATTTTAAAATAAGAAAAGCGTTATTTTTATATTCGTCTGTGCCGCCCTTAAAACCTGGTCGCCCCGAAACACTGCCTCAGTTCCTTTGTGGATAATACAACCATTCAAATCGAGTATGATTTTGAAAACATATCTTTGATTGTGTGATTTAAAAAAGAAAATCATTATATTCGGTAGGCTCTATTATGTAATTTTATTCTGTCTTATTTTTTATTTTTTACTTTTTTGAGCTGTTTTTATGCAAATATTCTTGGTATTTGTTTTTTGTTTATAGAGGAGAACAAAGAACCATCGGTATTCTTGACATATTTGGTTTCGAAAATTTTACTAAAAATTCGTTTGAGCAGCTTTGTATTAATATTGCAAACGAACAGATCCAATATTACTTCAACAAACACGTTTTCACATTAGAGCAGCAGGTATGTAGTCTATTGTGCTTAACGAATAATTAATTGAGGATTTTATAAGTTTCTGCAAAAAGTTATTTTTAATTCTGTGTGGGAATTATCTGAACTTCGTTAACGCAAAACTTATTCTGTAGGTTGAAAATAATTGAAAGATTCGTACTTTTCGTATTCGTAGACTCGGACCCTCCATAGTAACTACAATAATTTATTTTGTGTTTCTTATATAGGAATACGTTAATGAAGGAATACCTGTGGAGTCAATACAATTTGTAGATAACAAACCTGTACTTGATCTGTTCCTGGCCAAACCAATGGGACTATTAGCTCTATTGGATGAAGAGAGTCGGTTCCCACGAGCAACAGACAAATCATTAATAGGTATAAACATTGACTGAATATAATCCTGATGTGCTAATTTCCTCAATATTATATATGTACAGTAAGAAATCTAATCACAAAGATACAAGCTTTTTTTGAATTTTGTTTACTCGTATTGCTCGGTTATATTTTATAACGTCATTCACTAATCAGATACTGAATACAGTTGACTGTTTTTTCTTTCTTGGATAAAGATTTGATGGTCTTCCATTGAATTTCTTTTCCAGTTGTTTTCATTGATTTTTTTATTATTTTTTCAGAAAAATTTCACAGTAACATTAGATGTAAATTGTACATGAAGCCGAAACTAAATTTACTGCAATTTGGAATTCAACACTTTGCCGGCAAAGTCATGTACTCGGTTGAAGGATTTCTGGATAAAAATCGACAATTTCTACCTATCGACGTGATTAAATTGTTTTGCAGTTCGCGTATTCATACTGTCAGGAATTTATTTCAGTGCTCGGTGAACAAAACAAATATTTTTTGTTCGATGCCAGTCAATTTGTATCCAACCCAACCGCAATATTGTAGTAAAGTAAGTTACCCAATTTTTGAAATAAATAATTTCTTTGGCAGTTTCGCAAACAATCGATTTAAAAAAATTAATGAATTTTTGGAAAAATTTTTCAGAGTAGGTTATATTCTATATGGCAGAAAAATAATTGATCAGTAACAATTTTGATCTTATCTGAAGCATGTATTTTACTTTTTAGTGTAGAATATATAGAATTTTTTAATTCATTGTTCTTACAAAGGTTCTTTCAAAGTGACGTATGGCTTTATTTTTTTGTCGAAAGCAACAAAATTCGAATTTTTAATTTATATATAAGACTAGTCTTAAGTATTATTTACTGCTTTTCCGATAACATCGGTTTTTGGAGAACTATTTTATGCGTAAATGTAGAATAAAAGTGTTCTGTAATTCTTATCAGTCGTTGCTCATAAATTTTTTTTTTCCCGTAGAAAAGTGTTCCTAATGTTGTTGACAAGTCGCCGAAGACAAGGACTCAACAAACGGCGGCCAGCTACTTTCGTTCCTCTCTCACCGAGTTGTTACAAAAAATTTCAGTCGGTGCGCCTCAGTTCGTTCGCTGCATTAAACCGAATGACACTAGAACTCCACAATTATTCGATCCTATCAAGGTGCTGAAGCAGCTTCGGTATACTGGGGTTCTGGAAACGATTCGTATTCGTCAGCATGGTTTCTCTCACCGTATTTTATTCTCAAATTTTATAAAACAGTAAGTGGGAACAGGATTGAATGCCATACATATGCATATTTTATGACATAACATGCTAACTGTGTTGCCATAATTTTTATCTGTTGTCTTCGCCTTTCCTCGTGTTCCCATTCTCTGTTTTTGGCAGATGCGTTTTTTCCTCGGGGTTCCGGCTAGATTAGGCTTATTCTGATGTTGATTGGGAGGGCCGGAGGGAGTGGTCATATGGGGTGAATATCAACTGAACCAAGCCGAACACATTTTTCGTTTGCAAAAATATACGGGTGACTGGTCTTCAATCTGCATTGTTTCGATTGTAAGACGGAGCAGCAAATTACTGCGCCACATAAATCCTCCAATTTCCTGTTTCACATTTTATTTGTGGAAAGTCACAATTGGAACTCAGTATAAATGAATTCGTGAAATGTTTTTGATAACGAATATAATTTGAAAGTTTGAAACACAGTAAGTTATTAATTTATTGAAGTAATAAAGCTCCATGAAAGTTTGCAAGGCAGTTGAACATATGCGGACATAATTAACTAATTTTGGTGTCTTGTGTTGAAAGCTGACCTTGGTTGAAAATTTTTGACGTATTATCCGTGATTCACGTGAAACTTCAATGATAAAATAGCTAAGAACGAAGTTTCTTTTTGTACCACTTTTCTCTGCTTCATTCTTCGTTAAGAAAATAAAACCATAAATCAAAACTGCTTCTAAATATAAAAGTTTGAAAATGCTTGGCAATCGCTGTCAATGTTTAATAATACTGTCACATTTGTTCCAGGTATTCTTTTCTAGTTTCATCATTTCGAGAAAAATTTCCACCTACCCGAGAGGGTTGTAAACTGGTGCTGACACGATTAAGGATCGAAGGTTGGGCCTTGGGTAAAACCAAAGTATTTTTAAAATATTACCAGGTGGAATGTCTTACGAGAATGTACGAAGAACAAGTGAGTCATATATACAAATTTCGAAGTAAACTACTCTTAATTTGTTTTTAAATAAAAATGTACGGGTAAATGGAGAATGGGATATATGGAGAATGGAGAAAATGACACGGATGTAAAATGTATAAATGAATCTTAATTTTTTTTCTCTGTATGGGTCGTCTGAAAAAAGGGGTTAATAATGTGTCTCATATCTAAGACGATACTTAAGTGAAAATCGGGTAAGTAATATTTCATTTGTGGTTTTCATGGATAAGTGTAGTCGAAATTACGCTGAAGTATTTTACTTAAATAAAATGAACGATAAATAATACCTATGGCCCTAGTCTCCCAATTCCTTCTAAATTATGTTTTCTAGACATCTACAATCAGTGAAGGTAGTTGAATGAGCGATCACGTTAGCCCCAAAAACCATTGACCTTAGAGAAGTGAACAATGATGTATTGCGTTTGCTTTAACCAAACCTATTATCTCAGTCCAAGTGGTTCCAGGTCTATGTAAATAAGCTTGGATTTTTTACGACTATCACTTCATTAGTTTTAAAATACGATCATTTTGTTTTCAGATTCGGAAAATTATTTTGGTACAAGCATGCGTGCGTCGATTTTTGATACGTAAAAAGTATTTACGCATGAAACGCGAAATGACATTCAGCGTACTCACTATACAGAAATACATTCGCGGATGGATAGCGCGTAAGAACACTCAAGAGTTGAAGAAGAAGCAGAAATGCAGTCATGAGACAACCAACGTTGATGAAAATCAAAAACCCTCAGAAAAAGAGAACCTAAAATACATAATAAATGCGGACCCTCATTTTAAAAAATTTGTCCATCTGGATGTGGGCGGTAGAATCGAAAAAAGTTAGTATTCTTAGACCCAGCTGTGAAAAATTATACGGAGGCAATCAGAGTCAATCATTGAGTCTTAGTTGGTGAAGAAAGTCGTTTTAATTGTGGTTTAGCTTTGACCTTGAAATCGTATTACTTGGATTTTAAGTACTTTCGAGACTAAAACCCCTCCGTGACCAGCACATTACTAGGATTCTCTATTTCGTATAATTCTCTTGCTATTTCAGTCAGATAACTTACCTATACTGTAAGTGGGTCGCTGAAAAAATAGTTCGAAAATTTGTCAGTTAAAATTTGTGAAAGGTGAATTCTTTAGAAAATGTTTTGGTTGGTGACGCTCAGAAAATAGGGCCTATGCTCACACTTGGTGGTGTAAAATACTCTATGTCAGCGAAATTGTAGGATTTGTTTATTACTTCGTCCTTGCCACCGCCTCATCGTTGAGAATACGTCCATTTCCATGGTTTGGTGTTGTAACATATTTATTCTTTATTTGTGTACCTAGCCTACATGTTATTTCATTCAGAAGTAAATTGAAGAAATTTTCGAATAGAACCATTGTTTAGTTTTGAAAAAAAAAGTTCTCATGCAGGTATAATGTTTGCCACATCCCCCTTCTTCCTCTGAAAAGGAAGTCTTGTTTTTCATCATTTCTATGATTCGAATCAGTTGTTCTTCTCCCGACTCACACTAACATAATTGAACATGGTTTTTAATTTAATTTGAACAAGGGTTGTTTTGAGTTTTGTTTCCGAAGTAATTTATGGATACATCGAACTATTTATCCAAACCTTAAGGTGATTCACTCACCGTAGGTTTTGAATGTCTACTATTGCTCTAGTTGATACCAAAGTGTCCATTCGTGAATCACTAAACGAGAATCAGATTTTATTTTTAGATTTTGAAATTTTAACTGAAAGTCTTCTCGTTTTTTTCGATCGTAAATTAACATTTTACTCATTTCTCTTTTTATTTTAGATTACAAACGCCACGATGAACTGTTGCCAAAAAACTGTAATTTCAGGCATCGTTCGAACTTGAAAACACCTAACAGTCAGAAGCATGGGCCAAATCATGCCAATCGACCGACTGCCAATGGAAAATTGAAAATGTCTATTAAAAATTGCGACGTGGTATGTCTTTATTTTAAACTTCCGAGTTATCTAGTCGTTTATACCGAAGTTTCGTTTCTTATACTATATTTTTTCTCGTCCTTTTCATGTCTTAGATTCGTCGAGAGGATGCTGAAGTTACGAAGAAGAATATGGCAAATTTACGACCCCTAACGATTTTTGATTCTACCAAACCATTTGTGCAGGTAGTGATAAAATTTTCTGCAACATCGTCATATTTTTCTAATTATGCATCTCTTGTCTGCCAATACGTTTATTTCTGTTTATTCGACAGCGTGGTTTTGTTCAAGAAGTAACAAAAAAATTTGCAGAGGAATCTTTCAAACCTAATAAAAATGAAGAAGTCAAACTGTAAGTGTTTACATTGTATATGTAACGGGGTAGGAAGTCTCTTTTAAAAATCGTACACAAAATTATGAAAAAACACGCCTTAAAAAAGAATAACATGTCCAATAACAGAGTACTTGATTGTTTTCTCTTTATTGAATTCCGGAAAAGTGGTCATTTTGCCCAGCGTTTAAAAATGGTTTTATGTCGTTGTGGGAGAAGGAGTAGTCGGAATCCGTAGTTAATGCCCTCTCAGTATGAATTTTCCGTTCATATGCGGGAACATTGAACTTGGTTCGGGAATATGATGGTGGCTGGTCTCGAACCTAAAAATTTTCAATTATAAGGCTGAATCTCTGACTATATATTACTACGTAAAGGGCTCAACACCTAACCGCTTAGCTACCCATACCTTCGAAATGAAGTTGTAAGTGGGTATACTGTGGTTGATTTGTTCTGTCTTCCCTAGGCAAAGAATGTTGACCATGGATCGCGATCCTAAACAGGATATCATGTTTAAACGAAATCATAATAATTGGAACAATCAACCTGCAAAGTAAGTGCTCAACTTTATTTGTTTTATCGAAACATAGTTATATTGTAAATTAATGAGAACTGTAGTTGTATTATGATTGGTGAATTTGCCAGGGAATAGTGTTAATGTTATAATGTGAATCAGTCTCATTGAATATACTGAGTAGTTTCCCTAAATTTCTGGTCATTTTATGACATGCGAATTGCGATACTAAATACTCACAGTCCGCATAAATTCGCTTAAAAATTATGAGAAAACAAATCGGAAAAAATATATTTTAATTGTTTTTTATTCCTAGAGGTTTTTCTTACTTTCTTATCTGTTAGCCTTTTCCACTACCAATTTTATAAAAAATACACCAAGTTGAACGATTGTTTCTAGTGAAGAAATAAAATTTTTTTCTTCCAAATTTTCTTGTCGTGTCCCTTTTCTCGTTCTCTGAGGGCGTACATATATAGTTCCTTTCAGTGAAAATCAAATTTCAACTAGGTACCTAATTAGAGCATATAAATATATATAAGTTTTCAAAGACCACTGGAAGTAAAATCTTATATTTATTTATTCCCTTCATTCTATATTTCAGGTTGAAAATATTAGGAGTTGGTGGACCGTGTAATTTCCGACAGATGCTGCGTCCGATTCAAAATCCTCCGACCGAATCCTTGCGGAAACGGGTGATAGAAAGGTGCCAAAATTTTAATCAAGCCTACACGAGCTTTAATAATATGAAAAATGAAGCTGTTTAATGACAAGTGAAGAAAATTTATGTCCTCTTTCCGTCCATTTGTAAAATTGTAAACGAAACATTCACCGAATCTAATTTCATAAGTCTACAAAGTAAGGTTACATAATTTTTAATTCCAATTCGTGTGATCTAAAACTTTCATTGCGACACCACTAATAATTTACAAAATTTTGAGCAAAGAACTTTTCTTTTCTTTTTCTTTTTTCTTAACATTAGCGTAATATTATATTAACTTTCATAAATGGCTGTGGAAGAGTAATTTTGGATGTCTAATCGTCATCAAATAATAACGTAATCAATTTAAAAATTTCTTTTTTATTTTAAGTTATTTTAAGTTATTTTTTAGCCTGACGAGAATTAAGTAAAATAGTGAGAAACAACTAGAATTTTATCGTACCTACTGCTTGTTTTCATTTTTATTTAAAATTTTTCTCTGAATCATACAGTTTCTAACCTGTGTTTGTCCCTTCTTAACCTTTTATATGTGTTCCTGAAATATTGATATTTTCTTCAAATTTTAGAATGAACTGAATGACATAATCCAAGTCGTCACTTTTTCTCCCGTTTCACTGTGATACTGTATTTAAATTTTTGTATTAATTAACAATTTTCTTATTTTCTGAATTCATAATTTCATACATTTCATGTTATATTCTCTTGTGTGAAACATCTGCGAAAAAAAGTCCATTGCGCTTAGTCATTATCTATAGTTGAAAATGCGTTTTGTTTTTTTTTTTTTGTTGTTTTTTATTTTAACGTTGTTATTTATTTTTAAAATTTTTATTTATTTATTTATCTATTTATTTAATGATTATCTGGAGCAATTTATTAATAATAAAACCGTATTTAATTTCTTCTTATTTTAGTTTTATTTTTAAATTAATAATTTGAAATAAATTAAAGTGATGGCTTCGAAAAAATGTTTTTTCATCAAGTTAAATCGATGGAAAATTTTATCCATTATTAGATGACCACTGAAATTTGAATGCGATTTTTTCGAGACAAAGTGTTCTGAAAAAGCCGTTTTCTATGTTCCACATTTCCACAATAATCGGTAAATTCTAATATTATTCTTAAGGAAAAAATCAAATCAAATCAGTTCCCTTTCCCTCCAATGGGGGATTTTACTTTTGACGTCATAGTACGGGTGGCGTCCCGGAAAAAGAGTTCAACTATGTAAACAAACAAACAACTGATGAAAAGGCCAAAAATCAGTGAAATTGAAACAATTTTTCTTTTTTTGTTATTATCTCGGCTTCTGAGAACTCAAAATTATTGTACTTAGTCTCATTTTATTCCTTAGAGTCTCCTAATTAATTTTGTGTGTCCAATGAAAAGCGAAAAGCCTAATGTTCTTTGTTGGGTGTAATTCTTCGACCGTATACTAGATAGACACGCCCTGTACAATCTCGTACAATGCTTCCCATTGAAGCACTAGGGCAAGAAATTATTTTACTCAAGTTTTCGAAGCTGATTTTAACC
This sequence comes from Ericerus pela, assembly GCA_011428145.1. Taxonomy (NCBI): domain Eukaryota; kingdom Metazoa; phylum Arthropoda; class Insecta; order Hemiptera; family Coccidae; genus Ericerus; species Ericerus pela. The sequence continues at coordinate 13,426 of WOFM01001087.1, forward strand.
AGGTTGAAGTTTTTTTTTTGAAAAATTGTACATAATCATTTCTTCTTTTTTTTCTATTAAAAAATTCATTTTAGAAGAAAAAAAAAACTTTTTTATACGATTTTATTTTACTCACTCAGTTTGTTGAAGTACATTGGATGACAAACTTCAGCGCTGCTTTCACGTGTTACAACACACGCACAGTACTGTTATATCCGTTTTATCAGTTGTTTTTTTAATTTTTGTTCGTTTTTCTTTAGAAAAAAAAGAGAAATTTTATTTTGTCTTTCCATTTTTTTATTCTTCAAATTATAAAACCATGTTTTTTAAAAACTTGTTTCTAACCTAACTCATTTGATTTTTTCTTCAAAAAATCCTTATGGAATTTAACATGCATTTGCCCTATTGTTAGTCATTTTATGTATGCTTCAATTTTCCATTTACATGGCGTATCTATTGATGTGAGGCGTACAGAACGATCGAAAGAACTTGAGACTTTACTTTAACGACATTTTATTGCGGACTAAAATACATTTCAAAAACGAAATACGAAATGGCGAAGCAACAGCGTTATCGGTTCGAGAATAGTAGGGGAAGCACTTTGTGATGAGAGTGTACGTATGACATATATATATATATATATATGTAAGTTTCATGTGGAAATGAGACTAATGAACTTCAATTTGAACTAAAGATTTATTGCAAGAATCAAATTTATAAGCAACTATAGTTAAATTGATAATTTCAAGTCGAACTATCACACAATGAAACTCAGAGAAAATAAAATTGTGTAAAAACACACATAAAATGAAAGAGTAAAATATTAGATGTTGCATAAGCAATGAGAGAAAGACGAATGTCTTGACAGTGAAATGTAGGTACTGTCTAGCCTGCATTTCACAAAGTCGAAACACATTCTCTAATCTAAACCAACAGGTGAAAATGTGAAAAAGATTGATTGTGTGCGAAGTACATGAAACAGATAATAACAGAATGAATGTGAGTTGATGTTGAAAGAAGGTGAAAATGTTGTGATAATAAAATTACGAGAACAGAATGAATGTGATGAAATGAAATGAGTGTATCGAATAATTTTACATCCCCACACCAAGATATAAAGTCGATGGGAGCTAAAAAAAATTAACAAACTAATCAAAATATACAGGGTTACAAGTCCTATACCAAGGCAAAAGCCAGGACTTAAAAGGATCAGACAATTCAATTTTCAAAACTCGACGGATACATTTTTGACACATGAAATATATTAGATTCATATTTTTGAAAGCCAGCTTCCACCTCAAATAAGACATTTGAAAGCTGTTTTAAAATTTTATAAGGACCTGTCCTAATTTTGTCCAATTTGTTTCGATTTAAAGAATTTCCATGCAGAACGTAGACAAATTGACCTACTTTGAAATCAGGCTGTTTTTTATTTCGGTCAAATCGTTTTTTGTTTGCCAAGTGGCTTTTCATAGAGTTTTGCATGGCTTTTATTCGGTCATTTTCCAAATTAAATTCAAAAGGGAGGTTTTTAAGCAATGGTGGAACAGAACCATGCAAAAGATAATTTGGAGAATATTTTGTCACTGAATGAACTGTGTCATTATATTCTTGAACGCATTCCTGAAATAATGTGGGCCAAGGCCTCTTTTTGTTTACCTCATTTGCATTAATTTTGCATCTTAACCTGTTAACCAAAGTTTGATTGAGGCGTTCATTCAATCCGTTTGAGAATGGACAATCTACTGCAGTAAATAATAATTTTGTATTTTTAAATTTCAAAAATTCTTTAAAAGCTGTTGAATTCAAACCGGTATATTGATCTGCAAGTAGATATTCTACGTTATGTCCATTCTTATATACCAAATTTAATAAATTCACAAAATCAGTAGCCTTCTGATGTTTTGATGTGATGGCATATGCATACCTAGTAAAATGATCCACTAAGAGGTGGACGTATCTCTTAGTAGAGTTGTTTCCAGCGAAACCACCAATTGTGTCAACAGACATGTATTCAAAAGGCTTTGTGGCCGGTCCCAATTGAGACATTGGTCCAAATGTGGGTGAAAGACGAGATTTATTCATAATACACACTGAGCAATTTTTACAAAATTTTTGAATAAACTCTCTAAAATTTACGTTATAAAAGTAGGGTAACAAAGACAGCTCAATTTGTCTTGTCCCAATATGACCAAACTTGAAGTGGATCTTTTTGATTAATTCTTTGGCAAATTCATCCGAAACAATTATTTTTTTATTATCTTTGTGATTGGTAAAAAGGAGGTTATTTTTACCATTCATTATGTTAATCTTTTCATTAATTCTGTCCAAAGTTACAGATTTTTGATCTATTAATAAATCCTCCAATTGCAAGATATTCATAGTTTTAATTTCTGAAATAGCTTCATGTGGCTCGAGGACTGGATTTCGAGACAAACAATCCGCTTCTACGTTATTTTTACCTGGCTGATACGTTACTTTAAAATTAAAATGAGATATCGACAAAATTAATTCCCTTAATTCATCATCAAATTGTGTATTAATTCTCATGTTTTCTAAAGGTTTATGATCAGTAATAATCTCAAAATTTATATTCTGAAGTAGATATCTCCAATAATTTAGAGCCTCCTTGATAGCCAGACACTCAAGGAAAAGGGCTTTTCTTTTTTTTTGACTTTCATTTAATTTTTTAGAAAAATAAGCCACAGGCTTAAAAGTACCATCTTCCTGCTTTTGTTTCAAAACAGCACCAATGCCTTCTAAACTAGCATCGGTAAAGACTTTAGTTTCCTTTTCTGGGCTGAAAATGGCCAGACATGGTTCGTTACATAAAATACGTTTAACAAAATCAAAACTTTTTTGGCAACTATCACTCCATCAAAAAGGTACATTTTTCTTCAATAAATTATGTAAAGGTGCTAGTACCATAGCAGAATTTGGAATATAAGAGTGATAGAAATTTACTTTTCCTAGGAATTGCCTAACGTTTTTGACTGTCTGAGGAACAGGAAACTCACGAACTGGGAGTACATTGTCGAAAATAGGACGTGTGAGATTATTCTCAATTTCGTGACCTAGATATTTGACCTTGTTTTTAGCAAAATTACACTTGCTCAAGCTAAATCGAAAACCTTCTTTATAAATTGCGTCCATTACTTTCTCTAAATGCAGCAAGTGTTCATTAAAAGATTTTGAAAAAACCAAAATATCATCTATGTAATTTACTGAAAAATTGTCTAGGTCGTTTCTTTTTAAGACATTACGGAGAATTCTTTGAAAAATGGCTGGAAATGTTTTCAGTCCGAAAGGGAGGCATTTCCAGTCATAATGACCTGTCTGAGTTACAAAAGCAGTCTTGTACCGATCTTTCACCCTAAGTGGTACAGACCAGAAAGCGCTATTGATATCTAACACACTGAACCATTGGCAGTCCCTGGCCTTCACTATCAAATCTCCTATGAGAGGAAAAGGCTGGCTTTCAGGGATTAAGATCTTGTTCAGGGCAGAATAATCAATACATAGCCTATTCTTTTTCTGAGTACCATCTGACTGTTTTTTCACTGCGAGAGTGACTGGAGCTGCAAATGGAGATGAGGACTCTTGAATTAACCCTGCTTTAAAAAGTGCAGTTACCTGTTCCTCAATCTCCTGCTGATCCACTATGTTACACCTGTAAGGCTTTCTGTAGATATATCGAAGCTCACTCAGCTTAACTGCGGCTTCGTGAGTGGAAACTTTCCCAATATCGAATTTATCCTTTGCGAAGGCATAATTGAAGCAATTAATTACTTTGTATACTTTCCTTCGATCAGAGGTACTCAGATGTCTTAAATTATTAGCAACAAGTTCAACAGAATTAATACAAGCAGTATTCGACTGTCTACCAGAAGTAACAGAAGTCCTACCTTGACTAATAATTAAGTTCTCATCTTGCCTTAGCTTAAAGGCTTTAATCAGATCTAAACCAATAATAAAATCATGAGAACAGTTGTTTTCATTTAATACGAAAATGTATGCAAACTTTGTGATATCAAAGATTTTTACTTTAAGTTTGCATATTCCGAGTATTTTGCCATGTCCACTAACCATTTTAAAATGACAGTTTTTAAGCCTTAAGAATTTACACTTTAATTTTTTTAATAAATGAGAATTTATAGCTGAGATATTCGAACCACTATCATAGGTTCCTTCAGGTTCATGGCAATCGTTTAGGCTTAATTTTACTTTAATTAGTGGTGGCACTACAAGTTTTTTGAGATATCATCATCCGTCGAAGAATCCGCCAGCTCAGTACTATTGACAGATTTTTGTTGGGTGTCCTGTTTTTCTGCATACCAGCAATTTGCTTCTGAATGCCTCTTGTTAGGATACCCGTTTTTCTCACAAATAGAGCATGGTTTTCTATTCTTCGGATTTACGTTATTTTTAAAGTTATTGACAAAATTTACGTTATTCTTCTTTTCGGAATTAGAATTGGTAAAAACTTTTGACGACTGAGAAAGAGAATTCTGACTATTATTTTGACTATTATTTTGACGACGAAAAGAAGGGGGAGATGAAGGTTTATTCTTATTGCTTTTAGACCTATTACCTACAAATTTTTCATCTCCTTCATATTTCTTTAATTTGTCTTTAAGAGACTGCAAAGTCAAAATACTGTTCTTGTTTAAAGATTTGACGATACGATCCGGTAGACCAAAAATTACTAAATCAAGAATAACTGACTTCGAATAGCCACGATTACATTCAATTAGTACCTTTTCTTTGTTTATGACGTAATCAACAAGCGAACCGCCTAAGTAGCGAAATCCGATGGCATTGGCAACAGCACGAAAAGAATTATCACCGAAGTTGGAAACTAATTCTTGTCTCCAAAGTAACCATTCTGCATCCACAGGCAAATTCTCCTGCGTGACGATAAACCAATTGTTGAGAGAAACATCCAAGCAGGATTTAAGAACCTCAACTTGATGACGACCTTTGAGTTGGAACCTCGAAACCTCCTTCTCAAAGCGATCGCACCATGACTCGACATTTTTATTTTTCGGATGGAATTTCTCTAGAAGTATATGACGGAGGATCTCCTTCAGAGACTCTTCTTTTGGCGACGACAATTTTTCTAAACACGAAACCATCGAAGTGAGAGCTGGACTCTGCGACTCAGACTCACGAACCGACGAACTGACAATAATTTCTCCCAAAAAATGTTCAGAGAAAATGAAATTGTCATCCGCATCGACATACATTGAGAAAACCTCATCTGGCAAGGTGACATTAACGTTCCTGAAATGACCCCTCGACTTTAGAGACGCCACAGCAGACTTAATGACTGGTAATTTACCCAAATCGGGATGCAAGGAAATATTATGAAGCTCGACTGGAAAACCGAACCATTCTTCAGAATCGAAAAAACGAACTCTACGAACCGCACAATAGTTCGACTTGCCATCAGAACTGGCAGCGATAATTAAATAAAAAGTTAATTTTTTTGACATATTGAAAATAATAAACGAAACGAACTTTCACTCAAAACTAATTTTAAGAAATTATCAATTTGTAAGTTTCATGTGGAAATGAGACTAATGAACTTCAATTTGAACTAAAGATTTATTGCAAGAATCAAATTTATAAGCAACTATAGTTAAATTGATAATTTCAAGTCGAATTATCACACAATGAAACTCAGAGAAAATAAAATTGTGTAAAAACACACATAAAATGAAAGAGTAAAATATTAGATGTTGCATAAGCAACGAGAGAAAGACGAATGTCTTGACAGTGAAATGTAGGTACTGTCTAGCCTGCATTTCACAAAGTCGAAACACATTCTCTAATCTAAACCAACAGGTGAAAATGTGAAAAAGATTGATTGTGTGCGAAGTACATGAAACAGATAATAACAGAATGAATGTGAGTTGATGTTAGACAGGAAAGAAGGTGAAAATGTTGTGATAATAAAATTACGAGAACAGAATGAATGTGATGAAATGAAATGAGTGTATCGAATAATTTTACATATATAATGTGATAGTGATGATGAAGAAAGAGAGAAGGTGGGATTTCCGTTACAACACCCCCCCAAAATTTTACAGTTTGAGTTCTTCATCATATTGTACGCTGAAAGTAAACGAATTATTATTATTTGTGAAAAAATTTCAAGTACAGAAATAATATATGCATAATAAAAAAAATTAAAAAAATTATTGACATCGTATTATTCGAACATTATTGTGGTAACTTTGGTTCGTAAAATAATTTTGTTATGCTGTGCTTCGAGAGAAAAAAAAATTAATCGAATAAGATAAATAAATACAATAAATAAATAGTATGGTAATATGCATGGAATATTCAATATCCCAAACCCCTTATTAAAGCTATTATCATACGTTTCCAGTCCAAGTAATATTGACCATCAAATATTTTCCCACTTGGACCTTGTATCGGACGTATGGTTTCATCAGCTGGCATGACATAATGTACTTGAGGGTGTGCACTCCCAGATCCTGATCCTCCTTAAGGGGATGGGGTAGTGGTCCTCTCACTTGCCGTATTCATGCTTTCTGGAGTACTTGGTAATGTACTTAGTTCCGACAACTCAATTTTGAAAAAAAAATAAACTTTATTTTCAAAAAAAATTAATTGCCAAAAAAAATTTATTTTATTTTTGAGAAAGGAAAAAAAATTTTTATTTTTATTTAAATTATTAATTTTTTGTAATATTATTCGTGTGTATTTTTGTGTTTTAAAATATGAAAAAGGAAAAGAAGAGAAAAATAAAAAATATTCTAATTGAGAATATATTTCAGAAATAAACTTGAAGAAATCTTGTTTAAATTTGAATCCTTGTGATTATTTATAACAAAGGATCTATTGAAAGTTATTCTTGAATGCTATTTGTAATATTTTATTGTAATAAGTTTTCAAGTTTATGCATTAGTATTTTTAACAAAGGAATTTTGTGACATGAAATTTCACAATTAAACTTCCCCAATATGACAAAGGATTTTTTCTTTTGTGACAATAAATTGTTGAAATATGAAATTTGTTCAAATATGAAAGTATTTTACTTGTTAATATTATATTATATTTGTGGCAACGGGTGGTCGATGACAAACGAGTGTGAACTACACACTCGTCGACCACCTAGCGGGCCAGTGGGGTAAAACCCACAAACTACCTTTTTGTGCTCACGGCTGTACATTTTGTCTGTGCAGCTTAATTGTTTACTGGGCTTGGCCCGCACACGCTATCAGCAGTACACGCAACCGACCATATTTGGTATTTGTGTGGTGTCATGTACAAACATATACACACACCCACATGTTGACGTTTCACCGTCAACAGGGAAGGAACCGTCACCTCCTTCCCCACCGTTTCCAACTAGCTTGGAAACAACAACAAATCAGCTTTCAACAGCTGATTGGCTAAACCACAAACTCAGTTGGCTCTTGTCAGCTGACGGAGAAGGTTCTCCTTCTCCTTCCCCTTTCCCTCGTTACTCGTCGGTACTTAAGTACCGACCAACGTCCACAAAAATCAGTCGGCACTCGACTGCCAACGGAGAAGGTTCTCCTTCTCCTTCCTTTTCCATCTCCCTATTTTTTCATTTTTCCCTCTTCTCTCCCCAGGCTTGACGTCAGTACGCAAATACCGCCCAGTCATCCCAAAGAGAAGCAAACAGTCGGCAATCAGCTGCCGATGAGGAAAGTGTAAACTTAGCCTCCTTTTTCAATTACCACCATGGCCTCCAAACTATCCCCGTTGTCCCTCGACGACCTGGTTCTCCCGCTGACGCCTGCGAAGGCCACAGTCAGCAATCCTCCCAGGAAGACGGAGAACCAGCCCAACCCCACGTCTGCCATCCACTCAACGCCGCATGTCAGCATGCGTTTGTCGACTGTACCGACAAACTTGGCGATCCCGCAGTCCTCTAAGCTTGTAAATTTTGGCCCGTTCCTCGACAACTACCTCCCAGGCGAGGAACTTCCAGTCAACCAGCACCAGCCAGTTGACAGTTCCACGCTGAGGCTGTCCCCCATCCTCAATCGGCAATCGCACTGGCAGGAAGCAAATTCTGCCGTGACTACCGTCTCGCCCTCTTTACAACCCCATCCACCATGGTTACTAACAGGTCTTCCTCCGTTCAACGCCGAGAATGTGCGTCTCTGGCTGCAGCAGATCGAGAATCTTGCTCGCGCCAGTGGCAATACCAGCGAATCTCAGCTCTACCTGGCGATCTCCGGCCACTTGCCGACCCAGGTAGCCAATGCTGTGTCAGAACTACTCTACAGTTCCGACGACTCGCTGCACACTTGGTCAAACCTCCACAATCAAATCCAACAGGAATTTTCCCCTTCCTCCTACACCTGGATTAGAACCCTGTTGGAAAACACCCATTGTCAACCTTCCGAGAGGCCTTTGGCGTACCATCGCCACCTCGTCACCCTAAACGAAGGAAGAGTCAATGACGATGTTCTCCGTAACCTTATTTTCCAATCCCTCCCGGTCAATATCCGCCAGACATTGGCCATGACAAAGCCCACAACCTCTCGACAGGCAGCGCTCGAAGCTGACGAGGCAATAGCTCTCGAGCAAACCTTTCCGTCGATATCCCCAGCGACCAGCACCATCTCCGCTATCGCAACTCCCACGGCATCCCCGTTGACAGCACCAACGGCTAATTCCTCAGAGTTAGCTACCATTACCCAGCTGCTTCAACAGCTCTTGGCTGGAAAACAGGTGAGTTCTGTCGACCCCCCAAAAGATCCTGCCCCATTCCCCAAACATAGGCGTTTGCGTTCACGCAATGCCAGGTCCAGAGACAGATCGCACTCTCGTGACTCTAGCTCCGGTAGTTCGAAACCACGGACGACACTATGAGTCATCGATGGTAAGAGACCAGTGAATACCCGCTCTCCCTCCCATTCCTGTGATGGCTACTGTTGGTATCAACAACAGTTCGAGAGGAAATCGCGCAACTGCTCTGACCCTCCATGTTCATGGTGGGACAAACCCCAAAATCGCGACCGCCGTGATTCCAAATCCCCTACTCGTTTGGGAAACGAGTAAACGAGTCAGTCAAGACGGCACTCCCACTCATTTTCAACTCAGTCCGTCTATTTGTGGAAGATCTGCTTAGCGAGCATCACTTCCTGGTCAACACTGGCGCGGAGATATCGGCTATACCTCCAACCGCTGAAGACCGGAAATGTAACGCTAAGCTCCAAATCTACGCTGCGAACCAAACTCCAATTAGTACTTACAGAGTTAAGCTGGTGCAGGTAGATTTTGGCCTTCGCCGCAAATTCAAGTGGGCCTTTATCATCGCCGATATCACTGATCCCATCATCGGAGCAGACTTCCTTAGCCATTACCAACTGCTTCCCGGTGTCAGCAAAGGGCACCTCCTTGATAAGACCACAGGACTTGCCGTAGTAGGTAAACCTCGCCCCATCAACTATCCCCTGGAGATTTGCCTTACCATCGCCCACTCAAATAGTCGATTCCAAAAAATCCTCGACAAATTTCCCGGCACAACCGGTAAAGAAGGCTTACGCCCGAGGATTTCCCCTACCGAAGTCACCCACGATATCGAAACTGTAGGTTGACCTGTGTTTTGCCATGCCCGTCGTCTACATCCCGAGAAGTTAAAGGCAGCCCGCCTTTCCTTCCAAACCATGCTCGAACATGGTGACTGCCGACCCTCCAAAAGTGCCTGGTCATCCCCCTTGCATATGCACATGAAACCCGATAAAACATGGCGCATGCTTGGTGACTACAGAGCACTCAACGCACGAACTATTCCCGACAAATACCCTGTCCCGAATATTATGGATTTCCACGCAGACTAGCTTGTGCCAAATTATTCACCAAATTAGATCTTGTGTGGGCGTTTAACCAAGTCCCGATGACCGAAGAACACATCCCTAAAACAGCCATCATAACCCCCTTTGGTCTCTACGAATTTCCCTATATGCCCTTCAGACTTCGAAACGCCGCCCAAACCTTCCAACGGTACATTGATGGATTGTTGCGAGACATCGACTATGCTTACGTGTACATTGATGACATCCTCATTACCGCCTCCAACCCCGATGAGCTCGAAGAACGTGTTACCGAGGTCATTCGGCGTATCTACAACGCTGGCCTCACTGTCAACGGTAACAAGTCCGAACATGAACGTGAAGAGCTCACCTTTCTTGGCCATCAAGTCAACAGTGCAGGTATCAAACCTACTCCCGAACGTGTCCAAGCTGTACTTGATTTCCCACTTCCCAAAACTGTTCATGACCTTAGGCGCTTTCTCAGAATGGTGAATTTCTACCGGCGTACAATTAAACATTGCGCTCACATTCAGAGTAAACACTTCGCGCTTGTCCACTCTAACAAAAAACGTGACAAAACCCGGATAATTTGGACTGACACTGCCGAAACCACCTTCTGCGACCTAAAGCAGACGTTAGCAAATGCTGCTCTTTTGGCGCATCCTGACGAGTCGAAACAACTCGTCTTGGCAACCGATGCGTCTAACCACGCGATAGGGGCTACCCTCTATCAACACGGTGCCGGATCGCTAGAGCCTTTGGCATTTTTCTCCCGAAAATTATCTGACACTGAACGCCGATATCCAACATACGACCGCGAATTACTCGCTGTTTTTGCAGCGGTGAAGCACTTCTGTAATCTGGTCGAAGGGCGTGTTTTCTCCGTCTATACGGACCACAAGCCCCTCACGACTGCCCTGTTTCAGGCGTGCGAGAAAGCTTCACCACGCCAGCAAAATCAACAAGAGTATATCTCGCAGTTCACAACGGATATTCGCTACATCAAAGGAGAGGACAACATAGCCGCAGATTGTTTGTCGCATATATCAATCTCCGCCATTACCTCTCCCTGTGTTGTGCCTTACAATGAAATGGCCCTTTGCCAACAACACGACCCTCAACTTGCCCAATACCTTGCAGACCCCAACTCTGCCCTCATCCTCGAATCGTTCAGACTACCTGGACACACGTTACTCTTAACTTGCGACACGTCTACGGGGAAAAAATGACCCTTCGTACCCGCCAAATATTGGAGAACCATCTTCGATCTGATTCATGGGCTCATGCACCCGAGCGGCCCGGACAACTGCCCGTCTGATCGCTAATCGATTCATTTGGCCTGGCCTACGATCTGACTGCCTACATTGGTCGAAAGAGTGCACCACATGCCAACAAGCCAAAATCAGTAGACACACCAAAGCCCCTCTCCAAGCTTTCCGCCCTACCGATTGCTTAAAGCATGTGCACATCGATATCGTGGGTCCATTGCCGACAGTTAGCGGTCCTCGTCATTGTCTGACAATGATTGACCGCGCCACACGATGGCCTCACGCCATCATGACAACGGATATTTCCTGCGGATCGAGTGGCAACACTCTTTGTCCAACACTAGGTGTCCTCCTTCGGCGTCCCCGAAACCATAACGACGGACCAGGGACACCAGTTCGAAAGCGCTTTATTTAACTCGGTTGCACGCCAGTTGGGAATACACAAAATCTCAACTACGGCGTATCACCCCCAATCGAACGGCAAAATAGAGCGCTGGCATCGAACTCTCAAAGCCACCATCATGGCCCGCGAGAACTCTAAAGACTCGCGTGGAGAATGGGCAGCCAGTTTGCCTCTCATTCTTCTCGGCCTACGCTCGACGGTCATCTCCGACCTCGGCGTATCCCCAGCCCAACTCCTTTATGGTGAAGAGCTCCGTCTCCCGGCTGACTTCTTTGAAGACAGCCCACCAAGTGTCGTCACTCACATCGACGGCACTAACCTTCCACAAAGCATTCGCAAAAGTGCAAATGCGTTCACCCAAATCACCCGCAACCACGGCGATACCCCCTCATACGTCCCAGCTGATCTGAAATCAGCCCAAAACGTATGGCTATGCGTTGATACACCTCGTAAGGCACTCGACCCACCGTACTCCAGACCGTACAAAGTCCTCAACCATACGGATAAATGGTTTGAGATCGACATACAAGGATGACACACACGCGTATCAATCGATCGCCTAAAGTCGGTCTATGTCTACACAGACATAGAAGCCGACCCAGATGACTCAACTTCCGTCGATGATCCTTCGGGACTGACAGTTGACTTGTTATCTGAGGTCGTCTTACCTAAAAACGACGACTCACCCCCAAATGCCTCACCTCAACCTTCGATATCGTCTTCACACACAGACGACACGCACGATTCTTCCACGATCGTAATTACACACGATCAAAATAAAGAATCACCTCCCGAAGCGTTATCGAAGGAAAATACCCAATCGCACCCCATTGGTCAGTCTTCTAGTTGAACAGCTGACGCTATGCTCAACGACGAACCGATTGCAATCCCCTTTCCCTTCCCACACTCGTCCAAGTCGGCTCACGCAACTGACAACAAGTCAAGCGTTGTAGACGACGACATATTACAAAAATTGTTTCGTGGCGCCACCCAGTAGCATAAATACGACGCGTCTTCCTCCTCGGAAGATGAACAGGCCCCGCCTACAAAACAAACTCGTAATAGTAATGTGCAACAACAGCAGCTGCAACCGCACCTTCGTTCGTGTTTACGAGACGAAAATAAACTGCGGTTACGGTCAAGAAAACGAGTGAAATTCGTGTTTTAGAAACTCACTCTTCTCTTGACGTGCTTGGCTGTTATATACTCTTCATCAAATGCTACAAATCAGGCGCTTTTAATCATATTTCACGGAGCGTAATAGACTGGTGAAATGTCCCAAGAGCGTCTTTCTCCCAGCATTCCCGAGTTATCGGAAGATGAAGAAACAGCCATTTTAAGGGCTACTCCTCCACCAACAGAGGGCGGTAACAGCGATGCACTGTCGTCTCCTCGTGTAGATGACCATCACTCCCCCTCTCCCACCTTCTCACCCACGACGTCACCAGCTGACGTTGCCCTGTCTCCCTCATCCATGGCTACTGCCACCTTTCCACCGGTGATGCAGACATCGCCTGTGTCCTCTACGTCCGATCAATATCGGCGTCACCTGTGACGCTTACCTCTGTCGGACCTGCACAAGAGGGTACATGCCGTACTCCTTCTCGAGTACCGCAATAGCGATTGACGCTGAGGCAGAGGGTGGAATCAGCTGCCAGGGGTCGAGGTGTGCCCCTTTGACAGTACCGGGCTGCTCCTGGAGTGGCGGCTCGGGGCTCTGAGCTCGTACAGCGCAGCCTTGTCCGTAGCTCTCATTCTCGGGTCTTTGTTCCGCTCCCCAGGAAGACCACGTACTCGTTGGAGACGCCACCTCACGCTCGGGCTGCTGTACAACTAAGCAATGCGCGGATTGACACCCGCACATTCGCTGAAGTCGTACAGCGCGTTCAATCTAAGGGACCCTTGCCTGGTCCTCAACCGTCTTCCACGGCAGGTCTCCCCTCTGGGGAATTCCCGCCGCTCAAGACGGTTAAAGATTGAACCACTTCCTCTTTGGAAGCGCCGAGCACAAGCGACTGCCACGTTGCGTACCAGCGGTTTTATACGTCCGTCTGCAGAAACAAAGCCATCCCCCCAACCGTCGACTTCCAAAGTCACGGAGGCACCAGTAGCCACTAAAAAGGTACTGTCGGTCCCGAAATGCAAGTCGCCTCTACTTCGCCCTTTGGTCGCACCGACTACTTTGGAAGAGACAACGATGGATGTCGACCCAACTCCGGCCCCAACCATCCATCTCCCACCAACCCTTACGTCGGTCCCTCAACTCGTACTGTCACCAATATGCGAAGAGGTCGAACCGACAAGAAGTGCTGCCGTTGATAACCACTCCGTTATCGACCTAATGGCAACACCTTTGCCGGAAGAAGTCCCCAAGTCTCAGCCGTCTACCTCTTGTGATAAGAGTCCCCCGGCTGATGGCAAACTGGCGAAGCATCCCCGTTTGAATCGTAAGGCAGGTGGCCGCGCCTGGTGTGAAGCTCGTGCTCACAGTCTCTCCTACATGGAACTCAAATGGGACAAAAGACGCGGCAAAACCCGGCCCCAAACCCCCGCTCCATCACCGGCTCCCATACAGGATCCTACCTCGTCTGTGGTACAGCCCCCTGTACTGCAACCAGTGGTACCTTCTGTATCACAGAATCAAACACTGCAGCCGTGGGAGCAATTTACCGCTGCCGTGCTCGCAGCACATAACGCCCTGTCGCTCGCCCTAGCGACAACACCAATGCCACTTCCCCAAGTTGTGATGCCTCCACCCGGAATTCCCATTCCCCCGCATCTACAACTCTCGGCATCGGTCTATCCCCCGGCCCTGGTTATGCCACCTTTAATGGCGCCACCAGTAACCTACCCGCCACCCCTCATGAGCATTCCCACGTCTCGTTCCCAGACTCTGCTCATGAGATCCCAAACTCGAGCGCACCCTTCTCCACAGCCTCGAGCACCCCAAACACGTCCTTCCCAACCCACACTCCCAGTCAACTTTGGTAAGTCCAAACCGAAGAGACCTGGTGACCCTACTATGTGAACGACATCCGTGAGCATAGTAGTGAACGCGGCGCCACACTTGACTGGCGTCATAGGTCACCGTAAGTTTCCTCGGAAACTTACTAGGAGGAGAGTGGTGTGGCGACGGGTGGTCGATGACAAACGAGTGTGTACTACACACTCGTCGACCACCTAGCGGGCCAGTGGGGTAAAACCCACAAACTACCTTTTTGTGCTCACGGCTGTACATTTTGTCTGTGCAGCTTAATTGTTTACTGGGCTCGGCCCGCACACTCTATCAGCAGTACACGCAACCGATCGTATTTGGTATTTGTGTGGTGTCGTGTACAAACATATACACACACCTACAATATTATTTAATTTTCGTAATTTTACGTATTTTTAAATAGGATTTTCTCTCTCAAAATTTTCAAGAAAAATTCTGAGATTCTATCGAGTCCAAAGCTTGAATACTGAAAATATTTTTTGAAATTTCTATGAATTTTGCGACTTCGATACCTCTTTTATAATGAATTATTCCACTAACATTTACTGAGAAGGTTTCTAAAACTATTTCTCCTGAAAATGTTTTCCAGAATGGGAATTCGATTAAATTAATTCTCACTTCTGTTATTTTTTCGTTTTCAAAAATATTTAATAATTTTTTATAATCTTTTTCTTTAATTTTTATTGTTTCTTCACAGTCCTTATCATTTGTAACCGGCTTTATTCGAACTTATTTTTAAGCTTAATCGTCCTATGAAATTTCACTTGATTTTTACCGAACTAAAGGGGGTTTTTGAAATTAAGCGTTTTGGAAATTGAAGGAAAAAAAAAATTCTTAAAATGAAAAAATTTATATTCCTAATTTCGCTCAATATCCCACAAAATCACTGAATATATCCCATCGAGTAAATGAAATATATAATTTGAAAGTATCGAAAATTACACAACCTGTAATCTGCGGAATTCCGTTGAATATCTCCCAGTTGAGTTTGTGGGTAATCGGCGTTTTCCCGTGAGTCAGCACTTGGATCAATCTCAGGTTGTCTTCAGAAAATTTCAATCTTGGCAGCATACGAAACAGTTAAATCAGTAGCACTCAATCGACGAAATTTTGATGAAGATTTTTGATAGATAATGGTGTTCGAAAATCACGATGATTGCGTTCGAAGAAACAGCGATTTCTGATTTTTTGAACTTTTTTTTATGTTTCACCTTGCTGTAACAGACGATCCAGGTCCGAAGTAATCTGCAATCCCACGGCGAAAATCCTTTGGTTTCACCTTACCGCAAAAATACGATCCAGTATTTTTTAGAAGATGATCAAAATGGCGTTAAATTAATTTGGCGCCAATGTGATTCAAATAAGCCTCAAATAATTTTCGATGAACTTTTCGAAAAATTAAACGAAAAAAAATTCACTTGAGTTAACAACTCTTGAATTAAAATATACTTCATAAAAAAATTAACTTTTAACGAAAGTAAAAGCTTATAGTTCCTTAAACTTTTGGATACTATACAAAAAAATTAAATTGAAAGATAAAGTATCGCTCTGTATTAACTATTCAGGAATCGCAGCTCTGCCTACCATGAAGTGAGGTTGAAATCCAAGGAAAGGAACAAGTTAGTTAGAGATACTTTAATGCAATGATTGAAGATACAAATTACAAGTTTGAGGAAGATGAACAATCTCCCTCCATTATGAGATTACAGTTTGAGTGGGAAATGAGTTTCAGCGTTCTCGGGTGAACGAATGAAAAAAGTCGTGTTTGTTCGCACAACCTGAATAGTGTTAGTTTATGTTATCGAAAGTAGTTGCGCTAAGTGTTAGTAAGCGAGTGGGAGGTCTTTAACTATATAGCTTAATGGACTGCTAGAACTGATAATAAATACATAGGGTTAAATGGAACATCGCTGAAGCCACTGTTAACAGGCGTTTTTTTTTTTTACAAAAAACGACCTTTGGTGATAAGTGAAAGTACAAACACTAGTGAAACTCTTCGACCATATATATAATGGACTGCGTATACTGATAAAATGTTGAAGGCAACCAAATGAAATGTACATTCCATTCAAAAATTTCATCCCTTATCAAACTGCACTTTTCACAATATTAAAAGTTCAGAATTCTCAAATTGAATGTATTTTTAATCAGGTTTTCTTCTTTAAAATAAATTTAGTTATGGCTAAAATACTTTGGAAGATCAACAGTTGTAAATTCGGATTTATATATTAACATTTTGTGAATATAAATTGTTAAACTGTCATTTTATTCCTTGGAGGAAATGTATGATTATGCTCTTTTCTCACACATTACGCAAAAATTTGTTAAGCAAGCCCATTTCAATGATAATAGGCTTCCATGTGTTACTCATTTTCGTGGTATGGTTAATTTGTATTCGATAATCTGTATACTATGTGCCAACTTCAATTGTTTTCCAAAACATTTTCAAAAAACAAAAGTTAATAGGTACAGTTTGATGGATTCAGGTGTTGGATTGTTCGTCGTTGCACATTCTTTAGGAAGTTCTCACTTTCAGTCCAAGCGAGTTAGTCATTTAGGTTATTTAAAACCTTAAGTTTTACTGATTATCGGTATTGGAATGTATTTTAGTGTTTGCTCAGTCAATTATCATCAACAAATTTTTGAATACAGTGTACATTGGAACTTTTTTATAACACTCCCTATTCTAGCCATTTTCAACAAATTATTATTCCGTATCTTAACATCTCTGAAAAGTATCACCATATTTTCCATCGGTTTGCTTATTTTCTATGAATTTTTATTAAATGCTGGTTTGAAAGACTGGATTTTTGAGTCTTATCCTCGTACGGATTTCATTTCCGCTAATCAAGAAGGTATTTGTTCTATGGCTGGGTAGAAAGTGCTGTATTTGTTAGGTGTTGTCATTAAAAGCTTTCTACCAAAGAAAGGGGATTCTTATCTAGCATATATAAAAGCCTTGTCGATTTATTCGCGTGTGTTTCTAATTCTCGTACTCGTTAATTATTTTTGTGATGAATATTTTCTTGTGTCCAGGCGGTGTGCTAATTGTTGTTTCGTTTTCTGGATTTTGACTTTTACATTAATTAGCTTGAGTGTTTTAATTTCAAACGAACTAAGCATTCTTATTTTCAGTCGTAGAATGAAAACACATGTTCACTATACAGTTGTGAGAATAATAGCAAATTATATTATACGTTGACTTATTATTCTCGCACATCACATGTTGTGGCAACACTGTTTTGTTATTATTTGTAATCTGTGATATTTGTGTTTGTAACTCAACTGTGATTATATGTTTTGTATGCCTTCTCGTCGCTCATCAACCGTCGTAACATTAACATGTCCGCTAATATTATGTGGAATAAAATTCGTGAAATAGTGAATATTTAGTTTCTTATTTATGTGTTCGTAATGTGTGTATCTAGTCGTCGTTCAATCTCTTCATCAGTTTAGGTTTCGTCGTCGTATTTCGTATAGTTTGATCCGTTGGCTGTTCCAATTTTCTCACAGGTTATGGGCCCAGTTACCTGGATGTCAACGTGGTCGCCATTGTTCTGAGTCTTCAAAGTTGTGCTGTTGAATTCTGCTCGTCACTCCCAAGTAGTACCATGCCTTCTAATTCATTTTTCATTGTTTGATATGTTCGCTTCTCGATGTTCCTGTGATCTCGTTCGTGTTGAATCGTTGGTCGATGTATCTGATAGTTGCTGGAATTGCTGTTTTGCGGTGCAACTGATCGTTGTAACCTGTTAACGAGATGGACGTGAGAAAGTAGAATACGATCGATCCGTTTAATGGGCAGAATGGACGAACGTGGAAATTCAGGATGGAGCTGCTGTTGGCAAAGGAGTCACTAAGTAATATAATTGTTGATTCTTTGCCTACTGTTCGTAATAGGGGAGATGCCTGGTCTAAGGAGAACACCAAAGCGATGTTCCTGATAGCTAACAACGTGACCGATGAATATTTGGAGATGCTTCAGACATACACTACCGCGAAGGAGATGTTCAACGTGCTGACAAACCTGATTGACAACGGAAACGACCAGACACTGATGGATTTACGAGGTGAATTGTACACAAAACGGTATGTTTCTGGTTCTGATTTGCAGAAGTATCTGCTTGATTTTCGTGCCCGTTGTAGACGATTAACTGAATTGGGAGACCTGACAACCACAAAAAATTTATATTGGTATTGCTGCGATCGCTGCCTGCAGAGTTTTGTCCGATCAAAGTGGTGATAGAGGATGCAGAAGTCATCACCTGGGATGGTGTGTTTATGAAGCTAAACAACTTCCAGCGTGAACTATCTTCTGATAGTAAATCGACAGTGAGAGGTAACTCTCTGAATTCTGCATCTCAAAAACCTTCATCAGTGGTTGTCACTGGTGAGGAGAACGTGTTTTTCGGGAATCATAATGGTATCGGATGAAATTCTGGTAATAATAATAATAATAATCATTTTAATCGTGGTAGGTCCCAAAATCGAAATAATAATCGTGGTTTCAATCGAGGTAGAAGTAATAATCACAATAATAATAATTTTTATAATTCATCTTCCAATAATGAAGGTCGTAACTGTAATAATAATCACAATTCGAACTCACAAAGCAATAATAATAATAATTTTAATGGAAATGGTCGTAATTCTGGTACTGACAATGGACATTCTAATATTAAATGTCATTTTTGTATGGACATATAGCACGAAATTGCTATGCTAAGAATCGAAATAATAATAATAATGACGGTTGTAATAGTAATAGTAATAATGGAAATCGTTCTAATGACCATGTTACCAATAATAATAATAATAATAGGAGCTCTGCACAGATGTGCAATGAAAATTTTAATAATAATGACGATTGCTCAAATGTGGGTTATAGTTTCACAGTGAATAATAATAATAATAATAATAAGATTGATAATTTATGTAATGCAAAGGAAGATACGAATTTGATGCCTCGAACCACATTTGTAGTAGACAGTGGATGCACAATTCACATAATTAACGATATAAGTTTGTTCAGTGACTACATAGACTTGATTAAACCACATAGTATCTGTGTTGCGAAAAAGGGAGTTTCGCTTTCTGTCACGTCTGTGGGAACAGTAAAGTTAAAATTGTTGAATGGAATTGTAATTGAATTGAAAAACGTTAGATATGCTCGGGAGCTGCCGCAGAATCTGCTATTGGTAAAACGAATGAGCAAGTCGGGTTTCAATACCCTGTTTAAAGAGGAATTTGTCGATGTCATCCAACGCTGCAGTGGAAAAATAGTGACCACTGGTGTTAGCGTGAATTCAGATCTTTACACCATTGATTTTTTTTAAATGTCTAGTAAGTCGTGTAATCTGACGTTGGAGGATGAGTCGAGCCCGCTGACTGTGTGGCATAGACGACTTGCTCATCTGAATGTGAACGATGTTAAGTTGTTGTCAAACAGAGGTTTAATACCGAACGTTGACTCCAACCGCAGATTGCTGTGCGAGCCCTGTGTGATGGGGAAACATAGCCGGAAACCGTTCTTGAGGCATGAACAAAAAACTAGTAAGCCTCTGGAATTGGTACATACCGATCTCTGTGGTCCTATAAATCCTCCTGCATATAAAGGAGCGAAATATTTTATGACATTTATAGATGACTATTCCAACTTTTGTTGTGTGTACCTGTTGACCAGTAAGACGGAAGCTTTTTCAAAATTTAAAGAATACCACGAGATGGTCTCGAATAAGTTTGGTTATAATGTAAAGAGACTCCGTTGTGATCGCGGCACAGAATACTTGAACACTACCTTCCAGTCATATTGTACTGAGAAAGGAATTGTGGTTGAACCTACTGTTGGTGGCTGTCCTCAGCAAAATGGAAAAGCTGAAAGGATGAACAGGACGCTATGTGAGAGGGCAAGGACACTGTTATTTGAGAGTGGTCTTGGTAAGATATTTTGGTCAGAAGCCATATTGTGCTCTGCCTATATCGTGAACAGATGCCCCACAAACAAGGATTTTGTTCCTTTTGAAAGGTGGTTCAATGAACAATTTGATTATAAAAAATTAAAAACTTTTGGATGCAACGCATATATGTTGTCATTCAAACATGACTCTAATAAGTTTAAAAATAAAAGTGAAAAGTTGATTATGGTAGGATATTCTCCATGTGGTTACAGATTGTTAGATATAAATGCTAAGGAAATACGTCTGTCACGGGATGTTGAGTTCTTCGAAAATAAAATAGATAATACTAATATAAATAAATATACTAAAGATGATGATATTTTCACAGAAGTCACAGAATCAAATTTAGAAAATATTGAAGTTGATGGTGACTTGAATTTGGATTGTCTTCCACAGGAAACGACTGAACGTGATGAAATAGCAAGCAATATATATCTTGCTGAGGATGGCGTCTCTTTGACGTTTGAGGAGGCAAATGCTGCACCGGACAGTCTGATGTGGAGGGATGCTATTTCTTCTGAAATAAGTGCCCTGAATTCCAATCAGACTTGGCGGGTGACCAAACGTCCAAAGGAAGCCCCCACCATCACGTGTCGGTGGATTTTTAATAAAAAATATGATGTTAATAATGAGGTGTTATATAAGGCTAGATTAGTTGCCAGAGGATGTCAACAGAAGAAGGGCTTCAATTTTAATGAAGTGTATGCGCCGGTGGCGAAACTTTCGACTGTCAGGACCCTCTTGGCTGTGAGCAATAAATTAAAATTTCATATAGAACAAATTGATATATGTAGTGCCTTCCTGAATGGAATTCTCTCGGAAGATGTGTACCTTGAAATACCTGAAGGGATAGAAACTAAAATTGATAGACATGATAATGTTTTGAAATTAAATAGGTCTATCTACAGTCTAAAGCAGTCGCCCAAGGTGTGGAACAAGTTGTTCAACGAGTTCCTTGTTGCTCTTGGCTTTGTGCAGAGTACGGCGGATGACTGTTTATATATATATAAAAATAAAAATGATGGTACTGTAGTCTATTTACTCACGTATGTTGACGATGTCCTGATTAGCTCAAATAACAAAACACAAATCACATTTTTTAAAAAGGAAATTAATAAAAGATTTAAGTGTAAGGATCTGGGAAAGGTCAAAAAATATCTAGGTTTAAATATTAATCACAATCGTGAAGATGGCATACTGGAAATTGAGCAGAGGGGTCTCATTGAGTCTGTTGCTAGGCGTTTTGTCGTTGAAAACTGCGCACTGACCTACACACCCATTGACCCCAAACTCCAATTGGACAGGGATCTCAATGCGTGTGATAGTGTACTCAACAACAACTATCAACAGTTCGTGGGATGCCTAATGTATCTGATGCTAGGATCACGGCCCGATATTTGCTTTGCAATATCGTATTTTAGCCAATTCTCCAGCTATGCCACTGACGAACATCACAAATACTTATTAAGAGTACTTAAATATTTAGTTACCACAAAAGATAAAAAATTAATATTTTCAAATGAATATGATAATAACGGCAATATTTTAGAAACTTTTTCTGATGCCGATTGGGGTAACTGTGTCACCACAAGACGGTCTATCTCTGGTTACTGTGTCTTTGTTTATGGATCACTGGTGTCCTGGTCCAGCAAGAAGCAACCAACTGTAGCACTATCTAGCACTGAGAGTGAGTTGATTGCAATATGCGATGCTACCACTGAGTCGATCTGGTTGAAGTATCTGTTAAGTGACTTTTGCATTCAGACTAATGACAGAGCTGTGATTTACGAAGATAACCAGAGTTGTCTGGCTCTTCTGCACTCTGGAAAGTGGAATACTCGCAGATCCAAACATATAGACGTAAAGTACCGTTTTGTGTGCAATCACGTAGATATAGATTTTAAGTATTCGTACGTACCGACTTCGCGACAGTTGGGGGACGTTTTCACGAAGGGCTGCCCGAAGCCCAAATTTGATATGTTTTGTAAACTGTTAAAATTAATGTAACTTTTTGTATATGTTTACCATTTGTGTTAATATTTTTTGTGTTGTAATTTTTCGTGTTATTGTTGACTTTTGTCATTTTTGTTTTAATGACTTTATTAATTTAGAAAATTTGTTTATCAGTATTTTGACATAACCATATGAATATAATTTGAGGAGGCGTGTGAGAATAATAGCAAATTATATTACACGTTGACTTATTATTCTCGCACATCACTTGTTGTGGCAACACTGTTTTGTTATTATTTGTAATCTGTGATATTTGTGTTTGTAACTCAACTGTGATTATATGTTTTGTATGCCTTCTCCTCGCTCATCAACCGTCGTAACATTAACATGTCCGCTAATATTATGTGGAATAAAATTCGTGAAATAGTGAATATTTAGTTTCTTATTTATGTGTTCGTAATGTGTGTATCTAGTCGTCGTTCAATCTCTTCATCAGTTTAGGTTTCGTCGTCGTATTTCGTATAGTTTGATCCGTTGGCTGTTCCAATTTTCTCACAACAGTACCCTTCATTATGGAATCTATCAATTTCAATGAATTATTGTTTTTTTTAATTGGTAACCTTTTGACGGGTTTGATTAATTTAAGTATGAATACATTGTTAGTGAGCGATGCCTGGAGTCTTGTTATAACAATGTTGTATATGTTCATCTGTTGCTCTGCATCATTATAATTGTACGTCAATAATTTTCGAATTTCATAAAAAAAGTAATCATCTGACTAGATAAATATGAACTTCGTAATTTAAATTTAAAGTCATTTATGGAGAATTATTTATTGATCAACATTTTTTTAAGGCTTTATATTTAATATTATATGATCGATAAATTTCCGGTAATCCGTCTAGTTTTTTATTAACATATAAATGAATATTAGCTGTACCTTGTATGCAGCTGTGCTGACTTTCATTTTGTAAAATGAAGTGCAAAATTAATCAACTGACTTATAATATTGGATAAATCTTGAAAAAACAATACTTTTGAATGAAATGTACGCCTTCATGGTGTCTCCGTATAAGCCAATGTTAATTTTATCAGTATGCGCAGTCCATTATATATATAGTCGAAGGTGAAACTTAAAAGAATATCGTTCTCTCACTGCTTATATTGTTAGGAGTCACGAAAATATAACTGAATACAAATTCAGTTTTCACACAAAGTACCTTTTTCGAAAAGTAACCCCTGCATTCTTTGGCTTCAAGATTTTATTAGTTCTAGCAGTCCATTAAGCTATATAGTCAAAGGTGCAGATGGAGTGTAGAACAACACTATGTATTTCTTATCAGTTCTAGCAGTCCATTAAGCTATATAGTCAAAGGTTCTAACAGTTTGTTAAGCTATGTAGTCAAAGATTTTAATTCATATTATGCTTCATATCGAAAGAAAATTGACTAAGAATAAATTATTAACAATATTTTACTTTAGAAAGAAACCTTTTAATAGAAACAGAATCAAATCATTATAATATTAATAATCAAAACAAAACCAAAACTCAAAAGCATTCATCGTCTACATAAGTCATAGAACGTAACGACGCCACATAGATTGGCAACTCAGAACAAAAACAAAAGAATCAAAGAATGAATCACAGTGAAAGAATTAATCACAGTGAACGTATATATGTTCAGTCTTCTGTCGCTCCCTTCTCATTGGTTGTAGTCGAAGAGCGGAAACTAATGACTAAATTAAACTAGAACGTAACAAAATAAATCGTAAGAATAAGATTAATAAAAGTACAAAAACAGGAACGGATCATGAGTAAACAGTCTTATTCATTTGTTCCCCAATCGTCAGCAGGTGAAACTGTAACAAATAAAATAATAATTACTTCAAGGAATGGGAAATAGAATTTTTGAACGAAACATTAGAAACTTTTCATAGCCCAAAGCTTTTGTAAACATATCAGCAAGCTGATTTTCATATTTAATCCATTTAATTATTAAATTTTTATGTGCAACTTCAAAACGAATATAATGATAGCATAAATTTACGACATGCTTGAGGGATTGAGAATCTTCAGATTTTGCAACACTAATTGCTGCTGTATTATCTTCATAAAGGATTGGAACAGTATTTAAGTTAATCAATCTCTTACACATTTCCCTCAATGAAACTAATTCTTTAGCTGCTAGAGACATGGCTATAAATTCTGCCTCCATTGTTGACAATGCAACATGGGTTTGCTTTTTAGTTCTCCAAAAAATTGGGTCACCAAACAGAGTCAGAATCAATCCTGTTGTAGATTTTCCTAATTCATCACTTGTGCCGAGAGAAGCATCAACAAAACATTCTATTTCATCAGTTTGACCTTCAAATTTTAAACCAAGATTTTTTGTTCCAGAAAGATATCGAAAAATTATTTTTATTTCAAGCCAGTCATCCCAGTTATAATTTGATTGTTTTCTACTCAATTTATTTACAACAAACGTTAGATCTGGACGAGTTGCATTGGCTAGATATAAGAGACTCCCAATACATTGACGAAACGGTATATCTTTCAAATCAGAATCATTCAATTTTTCTATTTTTCTTTTAATACCTTTCCTTTCAGATTCATTAGTAACACATGGAGTTTTAACAGAATTGCAATCATCCATCTTAAATCTTTTTAATAATTTTTCAATAAACTTTCTTTGGTGTAGAAAAATTGAATTTGAAACAGGGTCTTTTAATAGTTCAATGCCAAGAAACTTTTTAGGTTCCTTTAAATCCACCATTTCAAAAGCCTTATTTAAATTAAATTTTAGATTTTTAATTTTATTTGTATTGTTTCCTACAATCAACAGATCATCAACGTAAAGTCCAACAATGACAAAACTTTTTAAATGTTTCCAAATAAATAAGCAAGATTGAAACGGGTAAGGTGTAAATCCTAATTTCATAATTTCAGATTTGAATTTTTCATACCAGTTCTTTGGACTAGTTTTTAGTCCATAAAGAGATCTTTGTAATTTACAGACATAATCATTTTTCAGATTTTCTTTTCCAATCATGCCATCAGGCAGGGACATATAAATCTCATCATCTAACTTACCATTTAGAAAAGCAGTCTTCACGTCCATTTGATGCATTTCTAATTTATATTTACAGGCAATAGATACAAGGAAACGAAAATCTGCAAGTCTAATTACTGGAGCATAAGTCTCAGTACGATCATAAATATTTTTGTCTTGGAAACCACGGATTACTAATCTAGCTTTATAAATAACATTTTTATCTGGAGTTTCCTTTTTCTTAAACAACCATTTTGAAGTCAGAATATTTTTAGATGCTATATTATTTCTTTTTACTAGACACCAAGTATTATTTTTATTAATCGAATTTAGTTCTTCTTGGATTGCATTTTTCCAATTTTCATAGTCAGGACGAGTTAGTGCTTCATTATAAGACAACGGATCATTTTCTAAATTTAAAATTTCTACAAAATCGTCATCAGTATTTTCAAAATAATCAACCCAATTAATTTCAGTAAGATTTATAGCTTCAATTAATTTGCTTGGCAATCAGTGTTAGAAGAATCAGTTAATGGGTCTAACCAAAAATTATTTTCTTTTTCTCTCCCTTCCATTTCTAAAACAGATTTTTCTTTAGGTTTATTAAAAACATCGCCGTATACTTTATTTTCTATAAAATCTACATTTTTGCTTTTGAAACATTTTCTTGTCTCAGGTATAAAAATATTATAAGAATCTTCATTGCAACTTACTAAGAAACCTTTTGTTGTTCTTTCTTCAAATTTTGTCAAATTAGTATTTTTCAATATGTGTGCAAGACAACCAAAACGCCTAAAATATTTTACTGTACATGGTTTTTGAAGAAACTCAGTATATGGACATTTACCATCTAAAGCCTTCTTTGGTGTTTTAGTATGCACGTCCACTGCAAATTTAAGGGCCCATGCCCACATATCTTTTGAGAACCCAGAGTCAAAAATTAAACATCTAATTATTCTCTTTAAACTGAGATTTAATCTTCAGCTGTTCCATTTAAATTTGGAGAATACGGTGGAACTGGGCTTAAAATTATTTTTTCCTTTTTAATTAAGTCTTTCATATTTTCAGTTAAGTATTCTGTCCCATTATCAAGACGAAATTCCCCTATAGAAGCATTTTGACCTTTTAATTTTCTAATGTCATCAAGAAGCTTAGAAACAGCTAAGTGGACAGTTGTTTTATCTGGCATTGGATATGCCCACACATGTTGAGAAGCGTCATCAGTAAAAGTCACAATGTATTTATTTCCAAATTGAAAACTACTGGGAGAAATAGGACCCATTACATCAGTGTGAATCAATTTTAGTGGCTCAGTATTTTTAAAACGAACAGAAGGGCAACTTTTCTTTGTGGCTTTAGCCTGTATGCAAACTTCACAATTTTGGATATTATCATCAAATTTTACATCTTTTAATTCAGGGATATATTTAGAAGCAGTTTGTAAATACGTTTTTGAGACATGCCCTAATCTAATATGCCACATTAAGCCTTTATTTCCTTTTATATTTTTCAAAACCGAGGTGTCCATATTATTCGTCCTAGAAACTTCCTCAAAAGATTTATTAGCTTTAATAGGGTCTATATCATTGTTACTAAAACTTTCTATATTCTCATTTTTCTTTTTCTTTTCTAAATTTTGGTGGTCTTGAGACCCAGCACAAGTGTCATCATGTTCAACGACACTCTTGTGCTCCTCCTTTTGCTCTATTTCATTGAGCGTCTTTTTAGCATAATTATGCTCCTCCTCTACATCAGCAGTTAAACTTTCGTCACAAATCTTATTTTGATGAAGCGAAACATGGGAGTTCTGTGAAAGAAAAACTGTGCTCCCTTCGTTTGAAACCAAAGTGTTATTTTTATTATTTTTTTGTTGATCAAGAAATGCAAACTAATTTGTGACGCCTTGGCCAAGGTTAGATTTTTTATGGTTAGATGCAAACTTGCTGTGTAGACAATAATTAGAATCAGACAAATTTTTAGATTTTTCAAAATTCAGATACCAAAACCTATCATCATATGAACCCTCTTTTATTGTTTTATTTTGTTTTTCATCTATCAGTTTTATTCCTTCTTTAGATAAACCTACGGTGACTCCTGAGTTGACTACTTTACTAAGCGAAACAATATTCCTTGAAATATCTGGAGCATACAGAACATTTTGTAATTTTATATTTTTACCATCTTCACCAGAAGCATTAAAAATACCAGTACTTTTTATTTTTATATTTGCAGACTGATTTTTATTAGCACAACGAATTATCACCTCCCTCTATTTTATTTATTTTATTTAAAAACGAATCATCTTTTACTATATGCTCTGTAGCCCCGGAGTCACCAATAAATGTAATCATATTCAACTTACCATTAGTGTAATTTGATTCAGGTAGTTCAAACACGTGTCCATCAGCTTCGGACAACATGACAAATTTTTCTTTGCTGTCAACACCAGTCATTTTTACCTTTTTGTATGTGTTTTCTTTTTGTTGGCCTGGATTGCGAAAATTACAGCCTCGGAAACTAAAACCTCTACAATTATTTCCGCGAGACAAACGACCTCAAAATGAACCACGAAATGACGGCTTTTCTATTCGACCAGACGGAAAACAAGCACCAAATGGAAATTGAACTGGCGGAGCTGTGCATTCTTTTGACGAGTGACTTCCCAATTTGCCACAATTATAGCAAATCCATCGGGGATTTGTGCATTCTTTTGCTGTATGATTAGGTTTTCCACAACAAAAGCAAACAATTTTCTTTACTGAAACACTTTGATTTGCTGTAGAAACAGTGGCAGTTAAGACAGACGCATTAGGATTCGATTCATCGATACGCGCTTTTGACTCACGTTCAGTTGATTCAATATTCATTGCCAACTGAGTCATTTCTTTCATTGTGATGTTATTCTGTACATCGAAACGGCGACTACATTCAGGAAAATGATTTTTCATAGCAATGCAATAATTACCAACAATTCTCTCAGGTTCTAGTTTGACACCTGAAGAGAGCAAACGTTTTGTGGCATCTTGATAACGGTTTGTAAATTTTAAAACATCTTCTGCGTCTGACATAACTATATTAGCCCACTGACGTTCAAGAGTCATTCGCATTGACATCAGATTAGGAAATCTCATCTCACGTATGCGAGCAAGCATTTCATAGGGCAATTTAATATCACACAAGCTTGTTTTATATGTATCATCAACTCGCGCTAACAAAAAAGTAGAGACAAAATGAATTCTACCTTTCGTTGCCTCATCTTCAGGGTCATAATTTATTTTACCATCTTTGTCAATCGGTTCTAAAAGCAAATCATTATATTTTAATGCAGCCAGCTCACCAGTAATCATATGATCACAAACATCAAAATTCATTTCAGCAGTAAGTATCAAAGCTGGGTTGGCTGATGGTCGTAACAGTTCCTTTGGAGTGGATTCTTCTTTCCTTTTTTTGTTGAAGCTGATCTAGCTGTTCTTGGATGCTTTTCATTTGCTCCGCCAACATTTTAATTTGTTCTTCCATTTTAAAATCAGATATAAACTTTAACAAAATAGAAATTTTATTTTACCCGGCGCCTCCACCACGAAAGAAAATTGACTGAGAATAAATAATTAACAATATTTTACTTTAGAAAGAAACCTTTTAATAGAAACAGAATCAAATCATTATAATATTAATAATCAAAACAAAACCAAAACTCAAAAGCATTCATCGGCTACATAAGTCATAGAACGTAACGACGCCACATAGATTGGCAACTCAGAACAAAAACAAAAGAATCAAAGAATGAATCACAGTGAACGTATATTATGTTCAGTCTTCTGTCGCATATGCGCGTTGTTGAATTGAATTAGGTGAATTATAGATAAAGTACTGAGTTGAATTCTATCTTTCATGTGTTAATTCAAAATAATTTTTTTCCTGTTTAATATTTCATGTTGTG
Source organism: Ericerus pela (assembly GCA_011428145.1). Classification (NCBI taxonomy): domain Eukaryota; kingdom Metazoa; phylum Arthropoda; class Insecta; order Hemiptera; family Coccidae; genus Ericerus; species Ericerus pela. The sequence goes on from WOFM01001087.1 coordinate 42,795, forward strand.
TGCTCCATTATGGATCCATCCGAAATTGAATTTATTGCAGAAAAAACTCGAATTGAGATGATTCCGAATTTCAATCATGCAAGCGTTATTCATCTAATTTCCGGTGATGTTGGTCCTTTCAGAGCAGGATTGCCTATTGTCGTTCCTCTGTGGTTAGCATTAAATTTAAAACAACGAAATAAATGCAGGATTCTGACTCCAGAGTGGATGGATGTGGATAAATTAGAAGAAAAAAAAGAGGAAGAAAAGAATTCCAAGTGAGTGTGCTCTACTTTCACTTCTTCTTATATGCAAAAATACTTATGATGTTTTCATTACAGATTCTTCACTAAAATGCCGCATGAAAATTATTTAGAAGTTACTAGATTATTGTTGAACGTCGCTAGCGATGATATAAACCATGCTGATGAAATTAGAACCCTCATTAAAGTGAGCTCAAGTAATTGTGGTATTATTTATTTTATTGCCTGAAATTCTGATGACTACTATGCTTCCATTCAGGATTTATGGGACATGAGAATATCAAAGCTAAGATCCTCAGTGGACACTTTCGTTAATAGCGGTGGAATACATGCATCATTGGATCATTTAACCCAGCTGGAGATAAATTCAATTAGGCCTTTACTTCCCGATGCATTGAATATGTTGCAATCATTACAGCAGGTACATTATAGAAACAAAATGATTTTATAGCAAATCCTGCTAGTAAGTGAGAATTAATCGGAAAATTTCGGTATCTAGACTAGCTAATAGGTTGCATATTTCGCAGGAATCTGATTCAGAGGAAGAAGACGATTCAAGTCAGAACACTACTCGGAATCCCAATACCTCTCATAGTTTTCTCAGTGCATCCTTGCAGTCATCAGCAGATTAAAAATCGTAATTAAGAAAAACATTGTCATATTTAAAACAATCCAAGGCGTTTCAACGTCGTGTGAAATTCTTTATATTTTTTGTTCCCATTATTAGGGAGTTTCTCAAATGACTGACAACTCGTTGATAGTGAGTACTTCGTTTATTCAGATCAGTTGAAATAACTTTTACACAATAAAAAAATAAAGGTAATTATACAAAATGTTATTAGAATTGTTGCTTCGTTTTTAAGGTTCGCTAGTTTATTAAAAAAAAAAAAAAAAAAAAAAAAAAGTTTAGGAATAAATTATGATAAAATGTTGACATATTCTTAAATCATCAACTTTATTTTCATTACTGTGGCTTTAATTCTTTCCCTATGCTATACGAAACAATTTTATTCCAATCAATTTTCGTCCTTGTAACTGGCAGCTGTCGACGAAGCGCTTTAAAAGTGGTTTCTGACATGGTTTGATAGTTATCGGTTATAGCAGATTGATACTCGTTTTCAGCGTCTTGAACAAGTTTAATCAAATCCTTCGCCGTCTGCTCTTCATCCTGAATCAGAGATAACGGAAAAATTACTACGAAAAAATAATTATAAGATTAATAAATAAAATTAGAAGCTACGGTGATCGTATAATACAATGAATTAGACAAAAAATGTCCTCAAATTAAACTGTTAATTGACAATGAAAAAAACTAAAATAATCATGACGATACTCACACTAACATCTATAGAGTCTTTTATTTCCTTAGATGTCACTAGTTGCACGTTCCCATCTTCATAATAATGCACTTGCACTTTTAAAATTCCTTTAACCTCAATGGTATTGCCAGTCATTAAAAAAGTCCACTGAGATCGCCAACGGCCATTCCTATTAACGAAGAGCGAAAATAACGACTGTAGTTTCATAGCTCTCAATACATTCTTTTGCTTCGTTATTCCATACAATAAAAATAAGAAATGGAATGAAATTTTTAGATTTATTTTTTTATGCAGCTATGGAGATAAGAATGAGATACCTTGGGTAGTTAGATCTTGGGTAGAAGGGGTTAAAACATAATTATAGAATTGTCAGTGTCAGAAGATAAACAGATGTGGGTCATTCAAAAAATAACCTACTTTATACAAGCGCAATAGTGTAAGAACCACCAATTTATTTCTTCCAAACAAATTTTGAATATGATTTCGAAAATTTTTTTACTTGCGTCCCCATGATTCTGACACTACAATCATTCAAATTACTGTACCAATAATTTTGCGGTTGAAACTGATGGTCTTCGATGCAACCAATCAATACTAAGGTAGAATCTTGCTTTTTAGCAAAAACATTACAAGTGCCATGCTTGTAATGAGTTAATGTGTACGCATCGAATTCAAATTCAAGAGCACTTCTCCACGTTTCTAAACCATGATCTGGTTCCCATTCCTAATAAAACAAAAATACGTCCAATCAGTGAGAACCTAAATACAGGAGTTCGGTTATTCATTGGAGGCACAAAAGTCATGAACACAAACCTCATAATCAGAAGCTTCTTTTCTTAAATGATCGAATTTAAAAGATTCTTTTGATCGAGGATCAAAAAATTTGTTTGAGCCCAAATCATTGTATTCTGTTATTAACACATACTTGTCATCATTAATTTTTACTGGTGTTAGCTGCTCTTTGTTATACACAGCACAAGCACTAAAACCAAAACGTAAAAATATAGTTTTGAAAATATCTATAAAACTGACTTCCAACAACTTACCCACAAGCGCCTTCTTTCAATAATCCGTCATTATTGATTAATCCGCGGACATCTATCAACACAAATAAAACGAGGATTTACTTTAATTTCGAATAGTTGGGTTATATCAAGTTCTTAAATGAAATACACAACGGATGAATTGAGAATTTCCGCGCGAAGTGCGTGGGAAAAGAGAATGTATTTCATCCGAGAAATTAACTAGCTGACTCGTAACATTCCAAAATGTTATAAACCTCATGTCAAATGAGAACGGTTAGACAAAATAACGTAGATATAAAAGAATTACCATTGAAAACTTCGTTGAATTCACCAGGAGGCGAGTGAAGAATGAAGTCCGAGATTATCCGAATCTGAAACGAAAGTTTTCATCATCGATACAGTACGAATATGATGAGCTAAAAATAAATTACTTTTGAACACGAATGATAGAAAATAACTTTATGCATTCTTGTTAAACTGACCAACAAAATTCAGAAAGGCAATAATGGTTTCACTTGGACTGATTCCAAAAATTATAAATATATTGATTTGAAAAGCCTACCGCAGCTATACAATGGAAAAATTACATGACGTGGTTTCGTAACATTCATCAATCACAATCAACAGCACAATAAAGTCGAACACAAATATATTCTGACGGGAGACGGTTGATGAAAGATTCAACAAGGATACAGACTATAGAACATTGCAGTCCGAATTCAGAAAATCGACGAAGTTAATTTGATTTGAATTTACCTTTTCTTGATCAGAGATAGGTTCCTCTCCATCTTCAGCCATTGTGCGATTTTGTTATAAACGAATAGTTATCCAAGGATTACAAAAATATTTTTCAAAGTGAAGTACCAGTTTCAGACAGGACTAAAATAATCTTAAAACAGTGTATTTAAAATTTTAAATGCTAGAGAGTAACCAGAAACATTTTGAAACAAAAATTTGAACAAGTTAATGCAGATGATAATGAAACAAAAAATCAACGGCGAACATAATAAAAATAAAAATTCGAAAAACTGAAAAGAACATAATGAACTTAGAATAATTGTGGCGCTATAATTATTAATTAAAATTTATAACGAAAAGTTGAAGTTCTTCCATCAGTACCATACAAGATTACTGATTACGATTCGTAAATCGTAACTAATAGGTTAAAAGCTCTACAGATACGAGTCCGGCAATACGCCATTTTGTATCCTAAAGCTCAAAAGTGAATTCATATTTACGTTTAATTTGAAAAATTTTAAGGTTTTAAATTTATTTTATGAATTTTATAGATCTTTTTCATTGTTTCATCTGAAATTTACGTTCGCTCAATAGAATGAAGTGCCAAAGAAACAAGCCTCTTATCATACACAGTTTTATGTGATCAAACTAAACGATGAAAGTTATCAAATGCGATTGTAAGAGAACCATTGCTTGTAAAAAGCTGAAATTTTGAGGGAACATTTACAGGTGTTTGCTAAAGATTTTTTGAATACTTTGCTGAAATTGTACCATTGGTTCCTGAGATAAAGCTGAAATTTTAAAAGGGTTATGTGAATTACACTGTGGATACAAAATAGGGTCATGCTTCTTGCTAGCAACAACGATTGGATGAAAGAAATAATAGATACTTTTAATACATGCTTCTCAGATAAAATAGAGTCTGACCCAAAATTTTTTGTTAGTTTTGAAATTAATCCTGACTTAATACAAAAAATGGTCACTTTAACCCAATTTAGGTATATTGATATGATAAGATTCTCTAAAAATTCAAAATGACCGAATCTAAACTCATATCTACGCCCTTGGAGACTGGACTAAAACTAAATAAACCTAAAGAAGGCACAGATGGTTCTGAGTATAGAGCAATGATTGGAAATCTCCTATATGTAGTGAGGTAGACAAGACCAGACATCGCATTGCCAGTAAATTACTTCTCTCATTTTCAATCTGCTTCAACCCACAAAATTAAGAACTATATCCATAGGATAATCAGGTACTTGAAGTCCACTAGAGACTATGCCTTGGTTTTCTACTCAGACCAATCTGATATTAAAGCTTTTGTCAATGCATCATATGCCCCTGATATAGACGACACACCCATTATTTTAAATAGTCTGGAGAAGGGGTGCTCCATTTCTGGGTACATGGTCTTTGTTTGCAGTGACTTACTCAACTGAGCCATTCATTGGCAAAGAACAGTTGCAGATTTGTCAATTGCAGCTGAATTAATGAATTAGAAGATATCATTATGGTCTGGAGATTAGTAGAGAGCACATTTTCTGTAACCGAACTAGAGCAAGTGTTTCAAGGCAAATTTCTACATCTTGCATTGCATCTGGGGGCAGCCAGAGGCAATCCAGGTCTCTAATGATCAAATGCTATACATTGTTAGAGGCTTTTCAAAACAAAATCATTCAATTTAATGATATGTGCTCTTCGGATCAATTGGCCAATGTTCTTACAAAATCCCTTGACCAAAAAAGTTTGAACTTCTATTTCCAAGAATCCTCCACATAAATCAAATTTTTGGCTAATTTTTAACCCTTCAAAAATTTCTGATGTTTTGGTTTTGGACTGAGGATGGGCATCGGTCTTTTAGCAATCGGTCTTTTAGCACCTATTGAAAATTTTATGGTCCATAATTCATCTCATTTTCACTTCATCATAATTTCAATAGGTTCCCCCCAGTTGCTCTACCACTCTTTTTGGTATCATCATTCCCTTAATATTCCATTCCAACAATAGTCTATTCCTAAATATATACGTGTCTCCTCTATAATTTATGCTTTTATATGGTGAACAGATGTTGACTTTCTGAAAGTATTGTGAATTTTTTTTAATATAAATAAATGACAAAATAAACTTTTATTGATATATATGTACTAATATTATTACCATACATTTAACACAATTCTAGTTGCCAACTCCTACCTGTGTTATATGTTTTCATTTTTATATTGTGTGTGAACCATTTTATGTGATGACCATCTTTTATATAAACATTGCTTGTCATAATACTTCTGTAATAACAAACACTTTATATGGAAATCATTTTATGTTTCCATCATTACATTTTTTGTAACTCATTTGGTAATATGGAATTGCAGGGGGCTGTTGTGAGATGATCCCACACTACCTCATAACCATACCTTATATGTTCATGCTTTACTTAACCTTTATACATGTCCTTAATAGATTTTTGTACTTCCCTATTGGTAGCATATTAGTAGCACTGACTTCAGGTATCAAATATGTTTTTGACTCTGACAAACATATAGTTTACAGCCTGGGTTGTTGTACCATTTTGAAATACGTATAAACAAGTTCATTCTTAAAAATAGTTTCTTTTTATGTCTGATCCTTGATCTTTCTTAATAAAAGTTAGTTTCCTTACTTTACAGATTAAAAAATAGAATAAGAAAATAGAGAAAGTTAGTTTGAATCATTTTTAATAGTTTTAGTGATATCATGGTATCGAGTATGAACTGAATTGATATAATTGATATAAATTGATAATTGACACGAGTTTATAGCATTTTTGTTTTGAATGAGGTTTTGGATCTGAAGAAAGTGAACAAGTTAGTTTGAAATACTCTAATCCATTAAAAAAAATTAAATTATGTATAAGTCCGATATCAACCAAGAAGAAGATGAGCAATCTCGCTAAATTACAAAATAGTGTTCAAGTGGGAAAAGTGAAAATGTCTCTATAGTATGTGAGAGAAAAAACTTTCACAAGTTACTTAACCTGATCAGGTAATAATGATATTTGAAAGTAGTGTCACTATTGGTTATTAGAAGCAATTAGTATGTTATCCACATACGTTGGAAAATATATTATTGATTTTTCTGATTTTTTGAGATACAAGCATCTATTGATTTGAGTCTTGAAAAACCCATTTGTTAATAAAGTATCCAAAAGATCATACTGTGATTTACTCAATGTTTTAAGTCAATATATTGATTTTTTTAATTCTAATACTTGGTTCAATTGTATGTTGATACCTTCAGGTCTTCTTACAAAAATTGGTTCAATTATAGGGGAATTTAAATACACAGTTTTTACAACGTACTGCACCAAAAATAACTTCTATGTATTAGCAATTGATAATAGCCATATTATCGTAGATATTGGAACAACTGGTCCATGTGTTTCAGTTATATTATATTCAGTTTTATCTTTAAACCCCCTTATGACTAATTTAGCCTTGGGTTTTGGATTCCCAAATTCATAAATTTAAGTGTGAATAACCATCTTGTATCTATTAATTTTTGTTTATTGTAAATAACTGGTGTCCATACTTCCATGTCCTCTAAATAATTAAATGCATTATTTATGGCTTTTAAACATCGATCTTTAAATGGATTAGTATTTATTTCTATAAATGCCTTCAATAAACTATTGTAATTTCTGTTAATATTCATGACTATAGGTTCGATAATATTTAAATCATTAACATATTCTGATGGTTTCAATATTAATGGTTTGTGAAGTACTTCTAATGATTTAAAACTCACAGTTTGATCTATTTTTACATCACATGGTACGTAAGATTTTGTGTCGAATAGATCTCTAAGACAATACCCAGTATTTGTGCATCCTATTAGAATTTTTTTCTACTCTATGTGACAGTTTTGATTATATTTTTTGTTTATTTCAATTTTTGGTCTTAGTTTCATTTTATTGGCATACTTTTATGACAATATGCCTGAATACAAGTGAGCCAAATACTTCTAAGTTTTTAAATTTGGATTTTTATCATATAATGTCTTATAAAAGGTTTTATTATTTTAATTTACTTTTGTTGGCAAACTAATTATTAAATACACTGCTGTAACTATTGCATATGACCAATATTTTATGTTCATACTCTCATTGATTAACTTATTCTACTCATTAACATTTGGTTTTGCCTTTCAGCTACACCATTTAACTCTGGTGTATATGGAACTACATAATCAAGAGTGATACCAGTTTCTAAACAAAAATTGTGTATCCTAGCATCTGTATACTCATTAGCATTTTTTTACTTCATCCAACTTATTGGGTGATTGGGGAACTTGTTTCACATAGACATAACTATGTTTCTAAACGCAGTAAAAACTTGATTTTTAATCATAATTGGTATGACAAAAGTGTATTTTGAGAAATAATTGATAAATGTAAGAATACAATTTTGATCAACTGTTGAAGAGGTAAAAGGTTCCATAATGTCAGATGACATAATTTCTAATTTTCTGGTGGGTGTAGTTCTTATCGTATTGTAACTCAATTTGGTATTATTTGCAATGCAACAAAATTGATATGATAATATATTTTAAGTTTCATCATTAGTGTTTAGAAACATGCATTCAGAAAATTAATTTTCTCCTCAGGAGAGTAATTGTTTTCCTGAGTAAGCTGTTCAGAAACATCTTTTTTTACTGGAGAGAGCTGGGGAGAGTAATTTTTTTTCCAACTCAGGGGTGTGTTTAAAAATGTTGCCAGGGGCATGTTCAGAAAGGTTACTGGGGAGGGAAAAGTGTTACCTCCATGTGTTCAGAAAGATAATTTTGTATTTAGGAGAGTAATTTTTTTCCCAAGTAAACTGTTCCAAAACATATTTTTCTATAATTTGTTATACTAAAATAAAATCTAAGCTCATTCAGATTGTGTTTATCAAGTTGGGTAATGTGAGATCATGTGATGTGGAACTTTCACATTTCATCTTCCCTGGGGAATGTTCAGAAATGTTACCAGAAAGAGGAAGGTAGAAGTTCCACACCTCATGTCTTCAAATTTACCCTTCTGGGTAAACACTGTTGTAATGGAAATCCCACCCAATCTCATTCTTCATCATCATTATCATCAGACTAAATATATATATGTCATACGTTCCACTTCTCTCACGAATCACTATCCCTACTTTTGATTATCGCTAGCGCTGCGCTTCGCCATTATATACTATATTATATTTTATTCTTGCATGAACATGAAGTTTTAGTCTGCATATTATATTCTTTCCAAACTGAAGGCTTGTGTTCTTTTTTGGTCCTTGTACTATCAACCTCTCATCAAACACAACTCTGAATGAGCTTAAGGAGATTTCATCTTAGTACAAGTACAACAAATTATATGAAGTAGAAGTTACTTCGTGGAATTATTTTCCCTGTTTCCAGAGTTGGGAAAAAAAATTACTCCGGCAGTAAAAAAAAATACTTTTGTGAACAGTTTACTTGAGAAAAAAATTACTTTCCGGAGTACAAAATTACTTTTCTATGAACTCATCGGGTAACACTTTTCCCTCTTTGGTAACTTTTTTGAATGAGCCTTTGGAGCAGTGTTGACAGATGTACGGCTTCGGCCGTAAACATACGGCTATTTTAATGTGAAACGGCTGTACGGCGGAAGGTTGGGCTGTACAGCAAAATGTACGGCTTTCAAACCTTGATAAGAAAAAAAAAACTGTTTTAAGGGAGATTTAGAAGTAGCCTCATAGCTCTATGGTTCTCTAAACAGCTGATGAAAATTATTAATTAATTATTGATATGAACTTAGAAATTCTGAGAAGTAATAAGTATGAACTTGGCTTGTTGTCAGGATGGCTGGAGTTTTTCTAAATTTTAATGATATTATTAATTTCTCCGCAATTTAATTTTTAAGTACTTTATTTACTGTTTTTAAATGTTTTGCTAATAAAATTTTCAAAGTAAATATTATTCATATCACTTGAACGTAGGCCAGAGCAGAGTTTATTTTATTATGAAAAATTTGAAATTTATTCATTCAATTCCATATAATCACAGTTATCGTACGCAATTGTTGGAGAACCATTGACCATAGAAAGCTGAAATTTTTTGGAGTCATGTAAGTATGTTAGCTGAATATTCTGTGAAAATTTAGTTGAATTTGTACATTTTATTCTCAATATATCGCTGAAATTCTGTTCGAATTATGTGATTTAGGTGATATCAATTCAATCTACACTTAACTGGGAAACTTCATATTTTGAGAATAAAACGTATAAATTTAGCCAAATTTTCATAAAATCTTCAACTAAAGTCATGTCATACCCCATCTTATCTCCAAAAAAAGGTTAAGAAAAAGTCAACCCTGCAAGATGTACGGCTTTGGGTAGTCATATACGGCTTTTCAAAGGTTCGTGTACGGCTATCGTACTCTCAAAATCTGGCAACACTGCTTTGGAGACGGCGAATATAATTCCCCTAGGTAACTTCATGTCCATAATTTCTTTTACTAAAATTTACTAAAATAAAATCTCAAGCTTGTTCCGAAATTCCGAATGTGTTTATCGAGTAGACTGAATGTGTAGGTGTAGTCACTTGGTGTGGAACTTTTACCTCCCCGTTAACATTTCGATTTCTGATCTTCGAAGCTCGAATGCCAAAATTTTCGCTTGAATTTTAGTGCTTGTGGCAGAGGGAAAAGAGGAGAAAAAAAAACTAAAAATAGTATAATAAATATTGTAAATCCTTGTTTGTAGTGGTCTATAGATATTGCGTCTCCCGTCTCCAGTCATGTTTGATGTTTGTTTAGTGTTTAGGGTATAGTCTTTGTCTTGTGCATGTCCGTCGATGTTTGTAGATATAGTATAGTCTGTTTCTTTACTTTACGACTGACGTAGCTTACGTAAAGGTGGTGTATGAAGTGAGGTGATTGTGTGATGCATGAAACTGAATTGAAAATGTTACCCTCGCTACGAAAAAACAAAGTTGTTATGGTTGATACAGTCACAGAAAATGAATTACGTTTTTTCGGTCTTTTTATTAACTAATTTTCCAAAAATTCATGACAAATTTATTTATCATGAATGCATTCAATTTCTCTCTCAATTCAAGATTACCGATGAGTAAGTTAATAAATTTTCCTTGTCTTTCGTACGAAGGTGTTTAATCCGCACCTCAAATATTTTATTGTAAATTATTTCTTCATCTTTGTCGCCGTTTTTCTCAGATGCACCATCACTTCCCAATGGAAACACCTCAGCTCCTATTGGAGGTCTTTCTGCGTCTATTGTACGACCACCACCACCACAGACAGCCCCACCACCAACTACTGGTAAAGTTCAGGTGAAATATTTTGCGAAGTTTTTTATGATTTCCAATTTTGAATTACCATCTGTATTTTTTGGCTAAAGGTCATTTAGTTACAATGCATCATCCATTGATGGGTTCCACTCGTCCCATTATGTTCAGCCATCAAGGTTTTCCATTGGGGACGAATCAGTTCTTTAGTGACGGCGTTTACCCGTCAAGCTCTCTGACTCCCTCTCTGCTTCCTGCCGGCTTCAATGATGCTCCTTTGGAATTTAACATGTTAAGGGCAAAATCAGGTACTAGTTTATTTGAAAATGAAACTAATTTTCAGTTGTTTTCATTGTCAAGTTATTATGTTACAGATCCTAGCGAATTGTCGACTACAAACTGTACCGAAAAACTTCAAGTTCCTCAGATTAATCAAATTCTCCAGAATCGAGAGAAACAAATAAAACTCGATTCAGCTGAAGCATTCAGTCATTTGGATAAGAAACCTTGCGAATTTAGGTTGGTATGATTTTTCATGTTTCAATTGAAAAAACGTCTACTACGTATATTGATGTCATTTATTTAGCAAAATTTTACCATTCCATTATTTAAAATTTAAATATTTGACTTTAGTAAATGAAATTACCTTCCTATTATGCAGTCTGTAAAATTTCTGAATTCTACGTGGTTCTGTATCTTCGTGTTCAAAAAACAGGAATGTTTGCGTGTGATATGAATGAGTAGTATTCGAGTTAAGCAGACTTATCGATGGCTGTGAAGTTGAGAGCACTTTCAGTCATCACTTGCTTTTTAAGTCACTGTTATTTGTATCGACGATCAGTGTGTCGGCGTACATAAAAAGAAAATACCAGCTAATGACGGGACTTGATTTTTCTATTGAAAATTTTTGAGTTATTTTGAAAAATTCGTATAAAAACAATTTTTCTGTTTGTTCTGTAGCTATGAAATTTTCTAGAAACTATTTGTTCTTCTTAACCTGAATAAAAATTTAGCTTTTAGATAAGTGGTTTCTGTGGTGTATCTTCATCCATTAATAATCAGTGATGTTTATATACTAAATTGATACCTATAATATATTTTTTCTTTTCATTTCTTTAGCGAAACTTCGAAGGAACAAACCGACGCCGAATCTGATGAAGATGACTGTCAATTTATTACAGAAATCAGAACTTCTACTGAGCGGAATAACTCAGCTGTTTCAACTCCATTGAATGTGACCAACCAGAATGTTTCTGTTATTACGTCCAATGCTGGCGTGTGGAAAAATTTAATGCCAAATATGAATATCCCAATATTGAACGTTAATCAAATGTTAGCGTCAAATATTATCGATTCTAGTTTATTTAATGGACAAGCGGTAAGTATTTCTAATTCTTTACCTTTCAAATTGGGTGATCAGGTTAGAAACTTATTTTATGAATATATTTTTACAAGTGGACTTCATTCTTAATAAGCTCGAGTACTGAAATCCCGTACGAATGTCTTAGTTTTGCTAAAAATGTGAGAATTGCCTCAGTAGCTAAAATAATTTATTGAGAATTGTTTTATTTTATTGGACCCATTTTTAATATTTTTGGTTTCTGTAAAATTTCTTTTTTATGGTTATTATTACTTCTAACAAATAATAAAATTAGCTGTTTCTCAATTAAAATAGAATACTGATTATTCTTTTACTGCAGTCCAGATCTCAGCCGAAAGCATTCAGTTAATTTCTTTATACTAACCTTACTTCAGGGGTTAAATTGCATGTACGAAAAAATTGACTGAAATTAGAAGTTTTAATTTGTAGTTTGGAGTTTTTGGTCCCGTCCTGCCGCAACTATCGAACTCAACATCTGTAGTTCCCGAATCTGGTTCTAATTTGTCTGCTAAAACCATTATACATCGAAAAAGCTGTACATTATTTCCACCGAATGCAAGTGCTCCTGCACCTACTACCCGAGAGCGACCTCCTGGCTGCAAAACAGTTTTCGTTGGTGGACTACCAGAAAATATGAAAGGTAAGTTTTGATAGCAAGTATGGAGCTTCCTAGGCCGCTAGGTGTATTCTTGTCCTTAAATCGCTTTTGTTTCCGTTACAGAGGAAGTTATTCGCGAAATATTCAGTTTTTGCGGCGAAATGACGAATATACGACTCAGCAACAAAAAATTTTGCCATATTAGATTTGCTGAAGAGAGCGCAGTAGACCAAGCATTGACTCTATCGGGTGAGTGGGTGTATTGGATGAAAAGTTTTCAGTGTGTTATTCGAATTACTGATTGCGTAGTGTGAACGTTACCAGGATATAGAATTCGACTGGGTACATCGTCGGATCCCCCGAATACCGGCCGTTTGCATGTGGATTTCGCTCACGCTCGCGATGATCAGTACGAATGGGAGTGTAAGCAGCGGCAAATCCAACGCGAACAACGTCACCGCGAACGTTTGCTGCGTGAAAATGATCGTGAAATTTCGCCCTTTGCTCCTAGTCACTACACAGAGAGTGAGGCCAATAGTGTTCTCGAGAAGTTGAAAGGTTAAAACTTGTGTTTTCATTTAGTCTTGTTCATTTTTATGGAATCGAATGCTGTTAACTTCATTGCTTGTATTGATAGTGCTTCTATTAAAATATTGTTGATTGAATTTTGTTAGTTCGATGAAAGATCCCAATAATTTGAAAGTATTGACCAAATTTTGGCTTACAATTCCACTAATTTGATTTTTTTCTGTTTTAGGTGAAGATACTTTTACGAAAGCCATATTAGTCGCAGTATCGTGGTTGGAGCGTGGGGAATGTAACAAACGCAATGTGAATACTTTCTACAGCATGATACAGTCAGTGAATTCGCACGTACGTCGCTTATTGCATGACAAAAATCAGTGTGAAACCGAATTCACAAAGGCAAAAGATCTGATGAGAAGTCGAGCACAAAATATACTTGCTCAATGTAAGTATTCCCTAAAGTTCATTCCTCGCCTGTCTTGTTCGCGTTCGGTATGTGCACCTTGAAAGTGGGTAAAATTTATTCGTCATCGTGAATTGTGTAAAAATTTAGAAAAACGAATTACTTTAACAAAAGAACAAACAACAAAATTAAAAATCAAAAATAAAATCAGTTTTTCAAGGTAAGCTTATTGCAATTGTGTATCGTCAGGGTTGGTAGATAGGTTTTTGGTATTTATTTCCAATTGCTTTTTTCATGAATAGAAGCGATAAATTTTCTAGCTCAATAGAAAGAGGAATGTGGTCGCGTTGCACGATATCGTTTAATGTAAAGGGATATGATATTTTATATTATTTTTTCTTTCTTTGTTTTTACAACACGCGTAAATCAGCTTTTAAAGCGCGAAATAACTTCTCGTAATCTAATGTGAATGTGGGTCAACTATACGAAATTAACACGCTAGTGGTGATATAGGTTCTTTTGTTTTTCATACATATTGTATGCATACTTTATTGATTAGCATTTGTCCTGTGGCGTCGAACTGTATTTTTTGGATGGTAAATAATTGAATTTACATGTACGTAGTATTTGTTGAAAAGTGCCTTCGGCTGATACTGCATCATGAATCTCGTCAACTAGTTATGGTTATCATTTTTATTATTTGTTGCCTTCCCCATAGTTTTGGTAGCTTAATGATGATGGATCTTTGGCAAGACTGCAATAAAATTGTTCAAAAAACGAATCCCTTGAGAACGCCTCTCAACTATTTCAGATGTGCCCAATACGATTTTGCTCTATGTATTTTTCAAGAATGCATATCTCACATCGTATTCATGTATCTACGTATTTTGGTAGATATCTTTCGATAGATGATACCGTGTCACAGATGTCACATTGAAGATTGTGGTTGCTGTTTTGAACTTGTTTCTGTCTATACTTTCTCATTCAATGCCTTGTATTTTTACCGACGGCGTACGGATGAGGTTATATGTTTGGTATGTCTATCTCCGGAACTAACGGAATTTCGTTCGCTCAGAATAAGCATCTTACTTTATAGATTTTAACGAAAATGGACTCAAAATATTTCTGACCATCCGGAGAATGTCCTAGGCTATTCATATTTAAAAATTAAAAAATTAGAAGGGTGTAATTGAAGAAAATGAGAAATTAAAGATTGGAAAAATTGTGATTAATTTGAGCATATCTTCCAATAAGAGTTTACTCATTCAAGTTAACGCAGTCTGGTTTTTTTTTGTAATAAAATTTTTGTTCTTTAATTTTTCCTATTTTGGCAACATCACTGTGTTTGGTATAAGTATATCGAACATAACTATGTATTTTTCTATTTTCCTCTTGTATAATACACGGTTTTATCTATAATCCTTGCTTTATCCCAATAGATTTCTGTATTCTCATTTTCGGTTATGCTATTTGGCTCTTGAAATAATAGGGTTTTGTTCACCTCACTATTTCATACTTCTTTGATGGACACTGAAAGATTATAGTAATTTGACTGTACCCTTGAAAGTGTTCTGTCGGTACTATATTTTTGCATCCAGTTTTGATGGGTGGCGTAGTTTCTGATACCATTCCGCACTTTCCGTTTGTCTGCGTCAACTTACTAAGTTTGATGCATTTTTTATAGTTACTGACTCCAATTCCGTGGTTCTAGATTACCATACAGAACCTTCCTTTTTCAGGAAATATTCTCCAATCAGGAACAATATAATACTAGGTAGGATTCGCTGGTTGCAAGACTTTCAAGCGAACCTCAGAACCATAAATGAAGCGAAGTTGGTTACCCAAAATGACCCTCCTTAAAAAAAAAGGTACGTGGGCCCATCACAGATTTTAGAAGTGAAACTTTCCACTTCAGTATAGATATTCAAAGATATATCACACAATAAAATGGTAAAAAATTTGCCTAACAAACTTTTTGAGTTACAGGAGACCCAATGATTAGTTGAGTTTAAAAATGAACTAAAAATTTGAACTCAGCGCCTCATGAAACGTAATTGACGATGTATTTATCACTAAATTTTTAAGGAAACATTATCCTAACCCCTTATTTATGAAAGTTTGGAATCTGAACTGAAAAAATTGAAATTTTCGAATAATAAATGCTCCTGCGACGACGGTATAAATTCCAGTCAGAATTTTTTTTAATAGATTGAATTAGAAAAATCAGGCTTCGTCACGACATCGGTCTTAACTTGATGTGGTTATTTGAGAATTTTGGTAATTTTTTGTTCAGCCATCTTGGAGCAGTTGCGTTATTACAAATGTTGTTCTGTGTGTGTGTACATGCGGAAGCTTCGCTCGCTTCAATAATTACTATTTTCTCTTTGTTTTCAATTCTGTGGGTAACCTGTCGTGTTTGAAGTACTTACTTATTGCCTCTCAGTTTCACTTTGATACGTACTTTGGTGATTTTTGTATAATTTCTATGGCGCAAAGTTTTTATCTTTGGATATTACTACTTCATGCAGCTGGGATGTTTGGATTCTCGAGATTAAATTTTTTTCTTTTAAACTGTAAATCTTCTATTGGTGAAGGTGTTAACTGTTTCGATTATTCCTCAGTTCTTCTCGGTATTTGTTAATCAGGTATCTTACTGTCCGATTACTGCATTTGGATATCATTTATATAGCTTGTACCATATTGGTTCGGATATTTCTCTGTTTCTTTCAACTCTGTTTTTGTTGAGTTTGTAATACCAAATTATCATTGTGATTTTCGACCCCGCTGATGTAATTCCTTTCAGTTGACTAGAGAATTTTTACAACCAATCAAATTTTAATTTTGAACCTATGAACTTATTCTGTAGTCAGTCGGCTTATCCTTTTGTTGTATTTTAATGCAACCAAATCGTTTAACCATGGTTGTCAAGCCTACTTTCACTGAATAAAAAACTCTATCGCTAGCATGTCATAAACATTATACTCAGTTGCAACGTGGCCTTGTGCAGGTAATGGCGACCAGTTTCTTGGCAGTTGGCTATTTATTGAGGCGAAGTATATTGTCATCTGCTATGTTTCTGTAACTTTTCTTTCTTGGTTGATGGCCACTCATCGCTGGTCAGTGCGCAGAATAGCTTTCTGCCGTCTTCAGATTTTTCCTCTTTGCCTCTTTCACTGCCAGTTGATAACCACGGACTGTGGCCTTGAAGGCGAGATTTCGTACGATATGATATCAGCCATTGGCCAGTAAAACAATTTGAGGTATAACGTCCCTCTTTCCTGAAATTTGGTAAGTCACCGACGTGAATGGACGTTTTGAATGCAACGAGAATCAGGTTTGTTTCATTATTACAATACTCACACAAATTTCAGGGATCATTAAGAACTGAGATGGTTTCTTTTTTTTTTTTTTTTTTTTTTGGTGCCCTCTATAAGAATTTTGGCATTCTCTTCGACCAGACTATAAATAATGATGAAGACGATTATCATACTTCATATTCATTTTGTGAAGTTGGAATTTCGTAATCGCCTTTTCACTTCTTATTTTGAATTTCTGCTAAATATTTATGAAATACTTCTTGAAAATCGGTAGTTTTTTTTTTTTTTTTTTTTTTTGAGAATGCAACATTTTATTAAATTTATATCATCGATTCGTTGATTATTCCCAAATGCGATAAAAGAGAAAACAAATTTTATATGACAGAAATAAATTGTTTCTATTTATTGTATAAAATTTCTGTGCATCCTTTTTTGGTGGTTGAGAATAACTTTGTAAATTGAACTTTCGATTATACGATGTTAAAGTCGGTCAGATCGAGAAATTGTTCATCAGCTCGTCGCACAAGAAAGCTTGGGATCATTTTACTAAAGCTCAAAGGAAAAATATCGAACTATGGAAGAAAGCAGCCATGGTAGGTAGACACTAAGTGTGTAAACATTCAATTTTCTTTTTTTTTTCTTTTTTTCTCCTGTTTGTTTGTTTTGCTTTTCCGCCCTAACCGTGAGTAGCTTAATATTTTTTTTTTTTTGTGTTATTATTTAATGAAATTTTCATTATTGCTGATTGTGGGTAAGTAAACGCAACAGTTTTTATTTACGCCTTACAAGTCGATATCAATTTAGTGTAAATACCGATTTGTGGATGCTCAAAACTGACAAAATTGATGGTAAGTTGAATTTTTTAAATTCTGTTCGTTGGCTTGCGTCTTTATTTTTATTTTAATTGTAATTTGTATCCTGATTTTGGTCCGTCGAATCGGTTTCATTTTGAAAAATAATTTTCCTCCAAGTTTAGTGAACGTTGTGAAAGGTAATATGTACAGTTTAACCCGTTCGTGAAAATTTGTCGTGTAGTTTCATTGGGAAAAAGTTTTAATTAAAATCCTTTATTGTGCTGTGCGATGTGGTCATCCGACCAAAGTCAATTTATCTTTCTCCCCTTACCTTTTCTTACCCCATCATTTAAAGTAACAAATCTTTTCACGCCTGTCTGTTGATGTGCAAAATTATTTAAATGTTAGAGAAGCTAATGATAGGTTGATTCTGTATATGCCAACAGTGGTCATCGTGTTTTGAGAACTATTAAAAGAACTTAACGGTTTGCTGAGCGTTAGTAGCGTTGTTTTCGTCGAGAAAAGTGCCGAATTTTTAATTGTTTGGAAGGAAGCTATTTATTTAGACAATTAATGAACTAGTTTATAAACTTCGGTGTTCTGTTCGACAGTGTAAAACATGAAAAGAATCGCCGTGTGATACTTTCAGACCATACTCGATATGTTGGTTTTGGTTTAGAGTTGTCTTTTAGGGAAGACGGATGTTAATTTGATCATTTCCTTCTTGTGGTGAAGATTTTATTTTTGGTGGCTCTATTTGGTTGCTTGAAAATTTCTGTTTTCCTCCACCAGGTATAAAACTTGAAATAGAAATTGTAATGTAAAATTGAGTTCACACTTTTATTATCGGAACTCATCAAAAATCTCGAACTTTGAGTGCAGTATTTTTCAGCCACATAGAAGAAGCCTGTTAAAATAAACTTTTTTCTCTTAAGTAGGTCCTTTTATCGCCTCTGAATTCATTATTTAATGACTAGAGACTGAGACAAAAGTTTTCCTGTGTGATGAGCGAAAAAAAAGTTTTAATTTATGGTATAAATATTGCTTTGGATTTAGATCTGAAATGGAAAAGAAAAATTGGTCCCATTTAGCCACCCGTTGGGTACGCCCTCTTCTGTTGAAATAAATGTAAATAATGTGCATCATTTGAAAATAATTGAACCAGGCACCTATCCTCGATCATTTTTCAATTTTAAAAATTGTTATGCCCTATTCTTGGAACCTTTTTCTCAGTCGAAGAAATACACCAATACTAGTGAGTTATTTTTATTTTCTTAACAATATCAGTTTTTTTTTTTTTTTCAAATTTTATTTAGTTTCTTCAAAATTTGCCTCTAAAAGTGTAAACCTTCATAACGACATTCCTGCATTAATCTAGTTTCTCAGTTGTTCGTGGTAAAGCTCTTTGTTTTCGATTAAGTTTTCCTCGTTTAAAATTTTCTTAACATTAAAAAATGTTTTTTTTTTACTGTATGTATGTTCTTCCTCCTACTCGTTTGTGTTAACGACGCTACATTTGTGAGCTATTAATAATGTTTGAATTTTGTAGGAAATCAAAAATTTACCTGTCGAAAGCGATCAAGAATCGATGAACGACGAGATGGATGTCTCCGATTCGGACGACGATGATGTGGAACCGTCGTTCAAGAAGCGTAAAATCGATTTGTCCGAAACGAATTCGTTGAAGGTATTCTAAGTAGTTTCATCTCGTAGAAAATGCACTGATGGCGTTGGCTACAAGAAGTGTTGGGTTAGAGCATCAGTTGTACGGGGGTTACAGTCGGTTAAACGAACTAAGACACGTACGAAAAATTTATCAGTAAATCATCATCGATTATAACGTGACAAGTTCATGCGGGTAAAAATAATATAAGTTCAGAGGGTCTTGATGTTATTCAGTTTAATTTTGGGCATTTTAGATGGGAGGGAGGCACTTAAAATATTGAGAAACGATAAGTTAAAGAATGCGATCCTTGCTCGTGCATGATTTAGGATTTAGGTTTTCCTCAATCCTGCTGCTGGATCGTCGAGATTATTTCTTACTTTGAACGGAGAATTTGTAGCAACCTCCTTCGAAATTATCACTTTCTGCGCTTGAAATATTTAGGAGTATCGATCATTGCGAAAGCCGTTGAATACTGCAAAAATATCGATCGTAAAGTAGTTAAAGAGGCCTTATATTTTTTACCCATGGTAATTATTTTGTTGACCACCGCCTGAGTCGCGAAAATAGCAACGTTTACTTAGTGGTTGTAGCCTACATGGCTTGTTTCTCAGTTGCACCTTTGTGCGAGTATCACCCATAGTTTTGTTAATGCTCGAGAACGCTTTGTTGATACAGGATGAAAACGATAGTTTGCGCTGCCAGTTAGAGGCCTATAAAAACGAAATATGCGTTATCCGCACCGAATTACAATGCGAGTTGACCAAAAAGGACGAACAGATTGCGCTTTTGCAGAAAACGTTGAACAACGTTTCACAGGTAAACGTGTTTGGCCTTTGTGGGTGAATTTTTCCGATTTCGATGTTTAAACTCGGTTGTTGCTCTTTACAGGAAATGGAAAGTATGCGGAAACAGCATCAAGCATCGATTTGTGAAACGGTTGAACGCAAAATGCAAGAAGCCGATACGACTGTGATTCCTTCGTTGAATAACAGTCAGTTGATCGAGAAAGAAGCCAAACTCATCGGTATGTATAGTGCATAGTAATAGCTTTGAAGCTGTCTTCCTTGGTTGCTGTATGGATTTCCGACAAAATAAGGAGTGCTTCCATTTTGAGGATATAGCATCCTATGGTATTTGGTTTTGTGAAATGGTCTATTCAAAAATAGTCGTGTTCGACTTGGCGAAAATGCATTACTCTCAAAGTTTAGCTCTCCGTAATGAATTCTCAGTTCAACCTACCGATTTTAGTTTGCAGTGTCAGTTCTATGAAATGACAAAGTTCAAAACTTGGTATGTAATATAGAACAATTGAATAACTTTTTTGAGAAGGTGAGCAAGTGGTAGGAACATGATAATATCTGTAAAAGAGAACTTTTTATCAGAACTTACTCACCGAACCGGTCCATCTCGTCATGTATTTAACGGACTGGAAGCAAATGAACGTGAGAGATCATAATTTTCACTTGAATTGGTTTTAACAATAATTGTCAGAATTTGTTATATTTGATACACAAGACAAATCACATATGAAAATGAAGAAAGAAAAAAACAAACTGGATGGAAATGGGAGACTTGAAAATTCATAAAAATTCCTATGCGGGTAAAGTAGGTTGGTCATTCATTTTTTCTCAAGTTTGGTGCTTTGATACCAGATTAATAAAAAGCTGTAGGGATTGAAATTGGAACCTGTATGTATTGCCCTACATTTTTCATTTTTTTCTGATTGACAGAGTGCAGTCTTACAAGTTCCCTACATATTATAAACGAAACAAATGAAAGAATCTGAGGCAATTAATGAATTTTTTACAAAGTGTGGACTTTCCAAACAGGAATATATACATATTTGCACATTGAGCAAATTCCGCAAATTTATTATTGATAAATAAAATCACATTAGTACGAGTGTTCAATTACAACTAAATTAACTTGTAAAAGTTCAATAAAAGTAATGAAAACAAAATTCAAATAGGAAAATAGATAGTATACATCCTGATTTCTCGTATTGTAATAGTCTTACCTAATACCTAAATTATAGTATCGAATTCCTATATGAATATTTTGAGATTAGTGGATTACTACGAACATATGAATCTGTTTTCCTATTTGAATTTTACTGTCATTTTTTTCATTGAACTTATACAAGTTAATTTAGTTGTAATTGAACCCTTATTGCTGATGTGATTTTATTTATCAATTAGAAAATTTATGAGATTTGCTCAATTTGCAGAAATGTATATTCCTATTTGGAAAGTCTATATTTTGGAAAAAATCAAACATTTGTCTCAGATTCTTTTATTTGTGCATTTTAATAATATTTAGAAAACTTGTAAAACTGCATTGACCCTCATTTTCATACGGTTTGTTTTTTTTTCCTCATTTTCCTATCTGAATTTTGCATAAAATATAACAACTGCTGACAATTATTGCTAAAACCTATACAAGTGGAAGTTATGTAGGAATATATAATCTCATAATCTACGTTCACTTGGTTCCAGTCCGTTAAACAGAAAAAACTGTTGTACCCATAAACGTAAAAAAAAAGTGAAATTTCTAGAGGAACACTGGTAACAATTTCAAAGAAGACGATTTTTCTACCTAATGAAATTTGTCATCAGTTAGTGGGTGACTTGGTAGATTCAAATGGAACGTCTGAGGAGTAACTGTCCTTTGTTCGTATGTTTGTACAGCTGTGTTTATGTAATTCAAAATCTGGATTAAATGTTAGGTCTGTGATTCCAAATACGTGGTACTTACATGCTTACAGTCTGTATAAGAAAAAAAAAACAATAATCGTGCAATTTCTGTACTTCAATTTATATTTCAGGACTGGTGTCGATATTTCTCCACATACATCCTTTCGGAGCCGGAGTCGATTACATTTGTTCCTTTTTACAAAAAACGATGCCGTCGCTTCGTGTTACCGAAATCGAATTAGTCATGAGTAAATTTCCGTCTGTGTTTCAACAAGAAGTGGTCGGTATCGGTGCGAATATGGAACGTCGCTGGAAGTACGCAGGTTTCAGTACAGATCGTGAAGTGTCGATGGCCCATTCATAGATACATTAGATCAGGGATTTACCATCTGCCCGTTTACTTCTTCACCTTATTGGTTTAATCATCACTGTTTTGATTATCTAATGATTTACGAATGTATGACGTTGTTTGTCTACTTGCTCTTTCTGTGAACGCTGGGAGAGAAGATGTAACTAAATTGATGAATTTTACAGAATTGCTCCCTTATACCCATATTATGGTCTGATCATATAGTTACGCCTCCTATTTCGATTATTTATAAATAAATTTGTGCCATTTATAGTGAACTCTTTCAGTTAGGAAAACAAAATGTAATATTGTCTTTTTTTGAAATGTACTTTATGTATAGGTACCTTACCTATTAATTGTTCAGTACCTAACTGTTTCTTTTTTTTTGTTTTTCGTGTTTTTGTTTATTATGAATTTAGAGACTGTATTCTGTTTATGTATATTCGTCAACGAATTCTTGAATTGTTTCTTTGAATGAAAAATTGTTAATTCCTTTTAATTTATTAAATTTTAATGAACCTAAATGATTTTTCTTTCCTTTTTGCCTGGTTTAAGTCAAGTGCGCTTTTTTGGCTCGTATGGTGAATAGAGGAACAGTCCCCTAACAGAAGTTCCTTACTTTTTTCCAAGTTGAACCATTATTATTATTATTTGTGGGGACTCAACTCTTATGAGGTAAAGGGGCTTGGATCCCTTGATGACAGTTTCTGCCAAAAGGCTGACAAATATTTGTCTCTATGATATAAAACGAGTACATGTAAATTACATTCGATCGTAATTACTTGCACCAAATTGTGACCAGTCTCAACAATACGATGATGTCACGATTCCATACACAAACTAGCCCATCATTTCTTATCACCACAAGAAATGACGCACCGCCCTCCGGGCTATTCTCACAAACATACGTAATTATTATGTAAGTGTATTGGTTTGCGTGTAAATAAGCCCATATATAACTTCCAAACGGGCTCTAAAATCGCCAGTGTTTGCCCAGGTTTTGGCTTACCATTTACATATGAAGTGGTTGAACATGCAAAATCTGTAGATTACCTTCTAGTGAGAATATCATTTCACAACAAGGTATTCCACATTATTATTATTATTTTTATTATTATTATTATTACCTGTTATTTATTATTATTTTTTTTGGGAGGGGGAGATATCACGCATCTAATATATTTGTTGTCGGAGTGGGGGATGTTTATTATCTGATGGTCAATGGGCTACCACCATGAATTTTTTAATCACATGTTTGTCATTGTGACAGCGGCAGCGGACTAATTCCCAACTGAAACTCACAACATCCGATTGGAAAGCTGAATAAGCTAACTACTACATCACGCTGACCCTCATTCGTAATTCCTGATATTATTGAATTTCAAAGGGTATTTTTTGGAAGTGGCCTGTTCTGCTAACGCCAATCATTTTTTAGAAAATCATTTCAGCCTAATTTTTGAACTATTACTTTCATTTTTCAGCAGAGTTCATGCTGAACTGTGGACAGACTTCAGCAGGTTATGTGAAAAACGTAATTAAACGTTGGGACGCAAGAATTTGTGACACCAAAGATTTGAGTAACCATCTTTAATAGTTTCTTATGTTTTTACTCAAATATAACTAAATTTGAAAGATGGTTACCTATAAATGTTATCAAATTGGGATTGATGATTGCAATAGGAACAATGAATTTATCATGAATTCGGTGCTTTCGAAATCACTATTTTTATCAAGAAATATAAAATATAACCGACAAACAGAAACAATGCGTCGCTAGGAAAACGAAAATATTTCACGAAAATTGCAATAAAATAAAATTATAGTTGGATGAAATGCTCTTAAAAGTGTAAGTATCTATATGTAACGCTACAAAATGTGGAAGTACGAATGTCCTCTTGAACAGATACTATGAGTGCAGTAGGTACTTGCTTGAATTGAATAGATTTATGACACATATTTAGAATGCAAAAGTTAAACTACCTATTAAAACTAACGAACAGAACACCTTTCTGATTAAATTCGCTAAGCCGCAATTAGACCGGTTCGTGTAACATTTCAAATAATCCCGCTTAAGTACTCCCATAAAGTTGAAAGCCATCAATAAATGAATGAATCGTAAAGACTTTAACCAAGCCTTTAAATCACACTGTCCGAAGGTCAGACTAATGAGCTGAAGTATAACATAACATTTTAAATAATTGAAAGCTTCAAAAAATTTTAATTTAAAGATACAGAAGAAATAAAAACTTACTTCTGCAGTCAATATTAAAATTGTTGATAAATGTAGTCCTATAGTACTTTACGTTTGTCCATCAATGGCTCCCAAAAAAAAGTTTGATATAAATCCATGTAACTTTTTTTCTATTACGTCAGCTAAGGAATAAAAAGTAGCAAAAAATCAAATACAAATTGTATAATTGTCAAAAAAGTTTCAAATATACAAAGAGAAATATTAAAACTCTTTAAGGAGGTATCAAGTGTTACAAATATAGGGATTACAAAATAATGATAGTCATCATCACTAATAATTGTTCTTGGAATATGACAAAAGTAAAAAAAAATATATATATATTATATATATATCATAACTTCAAACAAAGATATTGAAAAACATTAAAATCACACCGAAATCAAAAACGAGTAACACTTCAAAGTGATCTGTTTCTATCTGGTATATTGGTAACAAGCAGCGACACTCTGAAAAACGAAAAAAATCAATGTT
The DNA here is from genome assembly GCA_011428145.1 of Ericerus pela. Classification (NCBI taxonomy): domain Eukaryota; kingdom Metazoa; phylum Arthropoda; class Insecta; order Hemiptera; family Coccidae; genus Ericerus; species Ericerus pela. The sequence continues at coordinate 67,854 of WOFM01001087.1, forward strand.
AATAGGTACGTCCTTAGTTTTCTGTGGGAATTCACGTTTCCTCCTTGAATACTAGTTCTGAAAAATGTTTTTAACTGCAACGTAACTTTACCTGAATTTGATGACTACTCGTTGAACTAAGGTCATCCTTTAAATGTTGAACGTGACAAGAACGGCACATAAGTCTTCCACTCAACGGATAGCATCTTTTGTCCGGTTCGTCCGTTAGTTGCATACCACAATCCTAGAAAAGTGAAAAGTCAAGCAATATGGTGAGTTGAATAACTTCATCAGCCGTGCTGTGCAGGGGGTAGATAGAAATCGTAACTGTTTCGCGAAACTATCAGGAATATTGAGAATTAGTGTTAAAATCATACCTCGCAAACGTAACAATCAACGTGAAAATCTTTGTCCATGGAAACGACTCGAACAGTTTCTTCTGTTCCCTAAAAACAAAAAATCAAACTGTAGTTAGTATTGAGGACAACTAAGTACCACCTAACTTATTTTCAAATGTAAATTTCAATCCAGGTTTTTCTGTTTTCGAGTACATGCTGCTGTTTAGAAGCTATTATACAGGGTGTCCCACTTTCTCTTCCTATCTCGTAAGGGTATGATGAAACTCATTCAGACTTCTGACAAAAAAAAGTTCATTTCACGTATGCTCTCTCTTCAAAATTGTCTGCGTTATAGGCCAGAGAAAGAATATCAAAAGATGAATTTCAGGAAAATTGGGGAAAAAAAAACTTCTAAAATTCCTGTTTATCCACTACAACGTTTGAAACCAAAAAAAGGTAAGTGTGTAATACAAGTTGCATAGAACACGTTGAAAGGCAGTTTTGTAAAAACATGTTTTTGTAGAACTGCTCGTTACAAGCGCTATGCAACTTATTTTACAGATTTTTTTTTTTTTTCTGTTTCAGACGATTGAATGCAATTTTGATTCAATTAGGGTAAATGTGCTGACTTTCGTTTTTTTTTTTTTTTTTTTTTTCTGAAATTTGCCCCCTTTTATACTTTTTTACTGGTCTGAGTTCACCAATTCTGAAGCGAGTGCAGATGTGAAGAGAACTTTGTATTTTGTCTGAAAAGTTAGATCATACACTTGCTGGATAGGAGAAACTGGGACACCCTGTGCACTTGATTCCGTTCTGGCTATGCTACATTTCTTCAAACACCTAATTTTGTTTTAGATAAAAATACGAATATTTGATTTATGAAGGGTGAAGAGTGGTTAACAGTTGAGCAAGATCAAAGGTAATATATTGTTGTTGGGCTTTAAGGCATGAAGAGAAGTATTGTGAAAGGAAAGAGATTAAGTTTTTGCATAAAGAACAGGTGGGTTCTAGTCGCTGTAGTGAAAAAGAAGTAAGGATGTGATAATTCGGTATGGTTTATTTTGAGGCGAGTGAAAATAATTTCCTATTTTCTGGATGATCGATTTCTAGATTTGTTAACAGTCATGAGTTTTTCGAAGGCCAATGGTCAACCAGCAAGAATTTTTCAATCACTTACTTAAGTACCGATAGAACCTAACTGAACCGAACACACCACCATTTAGCGTCAAGAATGTGACGGTGACCTATCTCGAACTCGCACCTTCTCGATAGCAAAGCCAAGAAACTGACCACACTAGTATTCAATTGCCTTTCACCGAGATATAACTTTCAAGCAAGATAAAGTAATTTTTGATCGCTGAGTTTACTCTATCGGACATTCACTGGTATGCTATTGCCATTGCCTAGCTTGCAAATTTATAACATTCCCACATTTGAATAATCAAATATTAGCCCACTAATAAAATAAAATTATGAAAGTAGCCATACCTCAACTGGAGTAATGCCTTTTCCGCAAGCGGCGCATTTTGGAGCAAACATCCTGAAACATTCGAAAATCGAAAATTTTACAAAACAGCAAAAATAAAATCAAGAGACAATGTCGTGATAATGATAAACGAGGGAAATCCTCGAAATAATTCCGTCAAATACTTCAACACGCACCAATCAGACAATATAAAGTGGCATTCAAATTACTGTACATCAAATTTCATTTTCCCAAGTTTTATCAAAATTTAATCCACTAAATTTCTGTCATCAGTCGTGCGTAATGAATTTCACATTATCTCATATAAACGGTGCTATATATTATACATAATTACGTATGGACAACGGAACAGTATTTTGAATATGGTTCTTTTAATTGGCTAAAATGGAAAAATTTCAACGCAAATAGGAACGCCACCATTATCCGTGAATAAAAATAATTATAAATAATAATTTTCAGACTATCTTTTCAAAGTGCTAACTTGAATTAGAAATATTTTCATTTCGAAATATAGAGCCATAATAACCCGCAATTTATTTTTTAAATACCTACCTGTGATAATCGTTGACGCAATAAATTTTATTATCAACATCCACAGTAAACGGAACTCCATCGAGGCACTCGTTGCATAAACAACATCGAAAACAGCCCGGATGATATGACTTTCCCATGGCCTGTAGAATCTGCCACATAAAATAATTTTAACGAAATATTTTCAACATATTTCGGCCGGGATAGTTAACGAATCGGAAAAAACAAGAGAATTTGCCAGAAATTAAACAAGATACTAACCATTTCCATGATTAAGTGTCCACAAATAGCACATTTTTCGGCTGTTTGTTGAAAACCTGAATACTGAAAAATAAAACAAAATTAAATTTTATGAAAAAAATTAAACAAAAAATCATTAACATTTTGATTTTGCCATAGTTTGCGTTTAAGGTGATCAAATCCGTCGAACAATAAGCGAATTTTTCGCAAGCAGCATAGGTACAGGCTGGTTGGGTGAGTCAGTCAGCAGATATTTTCACTGACAGAAAAATAAGAAAAATCTACAAAAATAGTAAGGTAATACTCTCCATTTCAAAAATTTCAGGAAATAAAAACTTCAATAGTTTAATCTGAATTCAGTCGAGCACTTTCCACATTCCCCAGGTAAAAAGTACACTATCACTTTCTTTTTGTTTCGTGTATTTACTTTCTCCGAGATAGCATAAAATGGCGCAGAATTAATCGAGGTCATTTCTCTAGTGTTTCCATCAATGGAATTCCACCTCATTAACACTAACAGGGGCTAGAATTTCTTAAAGCAAAAAGGCATCAATTTGATGCTTAGCAGGTGTTCACCAGCAGAATTGCGCATAAATCGTTGTCAATGCAGCCAGATCGGGAGTAAAAAGAATAAAGTATAAAACTCGATTCTAGAATATCTTTCATCAACGCAGATGGTCCGAAGTTATGCTGTTCAAGCTTTACATAATTTTGGCTGCGCCAGTATCGGTATTTTCGATTGTTGCTCACCAAATAATCTTCTTCGCAGTACACACGCCCGTGCACATTGTAAAAAGCTTTGCCCCGCAAAGCTCGACCACACGAACAGCAAATAAAACAATTCGTGTGGTACAGATTACCCATGGCTTGACACGCTTGCCCAGCGCCGGTCACTTTGTCACCGCATGTGTGACAAATTCCTGCAAACATAAAAACAATAACGCCATTATCATCGAGAGTAGTTTTCGAATGATATGCATGATATTAATTATTACTCCAGTGACTAACCAAAATATTCTCCTTCTTCTTGTTGTTTTTCCATTTCTTCTTCCAGCTGTCGGGTGAGTTCTTCAATTTTTCGTTCGGCTTCGGTGGGGCCCTGAAATTGAGCGACGATTAGTTTAGAGAATCGATTAACCACCTTTTACAGCTTCATCTTCCTGATTTTCAGCGAACAATTAACCAATTAACAAGTTGCAGGGTGAAATAGTTGAAAACATAGGCGGATACAAAGGGGAGAAGAACGGAGGCGATCGTCCTACCGGTTTCTTAAAAGAAGAAAACGTAGGGGAGATAGAGAGAGAGAGAGAGAGAGAGAGAGAGAGAGATATTACTTTTTCATTTCATAACATTACTGTAATGAATTAGATTGTAAACACAAAACTTATGAACTCCTCCCCCAGGTCTGAATTTTTTTTCACCAAATTCTCCCTCAATCCGTTTATATACTGTTGAAGTCAAAGAACTGAATAAAATTTTGTTTTTAATTTAAATGGTTTCAAATAAAGAATTTTTCAAACTTCGAAATTTATTTGTTACGTGAAACAAAATAAATATGACGTTCAATAAATGCAAAGAATAATCATCAAAATTAACACAAATATATTTTCAGAGAAAAAAATATCGAATACATGAAAAAAGTACAGCATGAACCTGAGAACAGATTAAAAAAACATGCAGGAAGAAGAATAAAAATAAAGGAGTGAGTAACAACGGAGATGATGAATTTTATCGTATCAACAACAAAAATAGGTGCAGGTCAGATCAAAAACGTTCTGGCAAGTGAGTCACTAACGTCAATCAGTCATTGGTTTTTTTCTATCTGTACATTAATGTTCTTCTTCTTACACTGAACAAATTTCGAAATAAATTTTGATAAGTTAAAATAGGGGTTTAAGAAGAATGGGAAAAATGTCTTCATAGCGAATTTTCACAATACTCTGATCATGAAAATAGAAAACTGTTTCGGGCATTTCAGCACCCTTTGCTGTTTTTTTTTTTTTTTTTTTTGGTAACTAACCAAAATTTTTTCTTAAATTTACAATATAAAAGCTATGCTCATGAGTTACACTAATTAACCTTATTCTTGAATAATTATGTTTTTACATTATAATGTGGAGCCATAAATTTTGTTTCCAAAAAAATACTAAACTTTGTGCGATTAGAAAATAATAAATTATGAAATAGATCAGTCATGTGTGATGTCACAACCAGTCTGAAATGTATCAATAGTTGCGGGTAGACGATTCTGGGGGTCCAAACAAGCTTTATCCAAACCTGTATAAATTTCTATTATGGTTACGAAAAATAGAAATAAATTGCAAATTATTAAAGAAAAATGAGGTAGTAAATAAATCATACTCTTCAGAGTATAACAGGCTATCTGTACAACAATTTTTATAATTTCTACATAATCCTCAGCCTTTAAAAATGTTCTTTTACTTTTCTTGCTGTGCAAGAAAGATGGATCAAACTATTTGTCTGGAGCCAGTTTCAACTGTTAACAACATGATGACGTCAACCCGTGACTGATCTATTGTCGTCGTCATTTCTTCTTTAAAGAGTCTTTCATCATAAAATATTTTTCCAAATCAGTCGAAGTGATTTGTTAAGAAGGAAAAAAAAAAAAAACCTGACCTAAGCTTTCTGATCTCACAAAATGAAAAAACAAGTCACTTGTTGTTCATCGAATAGTTTTAAAAAGGTGGATTCAAACTTAACTCAGATGGTTTCAATTGCACGTCATTTATGAACTTTAATTCTTTCGAAAAAGAAACGTTCTTTCCATTCAAGACATTACTAAGGGAAAAACGAACGAATTTTGAAGAGGCGAATCGGACAAACCTTTCTCTTCTATTGAAAAATATTGGCATCGGGATCACGTTACTCAAGTCTGAAGATCATTAGATACCAATGTGGAAGGTATTAGGGTGTGGAGGGCTGGATAGTTATAATCCAGTGGCCAACTGTCTCCCAACATGAATCGTCTATCTCCAATTAAAGAAAATACTAAATGGACTAAACCAAACATACCGGCCATGTTGGGTCCGAAATACGATGGCAGTTGGTCTCGAACCAACAACTTTCATCGTTTCGAACATAATTTTTCTTTTATTTTGAAGAGAATTCTCCAAGTGAGCACGCAATTAAATTATTTTTAATTTGCACGCATCTGAATCGCGGCATTTCCATTTGAAAGATTTAAATCGTCCACTCCGAAAATACCCATTTCAATTTTCTGGTCTCCAAAGAGAAAAAAATGAGAGGAGCGCAGAAACTACCTCTGCCTAACCTACCTAACTCAAGGTCTGACACTCGTAAACGTTCGACTAATCGAGGCTCTAAAGCGTTACGAAAGTGTTTTCTCGATTTAACAAACATTCAGCAAACAATCGAAACACTTACCATTGGTCTTGGTGGAGTAACGTTGTAAGGAAGCAGCTTGTTTGCGGACAATGAATTCAGATCACTACTGTAACCGACGCTACTATCGCCGGAAGCACCGCCATACTCTTTCTCCAAATTAGGATTCGACTTGGACGACTGATGCCCATCAGACGACACCGAAAGGTTACTACTAGCATTGTTCATCTGCTGCTGGTGCTGTTGTTGTTGTTGTTGTTGATGGTGGTGGTGGTGGAGGTGGGGATTTTGGTAGTGATGGTGCTGCTGTTGCTGCTGATGGTTCATAAGCACAGCAGCGGACGTCGTCCTAGGGAGAGCAGGGAGGCCATAATAAGGTTGCTGGCCACTAACTGGAGCGTCAGCGGCACGAGCCTGCACCACATTTGATCTTTGTTGCGGCGAATTGACCAGCTGATGCTGAACGGCGGTGGGCACTCGAATATGGGCGAGGGTGGTGTGCGGGTCGATAGTCGACGCCTTCATGGAGTCCACCACTGAGTACGGCGCCGACGATATGAAATGGAGTTCGGCATTGGCCGGCGCCACGATCTGTTTGTGGTGGTCGCCGGATATCGGCACTTGAGGACCTGGTTTGGCTGGCTCGTGGTGGCCACCGCCGCTGCTGTTGCTGCTGCTGCTGTAACCTTTGGTCGACGTAGCCGGTGTTGTCGTCAGACTATGGATGTTCTCGTAGACAGGCGGCGATGACTCATGGAACGTGTACTCTTTGGAATGTGATGGCACCGAGGTGGACGACGATGGCATGTATCTGGTACCAACCGGCACCTGTGGCTGGGCTCGACGACACAGCGACTCGTAGATGAAGGTGTTGTCGGTGCTGGTGGCCACGCTGCTGCGAGGACTGGAATGCTTTGAATCCTGAGAACTGCTTCTGGAATGTAAACCACCTCCATGGTGCAGTGCATGGTAGTGCGAGGACAACGAGGATGGTGGCGGTGGTAGTGGTAGTTGGGTGACGCCACCACGGCCATTATAATAGCCGATATTTTCGTACAGAGGGCAACCGCTTTTCATTCGGTACTCCAGCTCACCGGTGGCAACCTGGCCACCAGCCATCGCGGATGAGCTAGAGTAACCACTTGGTTCTCGTACACAGCCGTGAGGAACTGGGGTGTGCGAACTGACGTAAGCCGATGTTAGGCCTACGCTCAAATTCTTCAAGTCCTCCACCTTTTGATACGGATTCTCCAGGTGAAAGCTAGGCGATCGGCCATAAATGGCATTTTTGTGTTTGGTTTCGGGAGCAGCGCACATGCTTTCCCCACCGATGCTGGCACTGCCCCCGCAATTGGGGCTACAACTGCCTGACATTTTGCCCATCGAGTTCGATTCTCGACCAGTGACAATGGCATTGTTAGTGCTGCCATCGAGCAACGAGCAGGAGTAATTTGAATAGGCGTTTTGAGGTGAAACTTTGGAAACGATACGGCCGTATCCTGGATCTGAGCTGTTACATTTATGAATTACGTCCGTCTGAGGTTTACCAACTCTACCATGTAAGTTTAGCGCGCTGAATTTCTCGATATACGGATCCATGTGCCAGTCTGAAATCACACAAGCCGAAAAGAAAATTTACGATACAAAGAATAAATCAAAGGCTGAAAAGTGCAACTCCTATCAAAGCCAAAAAGAAAATTTCACTGAAAAGTATAGAAAAAATTCCTAAACTTGGAAAATTAAATTTTGTATCACGCCGATACTGTCCCCTCACCTAACACAATGATGTGTCTGAAAATGAATTTATCGAAAAAATGGTGACGAAATTTAACCCCGACACCTCAATGAACGAAGAAATCGACAGATAATACTAAAAAGTGATCAAATATTGCTGGATAAACCACGAGTGGAATTATTCGCGTCCTAAAATGTTCCAAAGGAAGAAATAATGCGAAATACCAGTATGCTGCCGCGTTACTGTGTAGTATGCAGATATCGGTAATTAGAACAACAAGACACGAAAAAGGATTCACTGAAAAATATGATTAAAAATCCGAACATTAGACACTCTATTAAAAAAAAAATCACAGAGTATTAAATAAAACAGAGGGAACGTGCGAAATGAAAACTGGCACAACTTTCAAGATAAAATATCCCCGCTCTTAAGGTGCTTTACAATTTTCAATCTCATTTTAATTAACGAAATTGGTGTTTGTTGTGATTTCTGAATTTGTAAGTATATTTATTTACTCCTTTAATAAATTATTTGGGAAAAAAAAAATTATAATTATTACCAATGGGCCCAAATGCGGGGCAAGCAAAATTTTAATTTAGTACCTAGGAGTTGGGATAACAGCTACAGAAGTGGTGCCATTTCTGGTAACAACATTCAGATGAGCGTGCGTCTTCTATTATATTTGATGCACTGTCTCTGTGCAAAAAACATGACCACCGACGTACTATAACGTAAAAAAAAGTTAAAACTAGCAAAATGTTTCTCTTCAAGAAGCAGGGAACAGAAAAATAATTCAAAGTACTAAAAACTTCAGAAACTTTCACTCTTGAGTCTTAATTGGTTCGAGGAAGGGGGCAATCTAACGTAAGTCGTTCTTTTAAAGAATCAGTTTTTATGATTTTCTTAATAAAGTTTTTTTCTAAAAAAATTCGTAGTCAGGACGGTATTTTTTCGTACACAAAGGTGGAAAAAAATCATTCTCCGCTATCCATCGCTACAAATTGGAGAAATTCAGCCATTTACAATGTATTTTCACTTTTTAGAGATATACACTGAAGTTGATTTTTTTCCAGATGCATAATTTTAATTGAACTATTCAGTGGATCCATTTTCGCACTCGCAGCCAATTAATTAAGGCAATTTTCAGCTTTACGAATTTCTGATTTTTGATGTTGATGTTCAACTCATATTTTTAAGAGATGCTAAGCTTGAATTACTAATTTGTTTTTACATTAGACCCATTTTTGACCCTCTCTTAAAACTCAAAAAATTGGAAGTATTTCCTTACATTCGGTTTTTTTTTTAAACTACTAGCCAAGTACCTGCCAATGTAAATGTATTTTGAAACATTAGGTCAATGCCGTAGAGAGGAAATTCGGGCTAGGGGAGAAAAAATTTATAGGCTCCCTCAAAACTGAAAATTACAATTATGTTCAAGTGCAGTATCTAGAATTTATCCATGAGATGGGTTTCACAAAAATGGGGAAGCCAATTTCAAGAACGGAGCCAGAAAATAAATTTTTAAAGGGTTTTTTAATAAATTTTTATGAAAATCTACTTATTTTTTCTCTTTTTTATGAGAACACTGGGTACCTAAAAATCTCGGGCCCGAGGGGAATCTCCTCTCCACCACTCTCAGCAGGTCTGCGATAAGTTCGAATTTTCTGTCAAATGTTGCTTTATATGCTTAGAAACAACCTCGTGGTCATCAGAAAATTCAAAACAAATGGGGAACAAGTAAATAACTCGGAGGAAACCAGATAATGAAATATGAATGATTTAATGATCTGTAAAGAATACCAATTCAGTAGAAATATCAAATGAGCGCAGTTGGTATCAACCCAGAGGCGCAGTTTTGATACACATATCCGAAGTTAAATAGCATTTGTTAGTGATAGTAATGAGCATTTTATTTTTTTTTTTTTAATGTCAAGCATTTGAGCATTTTCTGTGCTTGACATTCAAAAGCATAAGCTCAATAATGAGCAAATGCTTGAGAATTTATGAACATTTTCAATAATTCTGTTTCTAGCTAAACAAATGAATGAGTTTACAGAAAGCAATTTTCAAAACACACATCTACTATAAGAGTAAATTATTTTGTGAAATCTAGTACTCACACAGCTGTTTCCCATACCACATTTTGTTCTTGAGTGAGTACACTATCTAACGAGCATAAATAAAGTTTAAATTTTATCTTCACTTAACAACGCACAGAACATCTGGACTGAATAAGCTTTAAGTGGAAATATTAAAAATGCTCTAGCACAGTGAGCATGCTTGAGCCAATATTAAATACTTGAGCACTTTAAGCATAAGCATGTAGTGAGTAAATGCCTCAGCATACTCAGCACTTGCTCATCAATAACAAATGCTCGAGCAGTTATCATCACTAGGATTCATGCGTCATCACCTGGATGAGTGCAAATTATGTTTCCAACATTTAAGAAGTGGGATCAGCGATCAGGGATGGTATTTTACACGTAGAATTTGATATTCTACATTTGTGATGTAGAATATGTAGAATATGTAGAAATTGAGTCAAATATAAAAAAATTATTAACTCTTACCAATGTTATCACTTATCAGTATTTTATCACCTTATCAGTATTATTTTCTAAATATTCTACTTTATATATTCTACGCATAGAATTTTCGTATAGATGTAGAATTCAATTCTACATTGGTATATCTGAGTGGGATTTTAACTTCAACCATATACTAGATAGACATGCCCTATACAATCTTGTACAATGCTTCCCATTGAAGCACTGATACATAAGGAGTGTGATGTCACACTGGGGCAAGAAGTTATTTTACCTAGGTTATACTGCTGTTATTTCCAAGTTTTTGGAGTTGATTTTAGCCAGGTTGGAGTTTTATTTGTTGAAAAATTGTACATAATCATTGTTTTTTTTTGTTTTTTTTTTATTCCAAAAATTCTTATGGGATTTAACATGCATTTGCCCAATTGTGATGTTATTTATGTGACTTCAATTTTCCATTGACATAGTGTGTCTATCTAGTATATGGTCGAAGGATTTTAATATGGTGATTCAATCAACTTCCAGTAGACAGTGATGTGGTCACAGTACATATCAAGCCCTGGTTGATTCATGGAATGGTTGACTCTACAATGGTGGAAAAGTGACCCTTCAGGTTGGCCGAATGTAGAAAATATTAATTTAGTAAAAATGAATGCAGTTGGTACTAACCCAGAGGTAAGTTTTTGATACTCTAAATCAAAGTTAAGCAGCTTTTGTGCTTTATTACCCAGATGGCTGACCATGTTTCCAAATTCCAGCAGATCTAATAAGGCAATGTCATTTACATCGCAATTTTCATCAGTTATCTCATTAGGTGGCTAAATATTCACAAAAATCATTGAAAAACATGGTAATATAAGAATTTTTGATCATAATTGTCTGGAAAAAAAAGATTATTTAAAGAATAACATAAGCCAAATAGCAAGAAATTTAAATCCTTAGAAGCTGATAAAATGATTCAATCTGATATTATCAGCGTACTTAACTTTGCAGCAAAGTCTTTATTGAATATACAGGTCATTTCACTTCCTGTTTCATCACTAAAATTTTTGTACCATGCCAATTACTTCCACATTTTGCCACCACAGCGTCCTATGAGATGAGCATTCCAAGAATTTCAATTAAATTCCATTGCAATCAAAGTTACAGAGAACTATTGCGAGAGAACAGTTGGACTGTTGCTTTTAGAGAGCTGAAATTTTGCAGAGACATTGTCATATGTTAGGTCAAGATTTGGTGAAAATTTCATTGAAATTTTACATTTGATTATGAAGATATCGCAAAAATTGTGTCAGATTAAATGATTCAAATTATATATGAATTCAACCAATTCTCAAGAACCAAATGTATTCTACAGCTGAAATTTAGACGAATCATTTTGACTTATTAGCTTGAGAATCTGTGAAAATTTGGATGAAATTGTATGTTGGGTTCAAGAGATATCGCTGAAATTCTGTTTGGATTCTGTGATTCAAATCTATTTGAAGAATTTCAGAGATATTACCCAAACCCAGCATACAATTTCATTCAAATTTTCACAAATTCTTAAACTAACAAATCAAAATGATTCATCAAAGTTTCTGCACAATTATACGTTTGGTTCTTGAGAGTTGATTGAGTTCATACAATTTCAATCATTTAATCTGACACTATTTTGACAATATCTTCACAACTAACTGTACAATTTCAATCAAATTTTCACAGAATATTTAGCTAACATGTGGCAATGTCTGTGAAAAATTTCAGTTCTCTAAAAGCAACAGTTCTCTTGAAATTGTTTCCAAAACTTCAATAGCAATGTAATTAATACAGAATTAAAGGGAACACTATGGAATTAAATTTGATGGACCTACTTTTTCAGGGAGTGAAATAACTTGTATACTTGAAAAGGACTTTGCCTTGCAGATAACTAATAATACCGCTTAAAAACACCAATTTGTGGTACAATTTCATGTTTTTTTCAATTTTCTCGGCCTTTAAAGGCTGAAATTTCTTATCTTTAGCTTTATTCGTTGAAGCCTCGTCTAAAATTTTATTTATGTCAATAAATAGCTTTTACTTGTTTTAAGATAATTATGACCAAAAATTCGAATGTTCACTATGCTTTTCCTGTATTTTAATTTTTAGCCATCCAGTGAGATAAGGCTTTCAGTTTTGACATCACACAACATTGCCTTATAGGAAGATAAGGAATTCTTGAAAATTAGCAAAGGATACCCTAGATATCTGAAATCATACTTGATTTGCTAACGTATTCCAACATTAAAAACACAATTATTACGCGCCCGGCGAAATATGGCCATTGGCACGTCGTTAGCCCTCGCAAGTTTCTGCCCAAAATATTACCAATGAACGAGAATTCGCGGCTCCATGCATTTTTTCGAAGGAACATTCTGAGCGAGATTTTTCACTTAGTAATAAAATTTTTCTCTTTCTAACAGGAATATACAAACTGGTCCAAATTTTCTAACTCAATTTGTTGAAAAGTCATGATTTTTGTTTTAAGGGGAATAGTCGATCAATTTTATTTCAACAAATAATTTGGCTCGAAACAACTTCAAAACAGTTGACATTTGCTGATCACTATTATTCGCTACGTATTTTTGTTGAAGGTCATTTCATCATTTGCTGGGCGTATAATAAATCATTTTCATCATTTTTCTATCTTAAACTTTCACAACTTTGATCGAACAAATTCAAGAAATAATGTGAAAACAGAAATGAATGAAGAAAGACGAAACTCGTAGGAAGAATATCAGTTTGTCATAGGTCGCCACCTTTTTATCCTTCTAGGAACATAATATATGCAAAAAGCAAATAATGCGCGGCTATTTCTTTAATGATATGCTCTTGCATTATAGGTATTATCTTTATTCTTTATGGCAAAAAATGCTGTTCTAAAAAGTTTTTTTGGGGCTATTTTGCTAATATTCAAGTTACTTGTGCTTTTCATTAGTACATGTAGTCACGTGAAATAGGAATAGCCCCACTAAAAGTTTTTAGAACATCACATTTTAGCCATAAAGAATACGCCTAATTAAAAATTTTTTGTTTGTCAAACAGAAATAAACTTGAATTGGACAAAATTTTTACAATATTTGAATATTTATCTCTTTTTCATACTGAATTTTTAAATTATTAACTTTGAATAAAAGTAATTTCAATATGAATTTTACAATTAAAAATATTTAATTTAATAATTGACACAACGCTCAAATCGTTCACTTATTTTATGAATTCTTCCGGCCAAAAGAATCAGAGGCAAAACAAGTTGTCAAGATTCAATAAATTGCACTCTTGTTTACATCCATAAATGTCCAGAATTTTGGAGCATCATCCACGCAATTAGGAATGCAAGTATTTTAGTTTTAACCGCCTCCACATTCCCCATTAATTAAATCTTTCGAGTCTAAAGGCTTCGAATAATCTTCTATTCCGATGAATTAATAATATCAACATCAGCCTTTACCGACACAAAATACATAAAATATACAAAATACTTTAAAATCAAATAAGTCCAGGATTAACAATCAACAGCAACAAAATGATAATCTTAAAAACTTCAAATGAATTTTTCAATAATGTGTTCAAATTACCTTATGACTATTTTCAGACATTCATCTTAATTTTCCAACAAATTACTCAATCTTATTGATGCAGCACAACAACAAAAGTAATATTATCGTTTTTTCATATTCCAAACCAGTAGTATTATCGTTTCTCCATATTCCAAACCAGTAGTTAACTTTGCTCAGCTAAATTCAAACCTTTGGTCCTAAAGCCATTTTTTTTATTTTAAATTTGGATGTGGGGCTAACCTAGCTTTAACACAAGTGGACGCATTAGCCAAATTAAGAACTGTGAGAAAAAAATTTGTTACTTACGATTCGAGTCAAAGCACCTTTAGAGGCTGAAGATGAGTAAGACGCGATACGACCACTATTTTGGTAGTGAACTCAAACAAATAGAAAAACAAGCAACGGAATAACTGCGGAAAAGCAATTTGTTGTTAAAAAGATAGCACTGATCAGCAAATAAATCCACTCACCTTTTTATTGTCAAAAAATTACCCGAGGATTAAAAAAGGTAGGCCAACTAGAAAAAATAGCCTTTGTATTGGCAGCTACCTGAGGAAATGAAAAACGCGTATTTTTGTTATCAAACTTCCAGGATTATAATATTATGGCCCATATTCACAAACGTCACTTTAACCTCCCTTCACTTAAATTTCACTTTAAAAAATTTTTTTGCACAATTTCGTACTTAAAAATGTGGGAACATTGTATTTCTCATAAGAGTTCCACTTTGACTATACAGAATTAACATGAATGGGATTTGATATATTCACACAGTTTGAACACCATCGATACTTGAGTATGCTCCTATTTGATTCTTTTGTTTGATTCTTTGTTTGACTCTCCAATCTTTCTTAAAAGGATGATCATTCTTATCGGTTATCATTCCAATTTTATTTCAATGATGAGTTTCAGTGATCATGTTTAAAAATGTTGTAATGGAAATTCCACCTTCTCTCTTTCTTCATCATCATCACGAACACATTATATATATATGTCACACGTACACTCTCATCACAAAGTGCTTCCCCTACTATTCTCAAACCGATAACGCTGTTGCTTCGCCATTTCATATTTCGTTTGTAAAACATATTTTAGTCCCCAATAAAATGTCGTTAAAGTAAAAAGTCTCAAGTTCTTTCGATCCTTGTTCTGTACGCCTCACATCATGGTAGCCATCGCTGCGGTAGAACTTTGAGGAGAGACTTGAAAAATCCTGAATTGATGGATAAATAATTTTTTGAATTAATTTACTGTAGGGCGAAAATTTTTTCATGTTTTCTGTTGAGTAATACACGAAGTATTTACCGTGTTTTTTGAGAAATCTAAACTCGAATTTAATTTATTTTTAATTTTTGAAAAATTCAAAATTAAATTGAAAATTTGAAGCTGAAGTTCCGGACTTAATAACGGCCAATCCTGGAAGTCATCGAATGCTAAATCCAGTAAGGACCGCCAAAGAGATCGTGTGAACAGCCAAAGGAAACCTGCTCCCGTCATCGAGGACTCATCGTAGATCCACACATCAAAGACCCAAATTTTTCGGCCAACTCCAAACAAAATTCAAGCAGGAAGTACAGCGGTAGCCAGCGGAGTATTGAAAACAGAAATCATTCGTCGACACAACAGAAATATTAAGGTAAAAATTTTTTTTGTAAAGGTAATATTTGTTGAAGTTAATTATTTTTCGTGTTTGTGCAATTATTGTATTTGAACTGAGGCGAGAAGAGTAAAAATTTTTTAATAATTATTTATGTCCCCTACAATAAATTTGTTTGAAGGAAAAATTGGAGAGTATAATATTGAAAAAGAAGATTTAAAGGAATTAATAAAAAAGTTTGAAGGTGAAAAAGTAATTGATATAAAAATTGAAACTTATAATTTACCATATGTTAAATATTTCACGGGAGAGATAATATTAGAATCGTTTGTAATAGATATATCGGGAAGAATCGAAGATATTAGCAGTTTAAAATATATTAAAATTTTAGAATCGTCAGTAAATTATTTTTCGAGCAGGATTTATAGTTCTGAAAAATCGAAAGATAAATTTATGAACAGATTCTTTAATTAATTAAATAATAAAAACTGGATATTAACGAAATAAATAAAAAAAGTAATAGTGAAAAGTAACTAGAAAAAACGAATAAAATAGAAGAAAATTTAATAAAGGAAATTGAAAAAGGGTCAATAGAGAATAAAAAATATATAGCTATAGTCAATAGTGAAGATAGTGTGTTAGGTTTTCAAAAAATCGAAGAAAATATGGCATCCTCCAATGAAATTAAACCCATATAAGCACCGTTGGGAAAAGTATTTAATCGGAAATATTACTTAGACTGGCGTAGGATGATTATTTCAGCCATAAGGGGAGCCGGGTACTATGATATTTTTGGAGAACACGAATTTTTACAATCATATATTAATCACATAGATGATCTAAATTTCAAACCCGATAAAGATATGATGAATTATTGCAAAATGCAAGGTAATGCTAAAGCATTTGTATTAGAAAGAGTGTCAAATGAAATTACCAAACAAATAAGGGACTGCAATACTGCAATTTTAATGTTAAAAAAATTGGATAATATTTATGGCACTAAAACTTTGGTAACAGCTAATATGGAGAAAGCAAAGTGGATGGAGTTTAGATTTCAACCTGGTGGAAATATGAAAGGTTTTTTGAAAAAATGGGATGAACTAGTAACTGACGTAAGAGATAGTGGTAAAGAAGTTACGGAAGTAGAGGAATTAGAAAATTTGCAATTAGCTTTATGCTACGAACAAGCAATTGCAAAAATTCAATTTGAAAATTTACCTTCAAATGAAAAAAATATAGATAACTTTAAAAGAATATTGAGAGAGGACTCTGACCAAAAATTTAGGGATTAGACCTTGAAAAAGCAGAATAATAATAATAATAATCAATCAAACAATAATTTTAGAAACAATGGAAATAACAATAGATATAATTATAGGGGAAGATATAATAATTATAGAGGTAGGAATAATTATAGAGGAAACGGCAATGGTCATAATAATTATAGAAATGGTAATAGAAATAATTTTAATAATAATGGTGGTAATAGTAACGGTAATGGTAATGAAATAAACCAAAACCAAAATAATAATACGAACAATAATGGGAATAATAGTAATGGAAATTATAAAGGAAATAATTATAGGGGTAACTCGAATTATAGAGTTAATAACTATAGAGGAAATGGTAGAAATTATAATCAAAATAATACGAAATGTTACAAATGTGGGCAATTTGGGCACATAGCACAAAATTGTGGTAATAATAATCCACAATCAAATAATAATAATGATAATTCTAATAATAATCAAGGAAATTATCCCCCAAAAACGAATGTAAATCAATCTAATAATAACAAAAAAGATAATGCAGAACAGCAAGTAAAAATGTCTTGCATGATCAAAAAATTCAATCAGAATAATAACGAATGGTTATTGAATTAATTAATTAATAATAATAAATATAATAATAATGAAAATTATACAATGTTGAACCACAAAGCAATTTTGAACGGAGCTGCAGAGGTACATCTAACGTCTGATTTTAATAATTTAGTAGATGTTAAAAAATTTGTAACTCAAATAAAATTGCAATGTGCGGGAAAAAATACTTTTTTATACGTCACTCATACAGGTAGGAAGGTGATCAAAGTCGAAAATTTCAATAAAATTCAGTCATTGATAGAATTGAACGATGTCCATTATGTGCCAGATCTAAACCTAGATATTATTTCAGCAATAAAAATCACAAATACTGGAATAATCAATATCGACCAACAGAAAGATATTGCAAATATATATTTTATTGAAAATGCAGAAATAATTATGACTGCAAAAAAGGAGGAACGAATTTTTTATATATATTTTAATATCGAAAATAATAATAAAACACAAATAGAAAATAGTAATAGGAACCCTCAAAATATAATATGTACCCCAGTCACTCAGAATATAGATGATGAATGGGATGATTTTACAGTAGAACTAGAAATTCAAGATGATGATACGAATACTGAATCACCTCGGGGAGGGGGGTGAAAAGGAGGAAATAATAGAAGAAAGAAATGAAAATAATATCGATAATAATAAAACACAAATAAATAATAGTATTAATAAAAAATTGATAATACATAGGAAGCTTGGGCATTTAAATGCCAGATATCTGCAAAAATTGAAAACTTTGGCAGTTGGCATTCCCAAAAATCTAAACTTTAGGGATGAAGAATTTGTAAATTGCCAAATATGTTGTATTGCCAATAACTCAAGGTTAGGTCATACTGGAATTAGAACTAAACCTACTAGGAAATTGGAGATAGCGTCCTCAGATATTATGGGTCCGTTTACGCCATCCGTGGCAAACCAAAAATATATTTTAACATTTATAGACCATTTTTCCAAATACACCTTTGTCATGCCTATTGCCAATAAAAGCCAAGTGACAAATAAATTTAAAAATATTATAGTATCAATGAAAGACAAATTTCCTGAATACCCTATAGGTACTATAAGATAAGATAATGCGAAGGAATATACAGATGCCAAAATAATAAATTATTGTAATGAGATTGGCATAATGATGGATTATGTGGTACCGTATTTGCCGGAGTTAAATGGTATTGCCGAAAGGCAGAATCAAACTTTAATGAGGAGAGTACGAGCCATGTTAATTGATGCCAATCTTGATATAAAATATTGGTCCTATGCTGTGGTTACATCAGCTTATTTAATTAATAGATCACCCACAAAAGCAAATGAAGAATTTAAAACACCCTATGAATTGTTCTATGGGAAGAAACCGAATTTAAAAAATCTTAAAGTCTTCGGGGCATTAACATATAGACATATACCTGTGGAAGTCAGAAGACAGAATGCTACAAAGGCAAAATCAAAATCAAAATCAAAAAATAAAATTGACCCGAAATTAGCACATAGGGCAGAGAAAAATATAATGATGGGCTATACAAATACGGGATACTGTCTTAGAGATCCTTATAACACAAAATCCTATATTTCATGTGATGTAAAAATGGACAAAACACAAAATATAAAATCATTAAAAATAAATAATAAACCCCTCACAATAAAATCGGCAGATTATGAATATGATTTGGGGATAATCAACCCAATTATAATGAATGTCAACATTAAATACAATAAAATATACATAGAGGACAATATTCCGAAAACTTTCTCTGAAATAAATACAAACCCGTTTAGGGAGGATTGGATTAGGGCCATAAATGACGAATTCAATTCTCTCGATGACATGAAGGTATGGGAAATAGTAGATTACGATCACCAAAAACTTATTTATACAAGATGGATTTTCACAATAAAATTTGATGAATTTGGAAATCCAAAACCAAAAGCGAGACTTGTGGCGAGAGGTTTTAAAGATCGAACCAAATATGGTATTGCCGAAACCCATGGCCCAGTAGCATCGATAGGAACCATAAGATTATTATTATCTATAGTTAATAAGGAAAAATTAATAATGGTACAATATGACGTGAAAACCGCATATTTAAACTCACCAATAATAAAACCTATTTTTGTAAGAAGACCTGAAGGGATAAATATAAACACAAATCAGGTACTCGAATTGAAAAAGTCAATTTATGGATTGAAAACATCCAGCAAATCATGGTATGACTTATTGGACATGAAAGTGAAGGATATGGGCTTTACTAGAACCAAAAGTGATAGATGTCTTTATACAATAATTAATAATGATGAAAAAATATACTTTTTAACATATGTGGACGACATATTAATTGCGTCAAACTCGCAACTGTCCATTACAAAAATAAATGAGGAATTGCAGAAAGATTTTACAATTACCATAATAAATAATCCTAGATTTTTTGTAGGTTTAGAAATAGTTAGAAACATCGATAATAATATAATAATACTTTCACAATATAAACACATAGACAAAATGTTAAAGAAATTTGGAATTTCAGAATTAAAAAATACTAAAACCCCTATGGAAACGGGCTTAAAAATAGATAAAATAGAAAATGGTAGAGATGATACAGAATATAGGTCAATGATAGGAGGGCTATTATATTTAGCAAGGCTCACAAGGCCGGACATATTGTTCCCAGTCAATTTTTTCTCCCATTTTTAAAATAATTCTAATGACACACTCAAAAATTACGTAAAAAGAATTTTTAGGTATGTCAATACAACAAAAAATTATAATATAATAAACAAATCGGAAGGGGATGGAATACAGGCTTATATTGATGCCTCGTATGCACCCCAAGTAGACGAAACAAACATAGACCTAAATAATCTCAAAAAGGGTAAGTCAATAACTGGATTTATGTTATTTGCTAATGGAGACTTGGTGGAGTGGAATTGCTCTAAGCAAACTATTCACGCCTCATCAAGTACGGCAGCAGAAATAATTGCAGTTTTTGACACTTTAGATACGATAAAAGTCATACATCACATGAATTATGAAATTTTTGGGGAAAAATTTATCGTAGATATAATGGAAGACAATATTTCAACACAAAAAATATGTTCGGGGGTAGTCAGAAAAAATCGAGAGCTCTAATGATTAAATGCTAATCGATATTAGAAGCATTAGAAGAAAAAATAATATTTTTTAGAACTGTGAGTTCTGAAAATCAATTGCCGACATTTTGACCAAATCTTTGGATCGTTCAAAATTCGAGAATATTATTATAAAAATATTGAATGACACTAATATATACACATAATATAATAATAATTCGTTTATTTCAAATTAATAATATGTTGAAAATTTTCCTGCAAAGTACAAGTCGTCCCAAGTCCAAAATATAAGTCGAAACATGAAAATAGTTGCTGAAAAATTAACCTTCAATTATTGCAAAAAGAGTACTTAACAATACAATTTACTAGAAAATTCTTGGAAGAAATAGATACTCGATTTCTCGAAAATTACAACAAAGAAAACAGCATTAAAATCGAGCAAGAATAAACCCTACAATTCGTATAATAAAAACCCTATACTTTTTCAAACAGGCGTGAGAGAAATACACGAAATATTCCCACACAATATGATGAAAGAAAATCCACTAACAATAAACACAATAAAGATTAGAACCTATTACATGACCACAATTAAGATAAATCGAAAAGGTTGCCTTATCGTAAAACATGTTAGACGCCAGTTCAAATACAATAGCAATACAGGAAAGATAATAAGCGATGCAACGTATATTATTCTACAATCCTCTACATGTCATACTATTTAGATAAGATACGAAACGTAACGTTCTTTCAAATTCAACGAACTCGTAATCGGAAATACCTTTGTCAATTTTTTTTCTATTTTTCCCTTTAATGTAATATATGTTCGTGAATATTTTTTTTCCTTTTTATTTTTTTTTCTTCTCCATTAGAAATATACGATGAATGAATCATCTCATATACATAATATTTGAATATTTTTTTGCATGTTACCAATTTTTGTACTTTAATAATTTTTTTGCACACTACCATTTTTATATCATATATTAATATTGAATATTCCATGCATTTTACCATATTATTTATTTATTTATTTATTTTACTCAATTATTTTTTTTACTCTCGAAGCACAGCACAAAAAAATTATTTTAGGAACCAAAGTTACCACAATAATGTTGGAATAATACGATGTCAATAATTTTTTTTTTTATTTTTATTATGCATATATTATTTTTTGTACTTAAAATTTTTTTCAAAATAATAATAATTCGTTTACTTTCAGCGTACAACATGATAAAGAATTCAAACGGTAAAATTTCAGGGGGGTGTTGTAACGGAAATCCCACCTTCTCTTTTTCTTCATCATCATCACGAACACATTATATATATATGTCACACGTACACTCTCATCACGAAGTGCTTCCCCTACTATTCTCGAACCGATAACGCTGTTGCTTCGCCATTTCATATTTCGTTTGTAAAACATATTTTAGTCCGCAATAAAATGTCGTTAAAGTAAAAAGTCTCAAGTTCTTTCGATCCTCGTTCTGTACGCCTTACATCAAAAAATGAATTCTGTTTCTCTGGAACAGTGTTTTTCTTCAAAATCATTCAAACAAAATGAGTATGAAATAAGTGGCATTTTATTGGGTGATTTTAAACATTTTGAAGGTATTATACAACAATCTGGGCTTTCGTTTTCTATTAGAAGTCAATGTGTTGGGATACAATTCCCTCTCTCCCTCACGAACACATAACCTTATATTGACTAACACTGTATGTAACATGTTATTACATTTATTTGTTTCACATGTGGCAGCACTGATCGCCAACACAATATTCTTCCCGCCACTGCTCGACGGAGAATGTTCTCCTCTCGTCAGTCATTGTACTAACGTCGTCAATAAATCATTTTTTTTAAGATGGAAGTTCGTCCTTATCTTTTCCGTGTGAAGTGATCAGAACTCACCTCAATATGGTAGGCAGAGCTGCGGATTGGAAAAATAAGTGCCGTAATTAAAATGTGATAATTGTGTAATTAATTAAAAGTTAAAAATTTGTGTTTCATGCAAAGTGAAAAGGCTTTGTGCCGTGTGATACCTCCATGCAAAGTGGTAGGAAAAGTGTAAAATTTGTGAACGGAAAGTTCGTTTCTGTGATTAAAGTAACTATCCTGAAAAAGTTAAAAGTTCCAATTCGAGTAAATTGATAATAAAAGTGAAAATTAATGAAAACAACAGTAAATTCTTGGCGCCTGTTAAAACGTCAAAATCGAGAATTTGGAGAAAGCAGATCAGGTACGAAAGGATCTTGTGATTTGGGAAACCAGTTCATAGAATCAAAAACGGTTGGCAATTGTTTGTGCTGTGTTCCGGAGAATAAGACAAAGTAAGAAAAATCAAAAATCTGAAAGTTGCGGTGCAAAATCGTCGAAGTTTGGTGTCAACTAGGCGTGAAAGCAGAAGGAAAACATCAAAAAAACTATGAAAGTGAACGAAGAAATATAAGATAAGTAAAAATTTTAGATTAATTAATTGATAATTCGTGTGATTTTGCCCAAAATTGACTAAAAAAAATTAAAATTTAGGGAACACGAAGTTATGGTCTCAACACTCTATGCAGAAGGATTGTATCCAATTATGCACGATGTTGAGACCGAAGTGTTATTTTTGGGACTTGAGTTGAATAGTTTTTTGAACCCTGACCCTGGCAATGCTAGTTCAGCTAGTCGAATGGCATATTTCCGCAATCAGGAAAAGGGAAAGGCTCTAATCTATCAGGGACTTAACAACGAATTAATTGAGAGAGTCAAAGACCTAAAAACAATAAATCAAATATTAAAAGTCTTAGATGAAAGGTACAAAAGCTGCACGCAAGTTACATATATTAACGCAAAGCAGGCTTTTCAAAGATTAAAATTTAATAGTGATGGAAATATGAGGAGTTATTTAGACGTTTTCTCAAGATCAGCTCAAAAAATAAGGGACTGTGGTAAACCTTTGGACAAACAGGAAGAAATAGAACAACTTCTAATATCATTGAACATGGACTATGACATGACAAGGCTGGAGTTTAATACTTTAAGTCAGGATCAGAAAACAATTGAAACACTCCACGCCATGTTGATCTAAAGGTCAGATAGGTTGTATGACGAGAAAAAGTCAAGATATAATAATAATAAATTTCGTAATTTCACCCACAATAATAAAAATCAAAGATTTCAATATGGAGGAAATTACAATAGATACAATAACACTAATAGAAATCAAAATCACAGTCAAAACGTAGATCAGGGGAAAATGACATATAATAATAATTTATAATCAGAAATGTCTCAGAACAAGAATAATAATAATTATGAAAACAAAAAATATAATAATAATCAAAATCAAAATATGTTGCCAAGTTTGAATAATTTAGTATGTTTTAAGTGTCATGGCAAAGGGCACATAGCCAAGGTATGTCTGTCAAATAAAGAGGGTATAAAACCCCAAGATAAATTAGATGGTCCTGCACAAAACACAAGATACGGACGAAACAATCACAACAATAATAATAAAAATAAGAAGGAAAATGACGTTCAATGGTCCACGATGATCAGATATAGGAATCATGATCCGAGAATAAACACAAATAATAATAAATTGATAAATTTAATTACATCTACAGACACGAAAAAAGAGCCAGACTCAAATTATGTCCCTCTCACTAAAAGAATCATGTTAGATGGTGGAGCTGTTGCTCACGTAATATCAGACTTATCAAAACTGTCTAACCCAACTCTCTCCCATTCCAAAAAAATTAAAATAAGAAAATATATAAAATAATATAAAATAGTAGGAAACTTAATGAAACAAATCTTAAATATAATAAACTTTTGGTTACTTACCCTACTGCATAAAATCGGCCCAGGTATCGGCATAGCCCTCCAGGAATGTGCCCAAATTCTCGCTGCTGGTGGAGCTGACGGCAGTTGGCGGCTTCGAACATTCGGAGTCGTTCAACTCGGTAGCTTCATCCTCAGTTCGAATGGTGGCTACATTCCCCTGACTCGGCTCCCGAATATCCGCTGCTGTTGAGTCTGAACGGAATGTATAAACTAAATTATCATGCATTTGCCACCCTGTTCGGGCAGAAACTGCATTATCCCGTTCAGTAGCAGTGTAGCGACGCTCAAACTCGAACGCCTCTACGGATACCGAGAGATTCAGCCTAGGACCGAAAATCTGGTTGAAAAATTTCAAAAAGTTGATGGCATCAGGACTCATAACTCGACTCGTTAACAGATACGAATCGATATGTATAATTTTGACCCTGACGTATTCGTTGGAGTTTTGCGAAACGCAAACTAGTCCAACGAATAACCCAGATAATATGCCTAGGTCCCGACGAACCTGGTGATCAATTTGACCACCAAGTATCAATCGGAGCCCAGTCGTTCCCAATTCGAAACTTAGACACATCGGATAGAAGCATCTAAGTTCGAATAATAGTTTCCGAATATTATCCTCAGCCACTTTACAACTTTGAAATGGAACAAAATGTTCCCAACTAAACTGATCCTGTCGCATTGATTCATCACTGAGCTTAAGTAGAGCAAAGGAACGTGCTAATTCTTCATCTTCTGTTTTCCCGGCAAACATATATGCGAGATTAAACAGCCGATGTGTAGCCAGGAAAAATTGGAAGTAACAGCCACACGATTGGTAGTGTGACACTTTACTCCCCAGCTGATGAGAGAAACTCCATGTTTCGTTGGCCTCGATCCGCCCCGTTGATGAAAAAACTCGCTCGTCGACCGAATTGAAAAATAAAGACATTTTTCTTAAATAAAAAATAATAGAAGAAAAACCGAAAAGAAAAAAATAACAGAAATAAACCGATATTAAATAAATTATTAATAAATATCACGAAATATTAAACTTGGAAAAATCGAAAATTTCTTACTAAACAATTCGAAATTAAAACAAACACTTAAACCGGAACGAAAAAACAACCAACCAAGTACGATAGATTAGGTAGAACTAATATTAAAAAAAAAAATCATTGACAATTACCCCTTAGTGCCTATGAAAAAAATAATCTGCTAAACAAACTAATTCCCTGTGAAATCTTGGATAAAATTGAAACGTAGCTGTACCATAAATTGCAGCTGCTATCTAAAATGTATTCTCATCCAGCAGTAAACTAGATCGACATACAATGTTATCTTTGTTTCAGGAAATATGTTCTTGCTGTTTGCTACTGTAATCCTTTACGTCAAAATTATTGCTTTATCAGCACAACGTACCTCAGCGGATTCGTATCGAATTACCACTGCATCAACAGGAGCTTATTTTAGCGAAATTAATAATATTCATGTATACTCAAACTCAGCACCTATCCTATACTTTCTGAAACTTGATCTTTATGAATCAGCAGATAAAATTCTGGAAACTAAATTCAAACACCAAGAATGTAAAAATACCGAATGGAAAAACTGCAGATATGCAGAAATGGCTAAACGACTTAAAAACTCAATTAATATCCTTAAAAAACAAAATATTGCCCTCGTGCAAGACTTTTACACTAGCCCTTCATTAATTCGAAACAAAAGAAGTATATTCACACCAGTTAGATCATTTTTTGGTGATGCATTAAAATTTTGCTGCCGCGTCTTAAATTTCAGAGACGGTAGAAATTTTCTGACAAATGAATTATCCCTAAAAAACGAATATGATATTATAAAAAATAAACTATTCCAAGAACATATGGCTCTTGTGAATACGTCATCAAATTTAGAAAATTTTATTTCCCATACAAATAAATACATGTCCGAATTTGTTAAACATACTAACTCATTTGAACAAAACTCTTTGGATGAACATGAATTGTTACTTTCCTTAAACTATCTACAAGGTTTTTACGACAATTATCTCGTAAATACCTTTCGTTTGTCGAACATTCTTTCTTCTTGTAAAAACCACATAATCCCCTCAACTATAATATCTAAAATAATTTTGGAAAAAGATATTTTCTCACTCCAAAGCAAAATTAAAAATCTAGATCTTGATCTAGCAATCCCACTTCATGATTTATCAAACTACTATCATGCAGATTTGGTAAATTGTAATTTTTTTAATGACTCTTTAGAAATTGAAATTAAAATCCCACTAAAAAAATTAAATTCCAAATACGAAGTCTTTGACTTCATTCCATTAACTTTCAGAAGTCACTCTAATGAACTATGTAACTGGGATCAAGAAGCCTCGATTCTAATCCATGAGATACGATCAAACACTGTGAGATATATCTCTGGAACGAATCTCCACTTCTGTAACCCAGACAAGCCACTTTGTTACCTTCCATCTAATCGAGGAAGCGACAAACTGTCTTCTTGTGCTAAAAATCTATTTTTCCAAAACTTAAACAGAAATTTATTACAATCCTGTTCTTTTAAATGTTCTGAAAATAACAATCAAACTCTGGTCCACCCAATTGGACATACGAAATTTGCCGTGATAAATTTCAATGCACTCATTGCAACGAACTCTATCACGAAAACTTCGGAAAAATTAAACATTAATAATTCCCTACCTGGAACTTTCATTCTAGAAGTTCCTTGCCATATACAAATTGAAGACATCAATCAAAAAAATGAAAGTACCTTGATTATACCAACAGAAACCCCTTGTCTTACATCTTCGATGGAAGAATCTATTAAAATCGAAAACCATTTACCCATCCTTTGGACCTACTTTTCAGATCCGGATGAACCGTTTGATATTGCTCTTGACTTATCAACAAAAAAATTGTATAACCCTAATTGGAAAAACTTTGTACCCCATATAACCCCAATAAACCAACTCGAAAATAAGATAAAATCATTTGAATTAAAAATCCCAAATATAGATCTTGATGATAACTTTACCTTAATAAATATGATATTTCTCTTATGGCTTATAATCATAACTATTATACTTATTTTTATAATCATTTCAATTGTTTATTTTCCTAAGAAAGTATTTACTCCTACTCAAACTTCTAGCATTATACAAAAATTAACGAAATACGACGAAACTAGTTTATAAGATGTAATATAGTAAACTAATATTCTTTCGCGAATTTCGTATAATCTTTCTAATACTATTAAGCTTATATAATAGAAAAAATTTTTTTTACTTTTCTTGATTTTTTTATTATGATTGGATGTTAAAAAAATTTTTTTTTTCCCCTTTTTTTTTTATCCCCCCGGAGAATTGTGTAACGAATATAGACGAACATTCTTTAAAATGTCCGCTTATATTTTTACACAGACGAATTCATTCGTCTTATTTTTTATTTTCTCACACTTTTTTTATTCTTTTTATTCTTTGAACAAACCTAGCAGGAAATGGCATCGTCTGAATTCGATGAAAATTGTCTTTTCTACAAAAAACAATTATGGCTGACCTCAGCTAATATCACACACGTGTGACTTAGTTGAAATATCTGTCTAATTCTGGAAAACGTCAATTCTCCTTCTTTTTGGTGACAACCAATCGTAATAAACTAATCCCACCTGTTCTTACCATTTCTTCTTTTTTATCATGTAAAAATTAAATTATAAAAACTCGAACTCTGAAGAACAAGATGTTCACTTCAATTTTAATTTTGTTCACTTCTTCATTTTTATTCACTTCGAATTTATGTACATTTTTCTAATTGTAGTCAACTCTGTTGCTCAATTCTATTATTTGTGTGTTGTACATGAAAAATTATTATATTTTATAAAAAGATTTTTGTTGATTTTTAATTGAAGTCTTAATCTCTCAAACAAAGTTAAGGTCCACTATAGTGAAGTGGATAACTAGTACCTTCAAGATTAATTTATAAATTCTATTTTATTTTATTATAAATATTTATTTGTGGTTTTCCTCAAATAAATATTTCGTAAAGTGTCAACGTCAAAAATAGGAAACAAATTGTGAACCAACACCTGTTTCTGGCGTTACATTATATGGGTGTGTGGGAAGTCGTCCCAAAGGAGAGAAATGTGAGGTTGGTAGATACAAAGTGGTGTTTCACCACAAAACCCAACAACCAAGGCATTCACATACTGAAAGCTAGATTGGTTGCGAGGGGTTTTAAAGATCTTACTCACTATTCTCTAACCGAAACATATGCCCCAGTAATCCAGTACTGGTTAATCAGATGGATACTGTCAATTACCAATAAATATGGTTTAAACATAACACAATTCGATATAAAAACAGCCTTTCTTAACTCACAAATAAAATATCCTATATTCATATCAAATCCTAAGGGATGCCAACTAGGTGAAAATAATTGCCTGAGACTCATAAAGTCAATATATGAACTTAAAACATCTTCCAAAAGTTGGTACGACTTGTTGAATTCAATAATAATTCAAGCTGGATTCATCCAATCAAAGATAGATAGATGTTTATACGTCAAACACGATAATATTGGTGCAATAGCACTCCTAATAGTCTATGTGGATGACATTTTGTTGGCCAGCAACCACGACGAGTGGACACAAGACTTAATAAATACTTTTAATAAAAACTTCACATTAAAAATAGAACACAACCCAACTTTTATCGTTGGATTTGAAATCAGTCGAGACATCCCAAGAAAACAAATAATACTTACACAAAATAGATATATCGATAAGATTCTCTGGAAGTTCGGAATGACCGAATGCAATCCATCTTCTACACCCATGGAGACTGGGCTCAAAATAAATAAACCAACAAATGGAATTGACAATACCGAATATAGGGCTATGATTGGGAATCTGCTATATGTGGCCAGACTGACCCACCCGGATATTGCTTTTGCCGTCAACTACCTATCCCGTTTTCAGGCATCCTCCAATAATGAATTAAAAAATTACATTCGTCGTATTATTAGATACCTCAAGACTACAAGAGACTTCTCTCTGGTCTTCCACTCCAACCAAACTCACATTAAACCTTTTGTCGATGCGTCGTATGCACCCGACGTAGACGATTCACCCATCGATATAAATAACTTGGAGAAAGGGTGCTCCACAACTGGCTTCATGATTTTTGTAAACGGAGACTTGTAAAATTGGGCCGTTCACTGGCAACACACAGTTGCAACTTTGTCAACTGCTGCCGAGTTAATTGCATTGAATGATGCTCTCGACGACATATATGTGATCTGGAGACTTATGGAAAGCGTTTTCTCTGTAACCAACCCAGTGCAGGTGTATGAGGACAATATATCTCCGTCCCGCATTGCATCTGGGGGAGGCCAGAAACAATCCAGGTCCCTCGCGATCAAATGCTACGCACTGTTGGAAGCATTCCAACAAAAATTGATAAGCTTCAATGATATTAGGTCACCTGATCAAGTTGCTGATATATTAACTAAAGCACTTGATCGGAAAACCTTCCAAAATATCGTTACGAGAATCCTACGAGCAAGTCAACTTTTCGGCCAATAGTCTTAATTGACATAACCCTCAAAATTTTTGATATTTGGTTTTGGACTGTGGATGGGCGTTGGTCTTTTAGCGCCCATTGTAAACTGAGCGGTCCATATTTTATTTCACAATTCACATCACAACATTCAATAGGTTCCCCGTCGCTGCTCTGCCTCTCTTACTGGCATCAGCATCCACTAATAAATTCAATTGATTCCAATAGTAGTATATTTATCTAATCCCCACACAATTAATTATAAGGACATACACAATAATGTTTTCTTCCACAGCTGACGATGAGGAGATATTGATCTTTCCGACCTTTTATTTTTTATATATAATAATTTAAAATTCACACAATATTTATAAGACGTAACACTATAACAGAAGGTTAAATGTATACCTTATGTTAATAATTACACAATACATAAGACAAAACAATTGATTTATAAATTTATACACATTTTAATTGTTCATCATGATACTAGTCAACGACTTATTTAATTTCTTTTTACCATTTTTTATAGCAATTTTTTATATGATATTTAAACTTAACAATTTTGACTGCTATTGCTTATTTATTTTTTTAATACATACACTGTTTGATATTTTTTTACTTATATGTTTGTTTGTCCATTTTGAATCGCAGGGGGGTGTTGGGATACGATTCCCTCACTCCCTCACAAACACATAACCTTATATTGACTAACACTGTATGTAACATGTTATTACATTTAATCGTTTCACATGTGGCAACACTGATCACCAACACAATATTCTTTCCGCCACTGCTCGACGGAGAATGTTCTCCGCTCGTCAGTTGTTGTACTAACGTCGTCAATAAATTGTTTTTCTAAGATGGAAGTTCGTCCTTATCTTTTCCGTGTGAAGTGATCAGAACTCACCTCAATACAATGTGAAGAAACTAATATGTATAATAAAGAAACTAAAAAATATTAAAAACATTAAAAAAATTAAAAAAAACAAACTGAAAAGTTCTAATTGTAGAATAGAATAAAAAACTATTATGGAATAGATTATGAGTTCATGACATATACGTTGGAAAAAAGTATTTACGGTTCACCGTATCATTATAAATAAAAAATTATTAATTTATTATTTACAGAAAAGTTAAGGATTTCGTAGCTAGAAGTATTTTATATAATATTTATTCACTATGAAAACTAAAACAGAGGAACCATAATCACTTCTCCCAATCTCAAATACTGATAAATGGGTGAAGTAAATATTTTGGTCGAGCCATTCTCTGTTAGTAAACGATTGACGAATGAATCATTCATCGTTGTTGTTCAACCTGTGTGAATATATCACATCCCAACATGGACTGCTATTTGTGATAAGAATGACGTTAGAAGATGTAAGATGAAGTTCATCGGGTCGGGTATGATAAGGATTTGTAAAACAGTAAAATATTGCTGAAATTTAAAAAATTACAAATAAGTAATAAGTAGAAGCATTTTCTAAGGTATTAAATTAAATTTTCATAATTTCTATTCTAAACAAAATTACCGCGCAAAGAACATTGAAATCATTATCAACCCAACCCGACTAACTTTTTCCTTTTATGTCTTGGCAATTGATAACAAAACTTTGTACATATTTTTCAATCAAATAGCAGTCCATGTTAATTCTGTATAGTCAAAGAAGTTCCAATGTGAAAATAAAATGTTACAACACTCTGAAGTACAAAATTATGCCAACAGCAATTTTTAAGTGATGTTTAAGTGAAGTGAGGTTGAAGTGACGATTGTGAATAAGGGCCTATATGATGGTGACGACATGATGCTGTTGTACAGGGAGTGACTGTCGTTGACATCTACACCAAGTACGTGTATACTGGTGTACAAATTACCCCAAATCGATCGACATCGACCAATCAGTACAATCAGATTCTCCAGAATAGGGTAATATGTACACCAGTGTTTAAGAACAAGTGAAACACAAGAGTCTAGCAGAAGGAAGTTTTTTCAGCAGGTTTACATGTTTTGACCTCATTTGAAGTTCCATCTATTTTTTGTTGAATACATGAAATTATGACAACAATTTTCAAATTGGTTTGTGGCACAGTGGATAAAGATTTCTGCTAGCATGCTGAGGGTTGGGTATTTGGGTCCTGTATATTCTTTTCAATTTTTTAATTTTATTTATTTTCCTTTTTTCTATGGCTTTTCAGCCATGTCTGGAAGCTAGCGCGTGCAAAGCTCGCCCATTTAAAAAAAAATACAAAGGATTATTTGTGCAGCCTCCACAAAACAAAAACTTTACTTGTTTTGTATTTAAAAATAAGAAAAAGAAAAGGGTGCATCAGTTTTACCACATGGCTAAAAAGTGATAAATAAAAAAATAAAAAAATAAATAAAAATTCAAAAGAATACATAAGATTTGAACCCACAACCCGCAGCATGCTAGCACACACTCTTATCCATTGTTTCACAAATGGAATTGAAAATTATTGTTATAATTTCATATATTCAACAATAAATAGACAAATCTTTGACGCCCTCATTCCAACTGAACTTCAAACATAACATCATAACATGTAAACATGCTGTGAAAACTTCCTTCCAAGAGAAATTTATAAATGAACCTGACAATATTTTCCTCCAATCAGATTTTTTTGAAAAGCAAAACATACTGCTCCAGTGTTGAGTGTGGAATTTCCAATTCCCATTCCTGGGAATAATTCCTGAGAATTTCATGTTTTGTTCCTGGCTCAAAACTTTTCAGCTTATTCACAAACTGGTTGAAATTTGACAAAAATTTGTTGTTTTACACTATCACTATACTTGCTCGTAACTACTAGCAACACTACTTCCAGATATCATTATTACCTGGTCAGGTTAAATAACTCGTACAACTTCTATCTCTCACATACTGTAAACACTTTTTCACTATTTCCACTCGAACACTTTTTCATAATGAAGGAGGATCACTCATCTCATTTTTAGTTGATCTTGGACTTGTAAATAATTTTATTCTTTTAATGCATTATAGTATTTCAAATTGACTTGTTTACTTTCTTCAGATTAAAAAACCTCACTTCATGTTAGAGAGAGCTTTGATTTGTTCAAGTCAATAGTAGAAAATAACTTATCATTCATATTAAAGTTACTGTAATATTTGCAATTAGAAACTGCAAGCACATTTTTTGTTAAAGGTTTACATTTTCAAAAGTTTTTTTTTTTTTTTTTTTATTAAGGAGTAATTTACTCTAGTTTTTGTGGAATTTTATTTTTCATTTTTGAAATTTAATTTTGTGCATCAAATCGTATCTTCAAGTTTTGAAGATTATTTTACAGTTTTTTGAACACTGAGAAATTTGTTTGCTGTGCTTGGCACACTATATGAAAACCACAATTTTTCAGTTTTGCTGATCTAGATTGCTTGTTACTGTAAGGCAATTTTGCTTAAATTTGAAATCATTTTTTGTGGTGGGAATTCTGTTAGATACCTGGATTGTCTGTTACTGTAAGATGTTCATTTTTCTAGTCAACATTGTTGAAAGATTCTTCATCTGCTGAAATCTTCAGGAATTTGATAGCCGAACATCATTCGTTTCATCACCATTTTGTTCACAGTTCATCATTTCTCTTAAAGCAGATTATCAATTTTTGGTCAACTATCAGCATTTTTTCAAATGAATCCAGTTGTTCGTATGTCTGAAGAAGATGTGAGATTATTTTTCTCATATTCTTACAGTAAAATTTTGCACTCTTACAAATTGATTTGGGAAGAATTTGATGGGATTCCACAGATTATAATAAATATATTTTTCAAAAATTTTTGCATATATATTTCATGTATTGTAAGTGAATTTGAAGATGTATATTGGGTAAGTTTATAGGACATTGAGCATCATAGAATTTAGAATCCATTACTCATAGCAGGCACAGCTAACACTTAAATTTTTGATTAAATCTGGTAAGAATTTAGTGAACATATCACAGGAATGAATTATTTTCTCTTAGTTAAAGAGTGATTTACAGTTTTTTGAATGGTTAGGCTTTGGTGTGAGTTTGCAAATTGTCCCACAAATTGTACTGGCATCTTTCAAACTTCAAAAGACAGATTTAAAAAAACATAGAAATCATTTTAGAAGACCAAGAAATAATAGGAATAAATTTAAATATTGTAGATTTTCCTAGTTTTAAAACATTTAATGGGGAAATTCATCTCGAAACTTTTTCTGTGGATATTAGTGGGATTATTGAAAATAAAAACAGCATTAATCAAGCCAAATTCTTAGAAATTTTGAAAAATATTTTTTCTAATCAAGTTTTAAACTACCTAGAAGGAATTCATAAATTTTTGGAATGTTTTTGATCATGAAAATTCATAGTAAAAATTCAAAAATTACATATAGAAACATAGAATTCATAGTTTAACATAAAAATTCATGTCTTAACATAAAATTCAGGATTATACAAGATTAATTGCTCAATTAGATAATTTCTTTGTTCAAGATTTTTCAAAACTATACTTAAACATTTTTAAACATTAATTTTTATATTAGTTCAAATACTTCATCAAATTTTAGGTTTTATTTATCAAATTTTAAAATTAAATTAAATGTTTTAAATTTTAAATAGGATTCCAAATTATTTTTATTTGAGATTGAATTAGAACCTCAGGTTTATTAGAAACTGTTATCTTAATTAATTTTAACAATAATCAAAAATATTTTAATTAAAAATAAAATTTAAATTAATTTTTCTCAATTAGTTCATTTAGTATTTCAAATATTGAGAATATTTTAAATCTATTACATAGTCCTCCTGAAAGCCTAAATATGGCAGGAGAGAAAAATGGTATACCATCATCAGATGGAGGAAATACCTCAGGTGGCCCATTACAACCCATCTCATATATTATGTAATTACCACAGATGAACCTATTTGTCTAATTCAAGGCTCACTAGGCAAAACTTTCAATAGCCAACATTATCTCAATTGGAAGAGAAAGATAGTTTCACTAATCAGAGATGCATGATATTGGGACATTTTTGGTCCACATGTAGAATTAGATGCGTAAGTAAAAAATATGAATAATTTATACTATAGACCAGCTTCCAATACTGTAAAATTGTACTTTAAAAAACAAGAAGGTTTAAAGGCATTCATTATGGAAAGAATGACCTATAATATTTCAAAATAAATTAGGGAGTGTAAGACAGTAGATAAAATTTCCAAAAAACTAGATACAAATTATGGATCTAAAACTAAGTTGACAATATGGCAAGTCAAAATGGACAGCTTTCAGATTCACTCCAAGGGGTAATATTTGTGATATATTAGTTCAAGAAGTTTGAGATACTGAAAAAGAAGTCACAAAAGAAGAGGAATATGAAACCCTTCAGCTGGCTTTAGGCTACAAACAGACAGTTGCTAAGATGCAATTTAAGAATTTACTCTACGAAAGACAAAATTTGGAAATGGTCAATCCAAATATTTTGATTGTAATCAAACTGGTAACTTCAAGTCAAAATGCCCTAAAAATAAAATGGAAAATAGGGAAAAAAGAAACCAAAAAATTATACATATAATAATAATAATAATAATAATAATAATAATAGTAATAATAATAATAATAATAATAATAATAATAATAATAATAATAATAATAATAATAATAATAATAATAATAATAATAATAATAATAATAATAATAATAATAATAATAATAATAATAATAATAATAATAATAATAATAATAATAATAATAATAATAATAATAATAATAATAATAATAATAATAATAATAACAGTAAAAAAGATGATGAAAGGCCCATAAAATTATCATATAATTCAATTGTATTTTAAGCAATGAAATTCAATATGATAATACTTACTATAAATTAAATTAAATTTGAAAATTTTCAGGAAAAAAAAATTAAATGACCCCCAGTTAAAAGGAATATTACTTACCATGCTTTTACCTTGTTTATTTGTTCACATAATTATATAACGCTGCAAATGCTACAGTTAATCTTTTAGGGAGAATCCCTTATTGAAAGAAAATTTTTTAAATTTTGATTAAAATTTCTTTATTTCTTCCTTGTTATTGATCTTTCAAGTATGAAGGAAGTGAAAATTCTCGATGAAAAGCAAAATGAAGGGACCTTATTCCAATGATACGTTTTTATAAGAAATATCTTGACTTTACATTACCACTATGTTCAGTCCATTTAGTTATAAATAATTAAAGGATGTATAGGTTTAATGCAGTGGGTGTAGCTGGCCTCACTGAACATCATATCTCTGTTTGATAGAATTACACTAACTTACACCAACCTACACTGATGGGTATATTCCACAAATATTCAAGTAATACTTAACACAAAGTCATATAACATTCCTACATTTGTGGAATTGCAATTCTGGTGTAGGTTGGTGTAAGTTGGTGTAGTCCTATCAAACAGAACTCATGTTAAACATAGTGTATTGTGCCTTTAGTATTTATTCATTTACTCGTTGTAATAGACCTTGATTTTAGTTGAATGTTTTTTAAGTTTTAACACTAATACTCAAAAAATTTAAAAAAGTGAAAACAAAAAGCCAGACTTCCATCATTTGGTATTGGATACCCAGGGGCATATTCAGGAAGGTTACTGGAAAGGGAAATGTTTTCCTGGGTCCATTCAGAAAGGTAATTTTCTACTCAGGAGAGTAAATTTTTTTTTAAGTAAACTGTTCAGAAATCTGTTTTTTTTTTTTTTACTGGGGAAAGTAATATGATGGCAACTTTACCTATGATCGATTGATTCACTCAAAACAATTAGTATACTAAGTTCCAGTCAACATTTAATGACCTCAATAACAGATTCTAATATAACAAAGTACAGATTATACTAACAGTTGTGGTCTCATCTATTGAGCCCCTTAACAGTTAATGGTTACATGAGACTGTGTAACTAAAATAGTTACCAGAGATGGTTATTAAAGAAGATGACTATTCAAAGATTCTTCATGAAGTGAAGATTCATTTCGTGTACCTATTCTAATTATATAAACAATGAATTTGTAAGCGGATAAATACAAAATAATGGTGAGAGGTGAATGATGTCATGATTGACCAACGAGATGATTGAGTATACTCCCATTAATTATGTGGCTTGGTTTAGGTAGGTCTTCTAAAAATTTGAGAAGATTCCAAAAAATATAGGTATTATTTTGGGTGATTCATACCTTCTCTCTTTTAATTGTAAAGTGTCAACGCATTTAGAGGTTAAGTAAAAGTTATAACAGGGATGGACATGAATGTGCGAGTGAGAGAGTTATATTGCACGATGCAATAACATTCCAATGTGGCATCTATATTTAGTTTACTGGGTTTCTTCATCATGCAGTTGTAAGGGTGGATGATAATTGCCTGATGTGATGATGTATGATTATGAGTGTTAAGGAGTAGAAATTTATCGTTAGAAGTAATTTTTTTCCCCATCTTGGAGATAGGCAAAATAATTTCCTGAGGTAACTTCATTCAATTTGTTGTATTAAAATGAAATGTCCTCAAGCTTGTTCAAATTGTGTTTACTGAGTAGGGTAAATGTGAGGTCACATTGTGTGGAACTTTTATCTTCCCTAGGGAATGTACAGAAAGGTTATAGGAGAGGGAAAAAAGTTACCTGATGCATTCAGAGACGTAATTTTGTACTTGGGGGAGTAACTTCTTTCCCAAGCAACTGTTCAGAAACATCTTTTTTTTACTAGGGAGAGTAATTTTTTCCCTAGCTCTGGAGACAGGGAAAATAATTCCCTGAAGTAATGTTATATAATTCTTTGTACTAAAATGAAAGCTCATGGAGTTGTTCATATTGTAATTGCAAAGTAGAGTAAGTGTGAGGTCATGTGGTGTGGAATTTTTGCCTTCCTTGTTAACACTTCACAATACACCCCTGGCAACATTTTTGAACACACCCCAGATAAACACACAGATTTGTGCCAACAACAAACACCTAAACCTGTAAAATGGAAATGAGTTTCATTTGATTTCCCTGGATTCACAACAACATTTTTATAGCTTTAAATTCACAAGACCAAGAAACTGAAAATTAACCAAAAATGACTTACTGCTACTGTGTATGTTGAAAAAAACAACGCTCAATTTTGGATTTTAAAAATTAGTGAAATATTGCTGGATATCCAATACTAAATGATTGAAGGAGCCTTAAGCTTTTTGCCTTGTACTACTGTTGAGTATCAAGTTGGAAACCATGGAAATAAATTTGCAATATGCCTCTTAAGTTGTAGGTAAAATATTTGTGATACTTAGTAAATGGATTCGGAAAATTTTAAATACAAATAATCCCTAGGATTCAGATTCGTGATTCAAATCTTTTATATAGAAGATTCGGATTTGTGACTCGAACAATTTTTTACCATGAAGATTCGAATTTGTTAGAGTCCTATAGATACAAGTATGGTAATACATCATAATGTATCCACAGTTTAATTCATGTAACCTTTCCAGAATTTCAGCTTTATATCAAGAACCAAAGTGATACAATTTCATCGAAATTTTTACAGAATTTTTAGCAAACATATGTTAATGTTTCTCCAATATTTCAGCTTTCTACAAATAATGGTTCTCCTACAATCGCGATAACTTTGATTGCTTATTTTGATCTCATAAATTTGTAACAATAAGAGACTTGTTTCTTTTGCCCTTTATCTGTTGGGCGAATGTAGATTTCAAGTGAAACAATGAAAAAATCTATGAAATTAATAAAAAAAATTAAAACCATAAAACTTCTCAAATTTAACGTAAATATCATTAATTCACTTATGAACTGTTGGATACAAAATGGCGTATTGCCATACTCGTATTTGTAAGGCTTTAAATTCGTGAATATTGAATCATTTTTTCCTGGATTTTGCCCGATGCTGCCTTGACTGGACGTATGTTATTTTTTCAACATGTTAATTTCCTGTGAATTATTTATTTATGTCCTATGATTCGTGTTCAATGGATAATGGAATTGATTAATAATATTGTTGTAGTTGGTTGATAATGGTAATGTTTTTTGGAAAAGTTGAAAAATCATTAATTAGAACACGTTATGTTACTATGGTCTGTCTCTATTAATGTTTCGTTTACGTGTTTCGAATATTGCTCTTATTCTTCTGGTTATCTCCTTCGTATAAGCAGTTTCGATGGTTAGTAATCATTATTGAGATGAATTAACATTCACTTTTATAAAACGAAATTGTCTGAATTTTTGACAAGTCTTTTTTATTCTTCCTGACATAAGTTTTACATATTATTATATTTGGGTAAATGATGTATATGGCTGCAAGCAATGATACTGATTTCGAAACTCCAGTCATTATTTTACCACTTGCATGACATAGTATTATTCCTTCATACTGTTGAGAAATATTTTCTTCTAATGTTTTATCGATATTTTTGTTTGATTTCAGGGAAGTAAAATTTTCGAATATTGATTGGTTATGTCTCCCAAGCTTCGGCAACATGTCTTCGGGAAATTCATCTTTTGACAATACTAGCAGTGGTCAGTTTTATTCGTTGTGAAGTGACTGTGATCGATATTTATTTCACATACACGTATGACCATGAATATCTGACATTTATTTTATTTCAGAACCTCTTACTCGTTCATACTCTGAACGAAACTCCGACCGAAATCGAGATTACGATGGCTTGAAACAACAATGTGATAAAGCTATTCATGAGCTTCAGCAGCTCAGAAGGCAATCTACTTTTTCAAAAATTTTTTTTTAAAAACTCAGTTAATGATAATTGATAAATTTATCTCTTTACTTTTAGGCAAAATAACGAGACAAATCGAAGATGTGAACAAACTATGAAAGAAAAAGAATATTATAGAAGTCAGCACCATGCTGCCATGTCTCAGTTGGAAGCAGCCGCTGAAGAATCTTCTGCATTAAGGACCAAATACAGCGAGTTGGTGACCGACAAAGTTCGTCTTGATAGAGAAATTTCAGAACTACGTTCGAGTTGTTGCAATCAAGGGGTATGAAAAAACATGAAAAACCATTTAATTGTCGTATAAGATGAAGACTTAAAAGTTTGTGATGAAAATTAGTAACTTGATTCTTCAAAAATTTGACGAAACTTTTTATAATATATATTATGCTATTCCAATACTCATTAATTTTCAAAAGATTTTTAATCTCAGTAGTCTATGTTGTCGTTTCTGTTCATGCAGAAAATTTTACGATGTAATTGGCGATTACCTGATAATTGTGGTTTAATCAAATTTGATGCTGCTAGCCTTCTACTTTGTGTTGTGTGTCAGTTTCGATTTTTAAAATTTCCGGTATTATAATGGACACATTCTTCAACTTGAGCATTGTTTGGATCTTCTTTAGGATAACTAAACTCCCGTTGAAACATAATTAAAATTTCACACTTCAATTGCTATAAGATAATGGTTTACGGAATTGTAATTATCCATAAAATTTCTGAACGGAGTTTTTTTAATTTAAATACTTTACTTCTAACCAATAGAATTAAGACCCTTGACAACATTCAAATTAATCCATCCTTAAAGTCGTTAATGTATTTTTCTTGTTAGGATATAACATCAGGGGAGAACGGAGCAAGTGATGGTTTCAGCAATAGGTTTGTCGTGACAATTAATAAATATGAAGCTCTAAAGAGTGATTATGAAAGTATTCATCAGAGATATGACGATCTTTTGGCTTCTCACAAAAATGCCATCGACAAACTGGATTTTAATCAAGTAATAAATCTGAGCTATTGAACTAAATAATCTTAGTGAATATCAGTTTTATTTTATCTGAATTTTTTCGCAGGAGGAAGTAACCCGTCTGAATGAACGAATTGAACAAATGATTGTGGAACACAACAATGTTGTTTTGGAGCGCAATGGTTTGCAGCAACAATGCACTCAAGCTGTACGAAAATGGGACATAACGTTAAGAGAAAGAGAAAGGCTTGAAGATGATTTGAAAAAAGTATTATTTTGTGAATTATTTTCACGTCTCAATGAATTTATAACAGTACATTATTTCGTTTGTAACATTTTAGCTGCAGCAGCAACATGAAGATGCTATGAAAGATGCCATCACTCTCCGACGAAGTCTTACTCGTTTGACGCAAGAACGGGATGCAGCCGTGCAAGAATATAATCTTATTATGAGCGAAAGGGATACCGTACATAAGGAAATGAATAAATTATCAGACGATTTATCGGTAGCGTACAAAAAGATTAAAATTCTCGAAAATGAAGTCAAAGACCATGTTGAACAGGTAT
The DNA here is from genome assembly GCA_011428145.1 of Ericerus pela. Classification (NCBI taxonomy): domain Eukaryota; kingdom Metazoa; phylum Arthropoda; class Insecta; order Hemiptera; family Coccidae; genus Ericerus; species Ericerus pela. Next base: position 108,865 of record WOFM01001087.1, read on the forward strand.
ATTTTTCTTGAATGTCTCGTTATTTTCTCTTCATCGCATTTTATATTGTGTTTTTGATTGTATGCCAGAAAAAAACGCTCTCTTATCATATTGAAACTTTAAAACGAGAAATTGCGTCGGCGTTGCATGATCGCGATAAAGCCTTAAAAGAATGCAATGATTTTCGTGAAAAATTTGGAGAACTTACTTTAAAAGAAAAATCACAACGAGAAGCTTTTAAAACACGATTCGATTATTCCTATGTCCGTGAGAGGTAAACTTTCTGTTGCCTATATAAATTTTTACTGTGGATGACTATGACGGTTAATTATTATTATTTTTTTTTTTTTAATTTTCAGAGATTCCAGTCGAAAAGATTCTGGTGAATTGCAATCTACGTCCATGGATTTATTTAGTAAATGCCAGAAAGAAACTATGGATAATTTGGATCAAGCTAATCAAGAAATAGAACGGTTAAGAAAATATATAGATAAACAGCAAATTGAATTACAAGGTTAGTTAAAACTTTTCACATCAATTCTTAATTCGTTGTTAAATAGATTCTTTAACCTGTTTAACCCATAGACATGTGTATTATACATATAACATAGACGGTCAACTTCCAATATAACACATGTATTAAAACTGGGTACAGAATGATTGTATTTTTACGCCTGACGTTATTGGCATTTTCTCACGAGAAATACATGCAGTTATATAAGTGCGAAATTGTTTTTGGGATTTATTTGCTAGAACATTCATTGTATGAAAATATTTTAGGAGTTGAAAATATTCCCCATTAAATTTTCTATCTTTACAGTTTTTAATAGAATAAATCCCGCAATTTTTAGGTGAAAAGTGCCAGTAGTGTCAAGCGCAAACAGGCAACGCACATATACGCGTTTCATTCAAAGTTGGTCATTAGGTTAGGTATACAGGATGTTTCACAAGTGGTCGACACTATCTAAAATTTAGTTAGTTCACGTCAAAATAAAAAAGAAAGTTCCTCATGAACATGGGTCTACAAATTATTTGTTTCGAGTTACAGGCTCGTCAAGTTTTAAATTTTCCATTACAAAATTAAATAAGGAAATTCAAAAAATCATTCGAATTCAATTTCTGATGATGGAATCTTATACTCATCGAGTTCATCAAAAAAGCTTATTGTGATCAATTTTCTATTTTCAATATTCACCGAGTTAATGAATTCAATTTATGGCCTTACGGGAATTATAGTAGGCAACTTATCATGCAATAATATATTTTGGTATACGACTCTGTGAGTGTTGGAGATAAGCAGTTGCCAGTTAGTCAAGAGAACCCATTTTAATGTACTCGACAAGTACTACAAGATTCTATTGTCAAAAATTAAAGTTGAAGAATGTTTTGAATTTCTTCGGTTGATTTTTCTGCAGAAAATTCCAAACTGTGTAACTTGAAATAAATGATTCGAACCCATGTTTATAAGGAACTCTTCTTATTTCAATGTATACAGGTACACTAACCAAATTTTATATATTGCCGACCTCTTCCGGACCACATTGTATAGTATACATATCTCTGGTTTTATCTTATTGTAATATGGCGTTTTTTACCGCATTTTTTCATACAATGGTCGTATTATATTGATCAGTAGAGTACTTAAAATTTTCTATTTTTCTAATCCTTTGGTTGTATGGTTTCGGATTTTTTTTGCAGAGGCTTTACAAGAAGCAGAAGTATCAAAGCGAAGACGAGATTGGGCATTTGATGAACGTGATAAAATTGTTTTAGAACGAGAGAGCATTAGAACACTTTGTGATAGGTTGCGGAAAGAAAGGGATCGAGCTGTTTCAGATCTTGCCGAAGCTCTTCGTGATTCTGATGACATAAAACGCCAACGCAACGAGACTACAAAGGAGCTGAAGGATTTGAAGTACCCAAGCCTGAAATTTATCTCATCAGCTGCATTTTTCAGTCGTATTAACTAATTATCTATTTTCAGAGAGAAAATGGAGGCTCAGTTGGAAAAAGAAAATAGAATGTTGCAATTAAACACTACTGGACACAACTACAGTCATGATTCTGCCATAGATACAGATCTTCAGGAGTGGGATACTGAAATGTTGAACATAGACCTTGTGGGTGTCATTGGATTTGTTCATTTTATTTGATATTATTTTTATTTTCATTGAATATTGTGTTTTTTCTCATTTAGAATGCTTTGACTACTGGAGATGATTTGGGGGTGGAGCTTGTAGGTGGACGTGATGATCCATATTACCCGAACGATAGTGGTATTTATGTGTCCTCTATTTCAAAAGGAAGCATCGTTGAAGGAAAATTAAGGTATTTTATACTTCTTGTTATGTTCTGTAATTCAAAATACATTTTTAGCCGGATAAAAATCATAGGTGTTTGAATATCGTGTCTGTTTTCGTTTAGTCACTTCGCAGTCACATGAGACTGTATCTTTCAATATGAAAAATTTCAATTGAATTCAAAGCTTTTATGTTTTGTACCGTGAGAGTTTTATGGGGCTCATTGAAAGAATTATGAAATTTAACAGATTTTTAAATTGTTGAAATTGAAGTACTTTAATGTTTCAAAAGATTTATCATTCGCATAAAAATACTTAGTTTCTGACGAGTTTGCCTAAGGTACAGTCATTCATTTGTCAGTCTTTTCACAAATGTATGGAGAAAGAATTGATCATCTTTTTATCCAGTTTGTTTCCAGCTGCAATGCGCTGAGTTGAAAGTTCTTCAGCTATCAGAAATTTTTTAGTTTTTAACTTCGCTGATTGTGGTTGATTGTGGTGAAGGATTCTTTTCGTAAATTGCTTCAATAATTGTTTTAAATGAAGCAATAGAAAAATGAACTGGAGAATTGATGTATTTAAATTGGAAATCAGTTTTCGAACAGCTGTTTTAATGAAAAATATTATCCTTTGCTTTTTTGTCTGTTATGGTTCAGAATTTTCAAACGAGGCCTAAACGCGTCGTGAAACATAGAAACAAATGAAACTCTCGTGTAAGAACACGTTTGGTGGAGGTTATCCTGAATAAAATAAATTGTAGGGTTTGAACTCGGAGTGAAACAAACGTAGATTTTAGTTCGTCTTGAAATCTGATTTTCGAACCTCTATGCCTTGTCAAATTCAGTGCCAAGATTAGTGCTTAATTTTTATTTATGATTAACTTTCAGAGTGAACGATTGTATTCTAAGAGTGAATAATTTAGACTGTAGCAACGTTAGTAAACGAGTGATTATTGAAACTGTTCGTTCGAGTGGTGGAAACTGTAATATTTTGGTTAGACGACGACGCATTGGTGCAAGGAGTTTATTCACTACTCAAGTAAAGAAGTTGATTACTGTATATATTTTTTGGAGGTATAAAACGCCCAATCTTAATTCTGTATTGTGTTTTTAGTTGCAATTGAATAATTACGACCATGGTTTATTGTTGGAAACTGGCATGTACATATGCAAAATTGCTCCTGGCTCATTGGCAGCGAAAGAAGGAAATCTCGCCGTAGGAGACAGAGTTCTCAGTGTGGGTGTATTTGCTTATTCTAGTGTTGGCAGAAATTGGGCAGAATTTTATAATTAAAATTTATTTCTCAGATTAATAATAAACCCATGGATGGGCTCAAAAACGTGCAGGAAGCTATGGCCATTTTGAACGAACCAACCGATGTATTGATCATAAGCACCCTGAAGTCTACTTACTGCTCTAGCAATTGTGGTGGTGGATCTAATAAAGATGTTTACAAGAAATACACCAACAGTAGTACTCAAACGGAACAGCGACTTAATTTTATCAGGTATGACTTCGCTTTATTTAAAATAATGATCGTTGACCACAGAATAAATGTTATTTTCATCATTGTTTTAGATATGACAATCGACAGTCATATCCGGTTGCTCCTAATTCACAAGTTGAGAAACAGACTTCGCATATAGGTAAATGGGATACTGTCATTCGCGCCAAAGACTTCGTTCGAGGAAGAAGGATTTTAAAGCCAGAGAAAAAACAAAATCGTAACTCATCGCCGGTCACTTTTGATCAGGAAAAAGATGACGCTATTGCTGAATTGGATTCTGTTATTGATAGTTATCACGCCAAGCATACAACCCGGCAGCAACAAATTCAGCAGCAGCAGCAACAAACAATTCAAAGAAAGCCGCAAAAAAGTCGAGAACTAGAAAAAAATGGCGGCACTTGGCCTAAAGCCAGAATTGGTGAGTCATGATATTATTAATTCTTTTCTAAGCTTAGCGGTGTATCATACGTACTATCATGAAAAAAAAATTTGGTTGTATTTGTCAACTGTATCTTCTTTAAAAGAGAATTTGGGAGCTCATATAATTATGTTTAAGGGGTTTCGCTCGTTGTGAAGAAGCTAAATTTTGTAGAGCATTCTTATTAAGGTTCCTTCGGAAACCCTCCAATCAGAAAATGTTTCCATCAATTTTTCTTTTTGAAATATTAACATTAATTATTGTTTGTCCTTTCTGTTTTACTCTTATCTTGAACTAATTAAGACATGAATACCTACCGTACTCAGTCTATCGAGTATATCGTTGAAAAATAGAAAATTGAAATGTTTTCTATTTTTTGCCTACTTTTTCTATTTTGGCTGTATAGTATGGTATATCCGTTTAAGGGGGTAGTACTTATACCAGGTATGTATTTGAATCTGATTGTGAATTCAAGTTTCATTGAAAACGCTTCCAATACTCTGCAGAAAAGACCAAAGTGATTGGTTAATGATTGAACTGTTTCTGTAATTCTTGGAAGATGAGTCCCATCTGGAAGTTGAAACTACTTAAGATTTCCAGGAGAGATTCAATGTTTGTTCTGTATTGTGAACAATATTCGTGTCTATTTACATTTATTCCAGGTCCAATAATTGAGAATGCAACTGGTACCATCATGCACCCTCGAAAAAAAGATCGTCTACCGTTGTCCTTGCTTCTTAGTCATTCGCCCAATTACAATAATCCTCAGTCGTTTTGCACTAACTCGCGTCCAGATGATAGTCGTTCGCCAGGTCAGAAAGATTCTTCTCTAGACTACTCTGTACAGTCTGGTAACATGGGTAAAGACATTTTGGAGTACTATGCCAAGAAAAAAGTAACAAAATATGCCATAAATGACGTCGTGGATACGACGAGTGAGCCTCCCCATTCGAGAACGAATTCGCAAATTTACAGTTCTCCTTATTCGTTAACCCCCTTTATACCGATTTCACACCATGGACAGTTGCTGGACTCACGATATCCGTCGTCGAGTATTCCATCATCGCAAAGTGGCGAATCATTATCGTTGACAGACACTCGAACGTACTGTTTTGAACCGTCGTATAAAACTATGGCTCAAGTACGTTTGTCAGTGAGAGTGGTAATAGTCGCCAGGTAATAAATTTCACTAATTTTTTTTCTTTCTTTTTGCAGATTCATCACAAACATTCACCATCAGCTGACTCGTATCACAAATTGAAAACTATCGGATCTTCGAGTTCACATCCTCATTGTGGTTTGGGTTTTCGTTCGTCAGAAATTCCAGAATCGTATCACCGGTATGAAGGTGGTACTTTCCCAAGGAAGAAAGAAAATCAGCGATTTCGGTAAATTTCCGAATTAAATTCGTGCTACGTTGTCTTTATTATCATTTTACCAACCAAAAAACCAGTTGCATTTACGTGTACATGAGTGAAATTATAAATTTGACAAAATAAGTGAAAAATCATTAATAAATATGTTTTTGGAGCCGAATTCAATTATACCCACTTTGTTTATTTTATTTCACTATGGTGTTTATATTTATCTCGTTTCTTGCAGAATTCCCTCGAATACGAGTGTTGCTAGCAAAAACAGCGGGAAACTTTCCACTGGTAGCATTGAAAAGTCCTCAGAACGTGGTAGTCCAGTGCCAACTTTCCAGGTTAAGGTTTTGAATACTCGACAAAACAAACGCAATTCGTTACCTAACTATTGTTGGTCTCATAAGTAAGTTGGTAGAATTCATTTATTTTTTCGTAAATGTGTCGATAAACGGGTTTTATTTGGTCCATTTTTATATTACATTAATTATTGTTTTAAAAAATGCACCTTTGATCAGACGAAGCAAAGTATAAAATATACTTTCAGTGTGTCTGCACTTTGTAGTGGTTGAATGAAACAGTTTTACCAGGATCTGACCTGTGCATTGACTAAGAAAAAGCAAGGTTGGCCTTGAAAGTTATTTATTACTTTTTGTGGCTTGACAGTTTTCCCAAAATTCTTTCAATTTCGATGTATTATGTCGGCGCCGGCAGTTTAAATCGAATATTTGATGAAAAAAATTCTCTCGTAAATTCTAACGTTAGTATTACGCAATTTGCGCTTGGGATTATTAGCAATAATTTCTTCCTATTCAAATACAGTTTTGGGCAAATTGACACGTTTTGTGAGCACAGTTCCTTGCTAGTTACATTTCATTCTGTTAAATGTATTCTCTCTTTGACAGACCTGATCCAGGAGATGAGAGAATCGTAAAAATTGAGAAGTCTGCCGATCCTCTTGGAATTTCAATTCAGTGTCTTGAAAATGGTGCGGTTTTTGTTTCGAACGTTGAAGGAGATAGTTTAGCGTCCCAAGTTGGGCTACAGGTATGTAAAATAGCTTTAATGACATTAATTTGTCGTTACATGCTGACACGCATTTTATTATCAAAATCAATTTTTGAATACGATAAGCATGATGAAAAAGTTCTAAAAAATGAGACTAATTTATTATGAACTGTTGAAAATATGAATGTGCTACAAATTTTCAGTTTTAAATTTTCTTGAGAGTTGTATTTTTAAGAATATGAAAGTGAGCGGTAGTATTGAACATGTTATTTACAATTTGGTGACAACTTAAATATTCCGCATTCTTGGAGCAGGCGAATGGTCGTATCATTTAACATTAAAATACTGTATTTAAAATTCTTTAGCATGTAAAGAGAGAAAAATACATTAAATATGAAATAATCTGTGGATTAATTGCAAATTGAAATTTTATAAAAAATGATTGGACGACCTGAAATTATCCAATATTGCAGATTTAAAACTCAAACGAAGATCGTTAAAAGCAGTCTTTCTGAACAACATTAACGACATTTAAGATTGTTCATTCATTTTCCGAATTTTTTTCTCAATTAACGTCATTCTTCTTGGTGAGATGAGAAATTTTTCAAATAATTTTCATGCTATATGTTTCTCTGTGTTTAGGTCGGTGATCAATTACTTGAGGTTTGTGGCATTAATATGCGTAATGCTACTCACGAATGGGCCGAAAGAGTTCTGGGAAACTGTGGAGACTCAATTACAATGCACGTACAGTACAATCCTCACAGTGAGTAATTTATCAATGTTAAACGTAGTTCATTTTTTTTTTTCAGGGACTAATCATTACCTTTGGTCAAACTCATTGCCTATTTTTTTACTATGTTTCCAAACGATAAAAATCTGAATTTCCATGTAAATGGGATGAACATTGATTTAATCTTTGAAACAATTGCCAATTTAAAATTTTATTCATTGTTGTTATACTTGTGCAGAAATGAGTACCTAATTGAGAATACTGATGCGAATTTCAATACTTTAATTGAATATGAATTAATTTCTGAAAATTTTGATTTTCCAAGTATTTTTAAGTTCTTTCATTTCCGGTAGTTAGTAGAAAGAAAACTTTTGTTGTCTGTCTCGAAAATTTGAATTTTTTCGCTCTGAACCTGTTTTTTGACTAAAAAATTTGTTTTATGTTTGCTTGCAGTCAAATAGCTTTTCCGGAGAAGCACCCTATTTTATTCTTTTGCTGTTTATTAGAACTTCATTTTGTCATCCATTACTCTTTTATAAATTTATCATTTGCTTCGATATGAGGTTTGAAGAACTGGCCTTCTCTTCGGGTCTTGAGAATTTCTTCTGTTTCAAAAAATTTCCTAGAGTTTCTACGAGTTGATAAAAGAAAAATACTCATCTTGCATTATTTTATTTCTCACATCATACTTTCATGATTTTTTTCTGATTTGTCCTTTCCAGAGTTTAATGCAGTGTCTGGAAGTGATAGTAGCGCTACCAGTGGCGATGACGAAAGCAGATCGGATTCACATTCAGGTTCACCAACTCCTTGCAATTCTCCGAAATTGAGTCGTAAGTCAACTCCTTCGTCTACCTTGAGTCATGTTCCCTACACGCATACAGTTACAACCTTGACCAGACCGAAGCCGTCAGAAAAGTTGGTCTCCGTTTTTCGTTGTGTCTTGTGTGAATGTATTATATTGTGTCATTGTATTTATATTTCGTCTCATTGTTTTCAGAATGATTGATTCCAACGAAGGGACCGTTCATGAACCTCGATATTTGGTTCTTGAGACGCACAAGTGCAGTAATCTCGGAATTAGTCTTGTAGGTGGAAATGCGGTCGGTATTTACGTGCACAGTGTTACACCGAACTCTTTGGCATGTAATGCTGGTCTACGAATGGGAGACCATATTTTGGAATACAATGGAACCGATTTACGACGCGCCACAGCCGAAGAGGCCGCTTTCGAGATGGCGAAACCGACTGCGAAAGTCAAAGTCTTGGTGCAAAATGAGTTGGAACGTGAGTATTGTTTGGCTGTCATTAATAAAAATATATCGTCACTAATTATTATTTAAACTAGCGCTAGCACACTGTCGGTGCTCACTATCGGATAAATATTTATGCAGGATGGGTATAAGTTCTTCCCTGTTGTTAGCTAACATCGACGGTTGAATCGATGCTTAAAAATTAATTGTCTCGCAGGTTCTGTCTTCATTTGTGAACCAAAAAATCAGGTCATTGCGCTGTGGTGTGCCTCGAAGGAAGTTTCGGGGCGTACTGAACATTTTTGTATTTGGTTTTATTAGCCTACTCTTTTTTTTATTCTTTCTGTGGCGTCAAGTGAGGGAACATCCGCTGTTAGCTTTCAAGTGCGCCCTGCATGTTATTTCTAAAACAGAATTACTGGACATTACCTCTAGATTTTATGAAAAATGAGTTGTTGAACATTTTCACATTTATAAACTTATATCAAATATAATTTTCAGGTTACAATCAGATTAAAGACAAACCAGGGGATAGTTTTTACATTCGAGCTCTCTTCGATCGAACTGGCGACCTTGGTGATACTTCTCAACTGCCATTTCGCAAAGATGATGTGTTATACGTGGACAATACCATGTTAAATGGTGTGCCTGGTAATTGGCGTGCATGGTTGATCGATCAAGACGGATATCACCAGCAGTGTGGCATTATTCCGAGTAAATATAAGTACGATATAACGCGTTTCATTCAAGTCAAAGATCGCATCCTCTAATTCCGTGATTTAATCTTCGTATTTTCTATGTCTTTTTAGAGTTGAAGAAGAATTGTTGAAACGTAGTTTAGGTGATTTGGAAGGGGACGCTCGTCGGGGCACTAGGCGCAGTTTTTTTCGACGTAAAAAACAACGTAGTGATTCGAAAATGTTGGCAAGTTTTTCCAATGTCAACCTCGACTGGTTCAGTGACTCTGGAAGTTTGAATGATGAAACGTCACTGGCATCTTACCAAAAAGTCACTCGATTAAATTGTTAGTATTACGTTTTGCTTTCACCCTGGAATTAGAATACCCTGTTCAAAAGTTTTTTCGATTATTGTCGCACTATTCGGGCTGGAGAGCTGCATAATTTTATTAAATTAATTTTTTGTCGGAAATTCGTTTTTGGCTTTAACCAATCCGTGATAGAGATTTCGGTGGAATGTGAAAAACCGTACGTGCAGTACTTTCGGGTTTTTTAGTGTGAGAAAAACTGAAGAGTCTTAATTCATTTCCAACTGCTCTCATGTGATATTTTTCTTGTAGCGGAACCTATGTTACGTCCAGTGCTTATTGTTGGGCCGCTAGCAGATTGTGTCACAGAAAAACTGTTGACTGATTTTCCGGAGAAATTCAATCGTTGTATACCTGAAATCCACTATAATTCTCAAGCCTTTATGGAAAAATGTTTATCCGATAATTTATTCATCGACTATCGAAAGAAGGGAAACGCATTCGAGTGTGTAACGATAGCCGCGTTAAAAGAATCGTTTAACAAAGTAAGTTTATGGATTTTATTTTTACTTTCTTGTATTTCCAAGTAGAAACGTGAAACTTATAGAAATCGGTGTTCGATTGTAGCATTGTCATTGCATTTTACGTATTAATTTGGCGAGCGTTAAACGGCTACATAGTCATCACATATATCCTATTGTTCTTTTGATCAAATTTAAATCAACGAAACAAATTAAGGAGGTGAAGGATACGCGTTACCTGTCGGACAAAACTTCGGCTAAAGCTGCGAAAGAAATGTACGAACACGCTTTGAAGCTGGAATCGGAATATCGACATTATATTTCTGGTGAGTGTTATTGAATGAAAAATACATTTTATTTGGATTACGAAATTAGAATTTAAAGATAATTCAGTTTGAATCAACATTAGATTTTTGTATACTTTCAAAAATTATTACATTTTGTTTTTGATTTTTTTTTTCTCAGCCGTAATACCAGCTGGTGTGAATGTTGCATATATGTGTACCCAAATCAAAGCAGCTATAGATTCTGAACAAAACAAAACCATATGGGTACCTTCACCATCTTCGTGATATTTGTCAGTTTTTGTTGTTTTATAGGCGTATTGAAGAAACATTTTGTTTCACTTAATTCTTATACTCATTCTACTGAATATCATCGACTCATATCTGTAGACAGCAATGAGCTTAGTATAATACAAAAGAAAAACACATACTTTTTGCCTTTCTAAATCTTTGATTAGCTCAATTTTGTTCTGTTTTGTTGATTCTGATTTGTTTTTGTTTTTTTATAATTATTGCTATTACTATTATTTTAACGTAATTATTGGAGACGATCAAATCTCTTAATATGACTGTCGGCCTCAGTGAGGTGAGTAAACCATTAATGCGAAGATTTGAAGTCTATACTGTTCACAATATGATTCATTAACATGTTCAAAATTTATTGTGATAAATGTCTCATTCAGTTATTATAATTTTTTCAACTCGAAGTACTAGTCTTAACACCTCGTAATCCTAAATATAAAATTTTTCCGAAAAATCACTAAAAAATTTCAAAAATGCGTTCAAATTTTGATCAGTGGAAAATTATTGCCCCGAAAGCTATGAAGTTTTTATCATTCAGTGAGGAAGGACGTTCTTTTAAGAATAGGCATTCATCATAATTTTGTGGACTACGAAATGTTAGAACTTTGAACTGGCATTTCAATTTTTTATTTTATTGTTTTAAATTTGAATTGTCTGAAATTATTTTTCTTTACTCCTCTTACATTTTACTCATTAAACTCATTCCGTCCAATGACTCTTTATATTCTTGTCAATTTTTACGTCCGTATTCCGTGTTTTTTTACTTGTTAATAAATTAGCGTTCATTCATTCATTTTTATGAACAACAGATTACTTTATGCAGTAGTATATGTACATGATTACTGGATAGAGACCTATTTCATCTGTTCAGTTATTAGGTTGGGTAGATTTAATGTGACAAGAAAGTATTTTCTTTATAGGTATTTTGATTATTTTGTACCAGCATGAACTTCATAAACATTTATGAATATTATGCTTGTCTCTCTGAATGGAAATTTGTAGAGCTACGTGGAGTTATGAAAATATGCAAGCTAGGAAATGACAATCAACTTCTCTAAGAAATGACTTTTTTTAAATTTTTGGTGAATCTATAAAGAGGTCAGTTTTCTATTCGTCAGATATTATATTAATGATAGTAGTGTTCTATGTCTTCCTCATTTTTACATCTTTAAGCTATATCTATTTTATTGTATTGTATTGCCGAATTTAGACGTATGAGGTTGTGCAATAATTTTTATGATTGTGATGACTTATACTAAATAATTTTTAGAATTAATACATGTTATATGAAAACCTAATGTTTTTATTTTTTCATGCTTAAAATTAGTTTTCTAGGAAATAGGCAACAATCTCGGGAATTTGCGTAATGCAATGGCAAAACTTGGAATGCGCTCCTCTGTCCTCGTTGCGGTTTCAAGTTTTTGAATTTCTGTACTTACCTAAATATAAAAAGTTTTTTGACTGGAAGATTGAAAATTTTGATAAGTACATTTTAAATTCTCTCATAGGGTACCTTTTCACACAAAAGTTAATTAATTACCAAGTAAGAATTGTACTGATGGCCACGGGTATTATCCAAATTTAAATTGTGTAGTATAAAATCATTGCTTTTTTTAAAGTGTGCCCCCCCCCCAAAAAAAAAAAAAAATTGATCTTCGAAAATATTCAATATACAGTGTAAACTAAATACTGGTCCTCTTTTCTATTAATTGAAAAAAAATTTGGTCAATCCATGCTAAGTCCAACCAACCCTATAAAAACTCTAGATTATGTCAACTATTTTCCAATACAGTATACGCAACCAAGTAATTCAAAGATAATTGCAAGAAATTGTTTGTTATGAAAATCAGTAGGTCGGTAAATTTTTTCAGTCGATTACATTTTCAAATTGAAAATGCCACACTTTATGCCAAGGTATTATTGGAAAATATAAGAGCTGGTGAAAAAACATTACTTTCATCATTAGGTAGTACAATTTCAAATACTAATATGTACAGGCAGTCTTTTGTCAGCACAAATTTACAAAATTTAATGAAACTTAGCAAGCAGTTTCTTAGTACTTGTGTGATCTGCGAAATGGTAGAAGAGAAGAAAATAAATTGGAATTATCAGTAAATAATGATTAGGTACTACACTAATGCAGATAGGTATCTCTATATTAATATTAATTTTTTCCCTCTTTTGTGCAATAATGGCCCAACAAAAGTACATGTTTATATTATGTATCAAATGAAAGCTTATGATCTGCAGATATGGCATTAATACTTAATGTTTTCAATTTGAGCTTTGGTTTGAGCTTAATCGAGCTTTTCAAAATATTTTGTTGTAGGACTATATCTGGCAGGGAATTTAAATACCGAAGAGTGGAAAAAAGAAATGTTTGGCAATTGCGTATTCTGTTCTCGCAAATTTATTTGCGACAGGTACCTACATCGTATATTTTTCGCATATTTTCATTTTATAACAAAGATGCGCTGAGAACATTGCCCGTTACATTTCCCGCCTTAAATCTCGCCCACAATGTTAGCGATTTAGACGAGGTGGCCACGCGACTTTTCAAATATATTCACGTTTATGTATGTTTTGTAATTTTTTTTTATTGTTTTGCGAGATTTGTTGTCATTGTGAGGAAAAAGTCACAGTACTGGCAAAGAGATCTTTTGGATGATGTGGGGAACCTTAGCCAAGGCATGCCACTTTGCAGGTGGGCAATAGCAGGATGTTCTTCAGAGGCTGAGGATTCGCCCTAGCCGCTTTACCCATCAGCTGTTGTGGTATTAAAAAAGGAAATGGTATCTACTTAAAATAAATAAAAAATAAAAAATAGAAAAAAAAGATAAAAATGAGTGTGCTTTAGATCACACGAAGAAGTCAAACTTCTTCGCTATGATTTTGCTGTTACGTGATTTTCAGTAATCAGTTAAATTAAAATGGGTGGAAAATTTGACAAAAAAATTTTTTTTAAATGTACTAAATGGCAAATTTTTTATCATTTTGGGTCTTTTCGTTCATTTATTTTCAAGTAGCTAAAGATGAATAGGAACTTTGATGGAGTACAGATTTAAATAAATTTTTTCTTATTTCTGGTTTTACCAACTCCAACTTGCGGATAAATAGAGGCTGAGGAATTATTGATTGAAAGAGGAGAGATTTCTAGATTCCAAAAATGGCTAAGTTTTTGTTAATTTTTTTTTTTTATTCGTTTATATTTATACATTTAAAGTAAGGTTCAAATTCACATTTCTATTCTTCAATCCCTAATCTGTATTCTGTAAAGTTGGGAAATTTTAACTTTTAGAGAATAAATCAAGAGAAACAGTATAAACCATAGCTTAATGTTTCCCTTTAGTAAACTCTTAAGGTATTAAATCATAGAGAATAAATCAACGAGTATAAACTATCTTTAATAGATGACTAAAAAATTACATGGAAAGCAAATTCGAGAAAATATTTTTTTCTTTCCAGAAATGCCAACTCCAACTATTCAGCTTAAATAGTGGCTGAGGAATCATTCAATGAATGAGGAGAGGTTTCTAGATTACAAAAACTGGCTAATTTTCCATTAATTTGAATTTTTTTGTTTGTTTATTTTCAATCAGCTAAAAATAATTAAAATGTTATATGGAAATTTTGTAAATTTTATCTTCTTTCCAGCATCATCGACTCTAGCTCTTCAGTTTGAATAGAGGCTTAGGAATCATTAAATGAAATAATGGAAGTTTGTTTCAAAGCTAAAATGTTGTGTTTAATTAAGATGGGATCAAACAGACGCCAACATTCACACACACATCCGCACACACTCACACACACTTACTCACTCGGACATACTTGTATCTTGCACCCTTCACCACACAGAATATATTGACAATTTATATGGATGGAAGGGGAAGTTGGATGGTTGAGGTGTGAAACAAACTACATCGCTTCCTTGCATAAAAATTCGTTTCATCCTTATAATATTTTTGTTTTTAGCAAGAATGCCTAAAAAAGTTTTACGTCAAAAATATATATTACAATTATAAAAATTGAGGAATGTAAAAAAAATAGAAAACAAAAAGAAGATTTTCTACTAGGAATTCAAAAATCAAACCTCCATTTACAAGATTTATTCTACAAACCACAGAAGAGCGCCATTGCAGCATTCAAAGTTACATGAATCAAAAATGGTACATTCAACTCGTCTATCCAAAAAATATACTAAAGATAACCAGAAATGTTTTTCATCCATCTTGGTTATATAAAAGAATCACACATATTTTTCTCTTTTTTCAACTTAATGAGTATATTCTAATTTTATTGGGAATTTTGGAGTTCTAGAGAAGGAGACCATTATAGGATAACAATAGGGTAATAAGCAAGGCTGTAAGAAGTTAGCTTTCTGATATACCCTACAGTTTTAGTAAGGTACTGTGTTGGTTCTTGTGGGTGTATGTGTAGTAGTATACACAACACTACAAAAAATACCAAGAAGGTGGAGCGTGTTCTTCTATATAGTCGAGTGTGTGAGAGCCTAGCTCAGTATTCAAGTTTAGCTACTTAGACAAAATACATAGCTGTGAGTGCAAAAAGATAATTTCTAGAGTTTAGTCCACTGGCCCACTAGGTAATTGACGAGTGTGTAATACACTCGTTCGTCTACGATTACTTATCGCCACAGTTCTGTAAAGTGGAAAAATTGAAAAATTAAAAGGTAGATAGATAGTAGGTACTATCTCAAACAGAACAAATTAATGAATTAATATTTTTGGATAAGAATGGTATGTGATATAAAAGTGCTGACATCTTCGAAAGAGAACTTCAGCGGAACCTACTCACTGAGTTAGGTTAAAAAATTTTATATGTTTTTAAGAAAACAGTTTCTCGCAGTTCTTTTCAGGAAAATCAGACAGCCTCTTTAGAGAACTAGGGCCACATTCTTCCATATTCAATGTTAATGTCTTCAGTCATAATTATCATATCTATGGAAAAAATCTGGATATGCCACTGTCAGGTTTGATCCCTATAGAAAAGTTATCTTTTGGAGTAAAGATACATTTCTTTCATGCTTTTTACATAAAATATGATAGGTTAGGTATGAGGGGTTAAAATACTTTCATTGCATACAAATTTTATATTTTCATCTTCTTCAGTTATTTATAAATTTCTAATAAGATCAGTTGTGCAGTCATGGCTTGAGGAAAACACTGTTGACTAAGCCCCACCAGAAGAAAAAAAAAATTTAAAAAATGTAGACCCGCAGCTAAAAACACTAAAATAACTAACCTAAGATATTTTCATTTGAGGAAAAAATAATAGACTCTTGAGCTCCTCTATAAGTTTTACCCTAGCTTCGCTATTTTTTAAAATAATTCCACTGGTCGAGATGGAGGGTTGTAATTACCAGTTGCCCCCTCCAGTTTTGTCGCTGCTGCAAAGATATTACAAGTTTCTTAGTTTTTTGATTTTTTGATTCTTCAACTTGTACCTCCCCTAAATTAAAAATATTCTGTACACCCCTGATTATGATACCTAAACTAAAATTTCACCCCTATATTCATTAATATTTTACCTACTACCTATCCTTTCGTGTATTACCTTATTGTCTCTCGCATTCCTATATAATACGAAAATTTGTTGTTTTAATAAATTGAATTTAAAAAATTGGGCTTTGTCACGTTACTGGGTTTAACTTGAAAAAGTTATTTGAGAAATTTGGTAATTTTTGGTTCGGCCATCTAATTAAGAGCAGTGGTGTCATCACAAACGTTGTTCTGTGAATCAATTCATATGGAAGCTTCGCCTCGCTCACTGAAAGAAGAAGATGATCAGCCTTTCCCCCAGCATCGTTACAGCCCAATCAAACGATAAACGTTTTAACCTTCGATCATTTCGTACTGGATACCCAGCAGCCCTATCTCACTAATGATAACGGAACGTGTAATCATTTTAAAGCCAAAAAATTGACTTGGGTTTACTCTTTTTTGGTCTGCTTTCAGTCTTTCAGTCTTGTGAATTTAAAGCTATGTAAATATATAACTGTGAATCCAGTGAAATTGAGTGAAACTCAATTGCATTTTGAGGCTTAGATAAGTGAATATTCTCGGCACGGATTTGCATGTTTATCTGGGTATCCAGCACTAAATGATCGAAGGTCTTGACCCTCATTAGTGGAATATATTTTTGTCCCCTAAGACTCAATCCCCTAATCGATGTGCATCAGAAGCAATTCCACATGATATTATGCCCAAAGGTAACCTACATACCAAATTTCATTACTAATTGATGAAAACTGTGATTTCTATGTTGTTTGTAAAAAAATTGCGAGTCAAACATTAACGTCATAACTACAGGCTGTATCATAAGGTACCATTTTTGGTTCAGTCACACCTTCAAGCTTAATATCTGCCTTTATATTAGGGATTTTTAACTTCTTAAGTAGATATTTGAAAAAAATGCTTATTAAAATTGCTTAAGTATTCGGATTTTAGGGTGGGAGTGGGTACGTTTTTCGTTTCATAATCTTTCGAGCATTTTGGCACTTTTTTGAAAATTCATAGTTTCGAAATTTGAAACACATATTCGAATTCACGTAAGGAAGAATTCAATTGTTTTTGGTCTGGATCCGGCACATAGTTCGTCCAGTAGGTCAGTTTATATTCATTTTTTATTGAATAACATAAAGGTCGCAATTTTTAATCGATAGGCCTGAAATTTTGTATACATTTGTACTTTAGGTCAAGGAAAATATCAATCTTTGGTGTGGATAGGCCTTACGGTACGTCGGGTAGGGGCCATTTTGTTGCATTTTTGACAAATTAATGGCTTTAAAAGGCGTAATTTTCAAGTTATATTCACAAATTTGTTACAGGTATTGATTTTAAGTATATCTAACATGCGTCCAAATTTAGTTCCTATTAGTATTATGGTTCATTCCCTGGGGCTACTAGTGGTGCTAATTTTTTATGTTATCTCAATAAAAATAGAAATTCTCTTTTAATAGTCACAAAATTTGGTATAAAGAGTACCTCTCATACAAGAACCAGACCTACCAATTTTGGTTTTGACTGGTCAATTTGTTCCAAACTTATTAGCTATTCTGTGTGATTTTCCTTCCTTTACCTTTCTGATAATAGTACTGAAAAATTAATTTTGTACGCTTCATCGAGAAAAATACTCGTTTTACCCCTAAAACAACATCTGAGGAAAAGGTCGATTTTTCTCATATCGCTTCCGCTTCCGTTCTCTAGATTTAAACAAAGCAGGGGTGGGCAAGATCACAAAAAAAAAACTTGGATCACGGATCCTTTTCAATTTTTAAAGAAGTGATTTGAGTCTGAATCACAAATCATTCTCCAAAGAATGATCCAAATCTGAATCACGTATCATTTGTGAAAAAAATGGATCAGTTCAGATTATTTGCGCGGATCCTGATACTAAATTGGTACATTTCATCATACTGCATATTCAGGTGATATCGGTAATTTTTTGCAAATAATATAAATTGTGGAATACCTTGTTGTGAGGAAGTATTCTCACCAGAAGGTAAATTCAACAGAATTTAAGTGTGTTCAGCCACTTCATATTTAATATATGGGTAAGCCAAAACCAAGGCAAACACTGGCAATTTTATAGCCAGTTCAGACAGTTTTTATACTGGCTTAATTACATGCACACATACACACGTATGTAAGAAATATGTACGTAAGTGAGAGTGGCCCAGTTGCGTCATCTCTTGTAACGATAAGAGATGATGGGCCGGTTTGTGTACGGATCATCGGATTGTCGAGATATGTCACAATTTGGTACTCGTACATTACCTGCAAGTACTTGCAGGTAATTACAATCGAATGTAATTTGTGTTTGTTTAATGTCGCAAGGACAATTATTTGCCAGCCCTTTGGGGCGGCGACTGTCGTCAAGAGGTCTGAGCTCCTTTACCTCATACTAGTGAGTCCCCACATAAATAATCTATATACTATTATTTTATTAGAAGTGTGTTGGTGATAGAAGTGATTTTTAAACAAAGAAAATCTACTTTTTCTTGCGAAGAGTTACTATTTTCTCAAAATTTGTAATTTATTGTAAGCCAAACTGTCATTCACTATGATAAAAACTTACTTTTAAATTTACTTGCCTACCCTATTGAACACAAAAATAACAATCTACATCGTTAGATTATGTGGCAACAGGGTTTTTGCTTTATTTTTTTTATATTTTTTTTCTTTCTTTTTTTTAAAGGTTTGTTTTATTTATCATGAAAAGTGACTCTAGGGTGACACCATTAACAACGACTATGAATAAAAACTATGAATAAAAAAATACAAATAATCGAGAAATTTCAGAAGTATTTTCAAAAAGAAGACAACTGTTGAAAGGAAGTGATGTAGCTATACATTTCATTTAATAGTACTTAATGAAAACGAAACAGTTGAAATTGTAACATTATTGTCAATTGTCACATTTTCCTTAAATTTATTGCAAAAGTAGAATCAAAAAAATAAACGGTCACAGATAATATCATATAAATGGATGAAAATTTTATTTTCATTTTTTCACAGTTGAAAAAGAAAACATAAAACACAGGTTGAAGAAAATGAAGAAGGAAAAAAATAAAAATAAATAAATAAATGTTCACGGATGTGGTCATAAAATAAAAAATTTTATTTTCATAGTTTAAAAAAAAAAAAAAACAGAACTCAAGCTGAGGAATAATGAAGGAGGAAAACGAAAAACATAGGTAGCGATTTTACTGGGGTTTTTGCAAGCAAAAACCCTAAAAAAAACGTAAGTATATTGAAAAAATAAACTGAAAGTATAATGACGAGAAAATGTTGAAAACAAATCTGTAAACAAAGGTGGCCTATACTGACTGCCAGTTAAACCACATCAATAACATTTTTTCAAGTCGCACAACGTGTATTCGTCTACCCCCACAATAAAAGTATAGGCCCGTAGGTAGGTATAGGCATATGGTATTAGATATGCAGTCATAAACGAGTCTCTTTGTACGCGTATGTTTTCGTCTGTATTTTCGTGTTTTCATTAGTTTCTTTTACATTCTATTTTGGCACTGCCATTGTACAACACGACACAATAAGAATATGACAATACTGTAGTAAAATACATACAGTGGCCAGTGGGTTGGGAACTCCTTGTTTTCCTTCCGCGCGCCAAAATTATTTTTGCTCGGCATTTTTTCCCTCACTCTTTCTTTTTTACGAATCTTATGCTTCGACTCTCCCACCCCCCTCTTTTCGTGATACCGTTGTTCGAAAAGTGGTAAATGGTGGCCAAAGGTGGCACGTTGTCTATACATTAGTTTGCAGGCGCAAAGAACAGAACGACGACACGGTAAACTGTACGTTGTTCCACTGTGTACTATCGAAGGTTTTTTTTGTATTGTTGTTGTTTTTTTTTTTTGTTATAACTACTGATTTTTTCCTCGTGTAGTCGCGTCGGATTTTTTCACTCGCTCCTTTTACGGCTGTATATGTGACGAAAAAATGTTGAATTTATTTTTCACTTTCTTTTTTTTAAATGTTTTTTCGGAACGCGCGGCTATAGGTACGTACACGCAATTACGGTGCCGTGTTTTGAGCCTCACGTGTTCGTCGTAAAGCCCTAACCTTTCTTAATCGCCAAAAAAAAAAAAAAAAAAATCTAATACCAAGTAAATATAAAATTTTAAAAAGTGCAGTGCAGTGCACCCATCTACATTATAATATTACCCATGTATTTCGTACGGGTGATCACTAATTATAATAGCTTCTGATAGTCGTTCGAATGCGACATTTGTGCTCGGAACTTTGGACGATACCTAACTGTATCACATTATCGCATTAACAGCTGATGAAGGGGTAACTGTGAAACTGCGTGATTATGGGGCGCCGCGAATGGGGATCGTAGTCTTTTACTGCCTATTATGCCACTGATTGCGACGAGGACGGCGGCGACAGACATTTGTATTTTAGATTCTTATTCGGGAACCAGTTCTCGTCGCCGTCTACGACTCTCTTTTTCATGTCAAGCAAACGTCGTCGCAAAAGCTCGCCTAATTCTCCAAATTCGTTCAAGTAAGTGTATTTTGTGTTTTCTTTTGTACTCCTATTCTGGCGATTTCTCATAAACAGGTGGACAAGGCCGGAGTGAAAAAATAACGAGCTCGGGTCGCAATAATTATTTTAGCAAATAATTGACTTTTCAATTTTTTAATGTGTAAACATTCTTGCTTTCTAGACCGCCTCCTCCCGGGTGTAAAAAAATATTAGGTACAAAAAAGTTGAGATTGCATAAAAAAACTGCACGGCGCACTGTCCAGTTTCAAATTCTGTTTGAGACATAACACACGTACACACACTCACAAGCAGATATCCTGGCAAGCTGGTGGCGCGTTATATGCGTGTACACAATATAAAAGCTAGATACATATTTATCGTGTTTCAGCTGAATGTTTACACATTAAATATGTGAGGGGGGACCCTCGCACACATTTTTTTTTGGCGTAAGCCTTTGAAAACAGCCCTCCGTGTCCTTCTGAAAAGTCCGGGCCACAGGGGAATCCCCCTTCACCCTTTCTCTGGCCCTGTGTAAGGCATTGTCATTTACATTACAATTCTGGCTAAATATTCACAAAAAGCATTGAAAAGCATGGTAATATAGGACTAGTTTTATTGTGTTAAAACAGGAGATAGCTATTTGTTCGACGTAAATGAGGAATAAAATAAGCCAAAGAACAAGAAATTGGAGCCCTTAGAAGCTGAAAAAATAGAAGCGTTTAAGGCCCATATTCACAAAGGTCACTTCAACCTTCTTTCACTTAAATTTCACTTTAAAAAAGTTTTTTGCACAATTTTGTACTTAACAAATGTGAGAACATTGTATTTCTTATGAAAGTTCCAATGTAAAAATAAAACATTACCCCACTCTTAAATACAAAATTGTGCCAAAAGTCATTTTTAAGTGAAGTTTAAGTGGAGGGAGGTTAAAGTGATTTTTGTGAATTGGGCCTAAATCTCACTCAATCTCACTCGGGACTCTGGCTTTACAACATTGTGATTGGTTGATTTTACTTATTTTTTCGGTTTTTATACACTAATTTAAATTGGAATATTTTTGTATTTGGAGTGGTGCCCTCCTGTAATCTGTGAACCCAATGAGGAAGTCATTAGTTCAAATCCTAATGGCAGAGTTTTTGTTTTTTTCATTTTTTTTCATGAGTTATTTTTACAATGTTTTTGAGGGTGTTTATGTATGTTGATTAGCTAGCAGGTATAGGATCAAGTATAGGATAAACTTCACGTGAAAAACACAAAAATAAAAAAATGCCCAACCACAAAATTGTAAGCAGGAGTCTCGAATGATATTTAGACGCTTATGAGAAAATGATTTAATTTGATGTTACCAGCATAATTAACCCTGAAGACAACTAATAACACAGCTCAAAAATACCAATTAAAGGCGCAATTTTGTGTACTTTTTCAATTCTCTGGGCTTCCGAGGGCTCAAATTTCTTCATTTAGTTAAAATTATTAAATATTATTTTCAGAATAATTTGTTTTTCAACTTTTGTTACAAGAAATTATAAACATTGTATAAATTAATTAATATTTATTATTTCACATTTTATTTATATAAAATATAATTATAAATATTAATGTGGGGACTCGCCGGTATGAGGAATAGGGGCTCGGACCCCTTGACAACAGTCGCCGCCCCAAAGGGCTGGCAAATAATTGTCCTCATGATGTAAAACACACACGAATTACGTTCGATCGTAATTACCTGCATGTACTTGCAGGTAATGTACGAGTACCAAATTGTGACACATCTCGACAATCTGATGATGTCATGATCTGTACACAAACTGGCCCATCATCTCTTATCACCACAAGAGATGACGCAACCAGGCCACTTTCACTTACGTACGTATTCTCTACATACGTGTACCTGTCTGCGTGTAAATAAGCCAGTATAAAAACTGTCTGAACTGGCTTTAAAATTGCCAGTGTTTGCCTTGGTTTTGGCTTACCCATATGTTAAATGTGAAGTGGCTGAACACACTTAAATTCTGTTGAATTTACCTTCTGGCGAGAATACTTTCTCACGACAAGGTATTCCACAATTAAGAAATATATGTATATTAATATTGTAGGTATTGATTTCTTTGAATGGAAATTCTACATTTTTTTTCTCAATATTCTCATAATTACTATATTTATTTTGGCTTATTTTATTCGTTGAAGCCTTCTCTAAAATATCATTCATATAAAGTAAGTAGCTGTTACTCACTACCATAAGCAGACTTCTAAAGTCAGGGCCAGGTGCCTAAGAAAGTGCAGAAAATTTTTTTTCCTATCTGAATTTTACCCCTTCAACCTTTCCATAATTCTTGGACCCTTTATTTTTGCCCTGGCCTAATTTTTTTTTCTTCATGTATTTTGTTCTCTATATGTCATATAACATATTCACATAATTATTAATTAATTACTACCCAGTATGAAATGAAATGAAGCTTATTTAAAAAATTTTAATATTAGAGATATTACTTATTATGAAGAAAAAAAAAAGGTTTTATAGATGCCAAGCACCCATAGGCGCCCACATGTGCACACCTATGCTATTACTTGTCTTAAGATAATTATGACCAAAAATTCGAATATTCATAATACTTTTCATGTGTTTTAGTTACCCAGTGAGATAAAGCTTCCAGTAGTGATGTCACATAATATTGCTTTATTTAGGTAAGAACTGGGATTTACCATAGCTGCCAGGAGTGCTATAGTGAATGAAAATAGAGGTGTAGCCTTTGAGTACAAATATATACATTATGGAGGACTGATTCGTATAACATTTTCTATACGTAGTTACTTTCCGACATAGATACCATTTTTGGGGAATTAAATTACTCTTGAACAAATTCTTGGTGTTTTGCGGTTTTAATATTTCTTTGTCACCTCTAAAATGATATTTGTTACCTTCCCCATCAATATATTCTAAAATAATTGTAGATAAGTTAGTTATCCCAAAAAATCCATGAAAAATAAAAATGAAAATTACGTATATATATTTTACATTATTGATATACATAATCAACTCTATTTTAGATTAAAAATTAATCCATCAGATATCAGCCACTGATGAAAAATCCCAATAGCACAGACGAGACATTGCAACGCAGTTTTCAGTGTAGAGTTGTGTTTGTTATTTTTCCCAGTTCTCCCCTAAACTCAAATTGAAACAGTTTTCAAACTAATCTTCAATTTTTCCATAGTTACATAAATAATAATTATGAACAATTAAAAGTTGATAATACATAATTTTGGTAACTTCTTCTGATGAAGTCAGCACTCACATAACAAAGTAGCTTATTGGTGACATTACATGACGGAGTCGACAATGGTGTCATAATTTTCCTTAATAAACCTTAAATTAGAGGGATATAAACAGAATATTTGACTATGGTTGGTTGGAATTTTACCTAATTACCAATTACGTCAACAGTGCTACATAGATAATGATGCAGTGGTATGTCACATGGGATGGTATCTGCATCAGATGACTAGGCTATAAATATTTTCAGACAACCTAGCCATTGATCTATCTCAACTGAGGCTCTTTACCATCATGCTCATATGTGATAGTAATAATGAACCGCCAATTAAAGTTTTTTCGTTGTCATCAATCCCTCATGTTTTTGATATATGTACACAGTAATATGTACCGGACGATTCAGTTCAACACACACCATAGGGAAATCCCTTATGGTGCGTGTTAAAATGACTTACACAGGTTAAATGATACAGATACGGTGAAAATAAATGCACCATCGAGAAAATAATGGAAATAAATGATAGGACTGAAATTTTCATGAGATATATTCATCATATAGGAGAAAGTTTGAAAGAAATTTGTGCCTATTGGTTCAGTAGTTTTCCGGAAAACTAGAGAAAACAAATTCCTGGAAAAGTGATTTTTTCACGATTATGAGAAAACTACAAAAGGGATCGGTCGAAATTTATAATAAAAATGGTCCTCATATAGTTTCAGGTTTGATCAGACATTCGTGTTTATTAGTTTTGTATTTTACGATAAAACTGGAAAAGAAACAGTTGCTGGTGAAAATGTTTTGATCACAATTTTGAAAAAACTACAAAAAGGATAAAGCTAAAATTATCAGGAAAAGTAGTCCTCATATTAGACTATATCTAATTGCAGTTTGGTGTTTATGGAGCATAACAAATTATTGTAAAAATTACTACAACATTTTTTCTGTTAAAGATAATATAATAAATAATAAACTTACCTGAATGAAAATTCAGTAGTCTATAACATTGTTTCTGAGCACTTTTCAATAAAATCATAGATTCAGAAGTCATAGGGCCATGTTTATCGAAAAATATGGGGTAAACTTAGTTTTTGAAGAAAAGTTTGATAATCATAGGTAAATTTTTTGAAAACAATGAGAGACAAGGAGAAATTG
The DNA here is from genome assembly GCA_011428145.1 of Ericerus pela. NCBI lineage: Eukaryota > Metazoa > Arthropoda > Insecta > Hemiptera > Coccidae > Ericerus > Ericerus pela. The sequence goes on from WOFM01001087.1 coordinate 133,977, forward strand.
TTTGGTAAAGTTATTATTTTCTCGATGGTGCATTTATTTTCACATCATCTGTATCATTTAACCCGTGTGAGTCAATTTAACACCCACCATAGGGAATTTTTGTATGGTGCGTGTTAAACTGACTTACCCGATATTTATACTGAGTGACCCAAAAGTTGTGCAACCCAAACATTCAAATGTAAAAATTTGAAAAAAAGAGACAGAGGGCTGAAATTTTGCACTCCTTTTATAGGAGTGGGTTACTCGAATGCAAAGTTGTACTCATTTAATTTGCTTGTAATAGCTATTTCAGTTTGATTTCCTGTTACTTTTTGTAATTTGAAGTTCGAAAAATCTTTTCAAATAGATAATTCAGATGTATAAACAAGTACCTAACGTTCAAAAAAGTAATTTTTGTTACACATTTGAATCAGTTAGTTTTTGTAAATTTATATATCCGTCTTTGACTATATTATACATATATAATTATATGGACTGAGCTTAATAGGAGTGGCGATGCAGTGCGGGTGAAGGCAACATAATCAGTATAATTGGCAAAAGGTGAAAATATTTTATTTTTCTTAAAATTACTTTATTTCTCACTTATTAAAGCTTAATTAAAGATCTTTCAAGCATGAACTATGTTAAAAATTGTCGATAAAAATTAAAAAGTAAATTTGGAAGGACCTTATTCCTCTAATTATGCTTATTTATTATAGATGTCTTTCCTTCACGTTTTTATCACTATGCTCAGTCAATATAGCTATTTGAAAATGTAAGTTTTCTAACAAAAAAAACAAAAAAAAAAACTACCCAAATAAATAATTGAATATTTGATTATATTTAATAAAATTATAAATGAAAGTTAATGAATGATTGCTTGTCGAATAAAATAACAGCAAGACGGCTTTGACGACAGCTTTTTGTTCCTTCTAGAATATAATTATCTTTTCTTGTTGGCAATAATTTTAGATTTTTTAAATCATTTTCACGTGAGAAGTTTTAAGTTGGTTAAAAACATATTTTGCAATTCGTTGGAATATTATATAATTTTTTGAAATTAAATTACAATAAAAATAGGAAAATTATTTGGAAGAATGGTGGATTAATATTATGTTTAAAATGAAGGGTCGTACAGTCAAGGAAATTAATAACAAGTGAAAGAATATAAAATGTACTAAGAAGTTATAAAATTGGTATGCAAGTTATTTAATGATTGCTTGACAAATTAAATAAAAGCAACCCTGCTTTCGACCAGCTTCTTTTTGGTTCATCTGGATTTTGTACTCTTCTTAGCTAGAGTTTGAAGGTTTTTTTAAATCGCTTTTACACATGAACGGTTAAGGCGTTTGAAACAAGATTTTGCAGAATGATGGAATATAATACCATATTCAATACCTGTACCAAATCTCGTAACTGTTGGTTAAGAATTGCGTATTTTAGAATCCTATATGGGTGGCAAAAATGAAACATAATAGGATGTAATATAGACGGATCATTGAGGCCCACTTAGACTAAACCCAACTCGGTTTGTCTTTCTGTAGATCCAAATAAGTGTACCAAAATACGACTTGTAACGAGTTCAACAGAAATAATATATATATATATATGAATTACAGATAATAGTGCTAAAATTTTCTTGCGGTCGCGAGACGAAAAACGAACTTACCCTCATCGTTGGGTCTCGATGCAAAATCAATTTTCATATGTAAATTTTATTCGAAAATCTACACAAAATATCTCTTTCGCGCATCAACGGCTGTAAGAGTGCATTTTCCAGAAGTGTCAAACTTTATGTTTGTCATTCGAAAAGCAGTGTATCGATTTTTCTCAAATTTAATACCGTTATCATGATGACAAGATGGTGGGTTTGTAAAATTTTGAGAACCCTTCTCTCCGAACCTTGCTGATGAATTTACAAAATTTTAACACGAATTTGTATCCAAGTTTCATTGCCATAGATCAAACAGCGGAGCTCCCCAGTCTCCCGAAAAGTGTCAAAATGAGCAAAAAGTGTAAATATATATAGATGTATGTATATACATATACATATACATATATGTATATATATTGTGTACAGAAGACTATACATATACTTGTGATCTGCGACTCAGGATCGGCGCTTTTCCACAGATCCCCTATTGCATTGAATGCAATAGTTGTATTGTCCAAACTAAAAGGTCATCGCATCTTGCGATTTTTTCAACAATACGTCAATCATTACTACAGCTTGGGTCGAAAGGGGATGTCACACCACCAATTCCTCCTCGAGCAGCCCTTGAATATCTTTAGGATTGTCTACCAAACTACAGGGGGTAGTGAGCTTAGTTGGTACCCGTGTTATTACAATGAAAAAGATACTGAATTCCACATTTTGTCTTTTAATGTGCATAAAGTTGCATGACAGCCAAACCTCAATGATAAGTACTGTATTCGATGAGACGAGTAAAAAATGTTACGTAAATATGAAGTGTGTATTATCCGTTTTGAAGGAGCTATAAAAGTTTCAAGTTTCAATAATTTTTTCAAAAAAATAGTTTTATGGTCGGTAGGGTACCTCTTCGATCATTTAATAATGGATACTCAGCGTCCCTATCTCGCCAATATTAACGAAACATGTCATGATTCTAAGCCGAAAAATGAACATCGGTTTGTTGCACATATGCAGTAGGTCTTTTTTCGTCTGTTTTCAGTTTCGTTGTCCTGTGAATTTAAAACTATTTAAATACGTTGCTGTGAATCCAATGAAATCGAGTGAAACTGATGTCCATTTTACGGCTTTAGATGGATATTGTTGGCACGGATTTGTGTGTTTACTTGGGTCTCCAGTACCAAATAATAGAAGAGGTACCCATATGAATGTTACTGATAACATTTTCATTTATTTTATCAAGTAATTAGTCTATTTCCAAATACCGAAGTTTTGCAGTAGACTCACAAGACACATTGATTAGGCACTGTAGATACATGTACAAAACTGAAGATTTAAAAGCATAATATTAAAACCGATGTTGTTCAAACACTGCTCGATGATATAACCAAATTATCTATTTTTATTGATTTTTCAAACTTCGAATTATAGAAAATTTCTAAAAATCAAATAAAATTAGTAATAATAAGTGAATTCAATGTGTAGGTGTAATTTTGCATTAGTTTAAATGAAAAACTAATCAACATATTTCAATAAGACGTATGTGCATTCAGGCCTGTAGCCAGTGTAAAATTTGAAGGGGGCAAACTGCAGACCAAGGAGGGCAACATTTATTTTGTGGATTATATTACTTGTTTTTAAAAAATTTTTATTTTGAGGGGAAAGAGAAAAATAGCAACGAAAACTGTTTTTTTCATTTTTTTGAAATTCAGAAAAAAAAATTTTTTAGGGGGGAAAAGAGCGTTGACAGAAAGGACATTGCCCCCTTGCTCCCACCCCAGCTATGGGTCTGTGCGCATTGAATCGCAATTGTAGAGTCTAACCTGAACTCATGTCGTACAAGGAAAACCAACACCAGTGTTTAAATTTTTTAAATTACCTGTGTTTATCCAATAAGACTGTGAAAAATTTATGCAACGAGAGTCAATTATAAGAGAAAAATAGGCACTCATGATGGATAAATGTAAACCAGGTACACATTAAAGGTGATTCAAAATTTCACAAAAACAATTAATTTTTATAATGAGATTTATTGACATGTGAAAATAAGACTCTTACAAAGGCTACCACTGCCAAATTGAAAACAAAAATCTGAGTAATATATTGTTGTTCCGCACTCCACCTACACTCACTCACTAACACTTAGCGCAACTACTCTCGATAACGCGTACTAACAATATTCAGGTTGTGCGAACAAACACGACTTTTTTCATTCGCTCACCCGAGAATGCTGAAACTCATTTCCCACTCAAACTTTAATCTCGTAATGGAGGGAGATCGTTCATCTTCCTCAAACTTGTAATTTGTACTTTAGATCATTGCATTATAGTATCTCTAACTAACTTGTTTCTTTCCTTGGATTTCAACCTCACTTCATGGTAGGCAGAGCTGCGATTCCTGAACAGTTAGTACAGAGCGATACTTAATCTTTCATTTTAATTTTTTTTGCTATAGTATTCAAAAGTTTAAGGAACTATAAGCTTTTATTTTCGTTAAAAGTTAATTTTTTTTACGAAGTATATTTTAATTCATGAGTTGTTAACTCAGTGAATTTTTTTTCGTTTAATTTTTCAAAAAGTTCATCGAAAATTATTCGAGGTTAAATTGAATTACATTGGCGCCAAAATAGTTTAACACCATTTTAATCATCTTCCGAAAAATACTGGATCGTCTTTTTGTGGTAAGGTGAAACAAAAAGGATTTTCGCCGTGGGATTGCAGATTACTTCGGACCTGGATCGTCTGTTACAGCAAGGTGAATCATCAAAAAGTTCAAAAATCAGAGATTGCTGTTACGTCGAACTCAATTATCGTGATCTTCAAACGCCATCATCTGCTAAAAATCATCATCGAAATTTCGTCGATCAAGTGCTGCTAATTCAACCAATTTGTATGCTGCCAAGACTGAAATTCTCCGAAGACGACCTGAGATTGATCCAAGTACTCGGGTAATGTAATTTTCGATACTTTCAAGTTATATATTTCATTTACTATTGCGGAAAACGATGGGATATATTCAGTGATTTTGTGGGAGATTGAGCGAAATTAATAATATTAAAAAATATTTTTTTCCTTGAGAATTTTCTTTTTTGCCTTCAATTCCGAAATGCTTAATTTCAAGAACCCCCTTTAGTTCGGTAAAAATCAAGTGAAATTTCACAGGACGATTAAGCTTAAAAATAAGTTCGAATAAAGCAGGTTACGAATAATAAGGTTTTGGAAACAAATTGCTAATTGCTCATCAAACTGTGAAGGAACAATAAAAATTAAAGAAAAAGATTATAAAAAATTATTAAATATTTTTGAAAACAAAAAAATAACAGAAGTAAGAATTAATTTAATTGAATTTCCATTCTGGAAAACATTTTCGGGAGAAATAGTTTTAGAAACCTTCTCAGTAAATGTTAGTGGAATAATTCATTATAAAAGAAGTATCGAAGTCGCAAAATTCATAGAAATTTCAAAAAATATTTTCAGTATTCAAGCTTTGGACTCGATAGAATCTTTCAGAATTTTTCTTGAAAATTTTGAAAGAGAAAATCCTCTTTAAAAATACTTAAAATTACGAAAATTAAAAAAATATAATATAATATTAATAAGAAAAATACTTTCATATTTGAACAAATTTCATGTTCTAACAATTTATTGTCACAAAAGAAAAAATCCTTTGTCATATTGGACAAGTTTACCTGTGAACTTTCATGTCACAAAATTCTTTTGTTCAAAATACTAATGCATAAACTTGAAAATTTATTACAATAAAATAAGATAGATAGCTTTCAAAAATAATCTTCAATAGATCCTTTTGTTATACACACTTACAAAGATTCAAAATTAAACAAGATTTCTTCAAGTTTATTTTTGAAATATATTCTTAGTTGGAATATTTTTTTTCCTCTTCTTTCATATTTTATAATACAAACATATACACAAAAAATATTACAAAAGTTAATAATTTAAATAAAAAATAAATATTTTTTTTCCAAAAATAAAATAAAATTTTTTTTGCAATTAATTTTTTTTTGAAAATAAATTTTATTATTTCTTTTCAAAATTGAGTTGTCGGAACTAAGTACATTACCAAGTACTCCAGAAAGTATGAATACGGCAAGTGAAAGAACCACTACCCCATCCCCTCAAGGAGGATCAGGCTCTGGGAGTACACATCCTCAAGTACATTATGTTATGCCAGCTGATGAAACCATACGTCCGATACAAGGTCCAAGTGGGAAAATATTTGATGGTCAATATTACTTGGACTGGAAATGTATGATCATAGCTTTAATAAGGCGTTTGGGATATTGGGATGTTTTTGGCCCACACCCTGAACTAAAAATTTATATCGAAAATATGGATAATTTACAATACAGACCATCTTCGAACTGTGCTAAAGCATATTTTAAAAAACAAGAATGTGCAAAAGCATTTATCATGGAATGAATGACATATAATGTATCAAAACAAATTAGGGAATGTAAAACAGTAGATCAAATTTTTGAAAAATTAGATATAACTTATGATTCCAAAACCAAAATAGTTGCAAATATGGCAAAATCAAAATGGACAGCTTTTCGCTTTACACTTGGTGGTAATATAAGAGGTTTTTTAAATAAATGGGACATATTAGTACAAGAAGTTCGTGATGCAGGGAAGGAAGTATCTGAAGAAGAGGAATTGGAAAATCTTCAATTGGCACTAGGATACGAGCAAACCATTGCAAAAATGCAATTTGATAACCTCCCTGAAAATAAAAAAAATTTAGAAAAATTGAAACAAATATTAAAAGAAGACGGTGATCAAAAAATGAGAGATAAACAAATTAAATTACAATACCAATCGTCTAACAAAAAATTCGATAATAATGGGAATAAATTTAAAAATAATAATACAAATTATAATAATAATAAAGACAATAGATGGAATAGAAATAATAATTATAGACGAAATAATAACACAAATGGAAATAATAATGAAAATAATAATAATAATAATTATAGAAATAATAATCCAAGAAATGAAAATAATAATCAAAATAATCAAAATAATTATAATAAAAACCAAAATAGTAACAGAAATAATAATCAATCACCTAGAAAAAATAATAAAGAAGAAAGATGTTTCATATGTAACCAAACAGGACATTACAAAAATAAATGCCCTGATTATAAACCCGAAAATAAAGAACAAAATAAAGAAAAACCAAAAAATAAAGACAAAAAAGAAGAAGAAAGACCAATAAAATTATCATATATGGTCAAAAAATACAACAATGAAGACTGGCTTTTAAAAAAATTAATTAAAGATAATACAAAAAATGAAAATTATATACAACTTAAAAAAAAATGTTACTTGATGAGGGGGCGGAAGTCCATCTCACATCAAATATAGAAAAATTAATTAATGTAACCAAATTTAAAATTCCAGTAAAATTCCAATAAGCATTTAAAGACACGTATTTATATGCTACACATATGGGAAACATGAGAATATTAGTAGAAAATGAAAATAAAATTCAAACAGCAATTGAATTATTAGAAGTCCATTATGTACCAGATCTGTCATTAGATATTATGTCTGGAATTAAAGTGACAGAATCTGGAATATTATATATGGACCAGAGGAAAGAAAAAATACAAACATATTTCATAGAAACTGGAGACATTTTATTTACATCTTATAAAATTGATGGTGTCTTTCAAGTAAATTACGATTACATAAATATACCGAAAAAATGTATGCCCATCACTCAAAATCAAGATGATGACAAATGGGATTCCTTTTCTGTCAAATTAGAAATAGAAGAAGAGGAAGAAGAACCCATTAATAATAATAATAATTTAGAAGAAAATAATGAAAATAATAATACTACAACAGAAAATAATAATAATGAAGATAATAATAATAAAATAAAAAAAAAAAAATATTTCAGATAATTCATTAGAAATAATTCAAAATAAAACAAATAATCATAAAAAAATGATTTAGCATAGACAACTAGGCCATTTAAATGGAAAAAACATGAGATATTTACATAAAGTCACAATAGGAATCCCAAAAACAATTAATTTTAAAGATGATGATTTCATAAATTGTGAAATTTGCAAAATAGCAAATAGCCAACGTCTAGGCCATAATAATGTTAGAAATAAACCCCAAAGGAGACTAGAAATTATATCTTCCGATATTATGGGACCATTCACACCCACAATAGCTAACCAGAAATATATATTAACATTCATTGACAATTATAGCAAATAGACCTTCGTAATACCAATATCAAATAAAAGTAAAGTATTTACAGAATTTAAAAATATTTTTCTCTCAATGAAAAACAAATTCCCTGAAACACCAATAAGTCAAATAAGATGCGATAATGCAAAGGAATATACGGATCAAAAATTAGTAAAATTTTGTGAAGAAAATGGAGTACAAATAGAAAATGTAGTTCCTTACTCGCCAGAACTAAATGGAATTGCTAAACGTCAAAATCAAACATTGATGAAAAGAGTAAGAAGTTTACTAATTGACAGTTATCTAGATATTAAGTATTGGGCACATGCAATAGCTACAGTTGCATATTTAATAAATAGATCACCAACAAGAGTAAATTCAAAATACAAAACTCCATACGAAATTTTTTTTGGTAAAAAACCTAATCTGGATAATTTAAAAATTTTTGGATCATTAGTTTATAGACATATTCCACTCGAGGTCCGACAGCAGAATGCGACTAAATCAAAAAATAAAAATGAACAAAGAATAGACCCAAAATTTGCACCAAGAGGGGAAAAGGGAATACTCATGGGATATACCACTACAGGATATTGCATTAGAGATCCCTTCTCAAATAAATTTAATATATCTTGTGATGCTAAATTTGACGAAAATAAAAATATATCAAACTTAAAAAATTGTGAACACGAACTGGTACTCAAACCAGCAAATTTTGTAAAAAATTTAGTCAACATAAATACTTTCAATATTACAAAAACTATAGATAATAGGTGGATTGAAGACTGTATACCAACATGCTATAGGGATGTTAAAAACAACCCATTTAGAAAAGAATGGATGAAAGCTATTGAGGATGAATTTATTTCCCTAGGGGAAATGGACGTCTGGGAAGAGATAGATTATGACAAATCTTTAAAAACAATAGATACAAGATGGGTTTTTGTAACAAAACCAAACGATAAAGGATACCACCAACCAAAAGCAAGATTAGTTGCTAGGGGCTTCAAGGATAGAACCGAATATGAGTTAGGACAAGTATTCGCCCCTGTTATTCCAATTTGGTTAGTAAGATGGTTCCTATCGATAGTCAATAAATATGATCTAGAAATGGTTCAATACGATGTAAAAACAGCGTATCTAAATTCCCCTGCAATAGTCCCTATATACTTAAAGCCCCCGGAAGGTTTATTAATGGAAAGTAATAAATTATTGAGACTTAAAAAATCTATTTATGGCCTAAAAACATTGTCTAAATCATGGTATAATTTAATAAATGAATATATTTTAAAAATAAATTTTGAAAGATCCAAAACAGAGAAATGTTTATACTTTAAAAAATCAAATGAAAAAATAATTTTTATGATCACATACGTTGATGACATATTAACAGCATCAAACACTCCCGAATGGATTAAAAATGTAAATGATTCCTTTAAAAAAAGATTTACCATGAAAATAATTAATAACCCAAGATTTTATTTAAGATTTGAGATCATAAGAGATAGGAAAGAAAATACAATAACGTTAATACAGTCAAGATATACAGAAAAAATATTAAAAAAATATAATCAAAACGAATCAAATTTTATAAACACACCCATAGAAACATCCCTAAAAATTGAAGAAGATGAAAACTGCACAGACGATACTGAATATCGTTCAATGATTGGAGCCCTGTTATATCTGGCTAGAATAACAAGACCCGATATTTCATTTGCAGTAAATTTTTTCTCGAGATTCCAAACAAAATCAAACTCCAAATAAAAAAATCATGTGAGACGAATATTTAAATATTTGAACACGACAAAAGAATTTTCAATTAAATTTACATCAGATAGTAAAGGCATACACTCTTTCGTAGATGCATCTTATGCCCCAGATGTAAAAGATCACGAAATAAAAATATCGAACTTAAATTTAGGAAAATCTATATCAGGATTTTTAATATATTTAAATGGGGATTTAATAAATTGGAACGTAAGAAGACAAACGATCGTAGCTACAAGCTCAACTACTGCTGAAATAATTGCAGTATTTGTTGCTTTGGACGATATACAAGTTACATTCATTTTACAAAAAGAAATATTTGAGGAAAATGACCCTGTAAGAATATTTGAAGACAATATATCAGCCCTCAGAATAATGTCAGGAGGAGCTCAAAAACAAGCAAGGGCCTTAATGATAAAATGTTATGCCATTACACAATCGGTAGAAGATAAAGAAATTGAATTCAAAACTGTTGGTACGAATTCACAATTAGCTGACATGCTAACTAAAAGTCTTGACAAACAAAAATTCAGAAACTTAGTCGACAAAATATTAACAACATCAAATCTCTCACAATAAAATTCATCAAATTCATAATAATTATATGGGGAAATCGTTTATTTTAAAAGGTGAAGGATTACAAACATTCGAAGTCAATAATATGTCAATTTGCAAGTCACTGAATATAGTAATCTCTTTTTTTTTCAGCATGGTACATGAAAATATAACGTTCGAGAAAAAGAAAAGAAAAATAATCACACGTTCAAACAAAATTAATAATATATTTTATTCTTTAGGCCAAAAAATACTAGTTGAAACAAAATTTATTTTCATGTAGGTATTCATTGTCATCTCTGCAAATTCAACTTTCGAATGAACAGAGATTTGAATACAAATCATCGACATGATTTCACACGTTAAGTTGATATTAGCATATCACATTTCGGAACACCCTTATTCAACAAGTACTAAACAAAATTGAACAAAACTTTTCTCGAACAGCATGAAAGATCGAAAAAATATCCGAATCGAAATCCATTACCGCAATACAATATGTCGATAAATAATTTCAAAAATACATCGAAATATATGTTATAATCTAGTCATCATTAATCATTTATTTAATTTTATGTAATTTATTTTATTTATTTTTTTTGGGAAATGAACATAAATATGTAATAATATAGTAATTCAAAATTAATTTTCGTTCTCGCGATAAATCATGTTTGCTCGTTTCATTGGACTGTGGGGGGGTGTTGTTCCGCACTCCACCTACACTCACTCACTAACACTTAGCGCAACTACTCTCGATAACGCGTACTAACAATATTCAGGTTGTGCGAACAAACACGACTTTTTTCATTCGCTCACCCGAGAACGCTGAAACTCATTTCCCACTCAAACTTTAATCTTGTAATGGAAGGAGATCGTTCATCTTCCTCAAACTTGTAATTTGTACTTTCGATCATTGCATTATAGTATCTCTAACTAACTTGTTTCTTTCCTTGGATTTCAACCTCACTTCATATATTCCATAACTGGTGCAGTGAAACAAGCTTCGTGCAGCGCAGCGAGAGAAATTATTATTTGATCCACTTCCTAGTGTGGTATTGGTATATAAGCTACTGCGCAACTACAGGGTGTAGTATGTTTAGAAATGGCGCATAGTGCGCCAGAATCTATATTGGTGTAGAGGTGGTTGCCAGACAGTTACACTTCAGTGAGGTGGAGTGTGACAATTAATGTACTTTTATTCATCTAACATGACGTTAAATTAACTAGTGACTGAGGCCACTATACTTCCAACTTTTGTCTACTTAGTTCAAAAAAATGTATTTAAAAGACGAAGTGCAACCTCAGTGTGTAAAAGAAAGCTTGGTGATAGCATAATATAGGGATACGCTATTTTGAAGAAAACTAATTTTAAAAGATAGATTATTAAATATAACAAGTGAGTGAGGAAAACTGAGGAACGAGCCATGGAATAAAATTAAGATATGAGGAAAAGAACTAAGGCGTGAGAAAAAGAGGTTAAGGTGTGACAAAAATAAATTAAGGAATGAGGAAAGTGAGAGTTCTGAAATTGGTCACTTTCACCACACCATGCATGTCTCAAAAATACAGAATTTTATACACATGTTGCAAAAAATAGATACTCGTCATTTTCAAGGATATTTTAAATAAAAAATGTAATAGAAGATGGGAAGGGTGGTTATTGGCATCATTTGTACTCCACCATATTAACGGGTGACCCAAAAGTCACGCAATCCAAACCTTCAAATGTAAAAATTTTGAAAAAAGAGATACAAGACTGAATCTTGGCACAGTTGCAGAAGTTGATTACTCAATTATTCATGCTAAATTTGAGCTCTGTATCTGTAATAATCTAACTTTGAGAAATTTTTGATTTTCAATTATTATTTTCCCACGTTTGAAAAATAAATTAAAAAAAATTTTAATGGTAAAAGTTTTCAAAAAATTCTGAAACTCGGTACAATAATGGAGAATGATTACCTGATTAAATGGGGAAAGTTTCACTTCAATACCTTCATCCTTGTTTCTTTAAGAGTTTTTTCCATGGTCTATTTCATGCTTTCAAAACTAATAAAAAAAAATTTTAATTTCAAAAATTTTATTTCATCCTTTCCATTGATCCGTGCTTTGGTGCAGTACTTCATAACAGTTTCTTTAAATTTGTTTGGATATGCAACTTTTCATACGTCAATGTTTTTTTCTCGATAACACCTGCAATCAGCAGTTATGCAACTTTATATTCAGTGCATACAAAAAGTTGCATAATCACATAATTGAATAACCATTTTCTTATCATTGTCCCATATTTCAAAATGTTCTGAAAATTTTATTTTTGACTCGTTTTTTATGCGTGCAGATCACTAGTAAAATTCTTTAAAAAACAAAATTTAGATAAGGAATCGAAACTTTACCTGCTTAATATGGTAATCATCCTCCATTATTGTGGAGAGATTCAGAATTTTTGGAAAACTTTCGCCACTTAAAATTTTTTAGTTTGTTTTGCCACAAATACGAAAATTGAAATTAAAAGTCAAAAATTACTCAAAATTAGACAACTATAGATACATAGCTGAAATTTTGCATAAATAATCGAGTAACCCACTCCTACAAGATTGCAAAATTTCAGCCCTCTATCTCTTTTTTTCGAATTTTTACATTTGAATGTTCGGGTTGCACAACTTTTAGGTCACTCGGTATAACTCTCAAGTTTCAGTTTTGGCCTAACCCACCTTGTGAATAAATGCATGCCCAACGTAATTCCACCCTCCTATGGTTGTCAAATAAATTTCACGACGACTCGCTCAAACTCTGATTTTGTTCCTGTGGTGAAAAATTGGGCGGAATAAATTGATCTTTGATAATTATATTTTGGGTAGGTACCTACCTACCTACCGAATAAGATTCGCTTTGATTTGCTACAAACGCAAACCCAGACCTAGCATGGTGTAAAAGATTAAATTAAATTTAAAAAAAAAAAAAATTTATTAAGCTGAACGTTGATAATGTATTTTCTTCATTGAAAATTGGTAATGCTTGGTGCGCATTATTTATAAGGGTAGGTAGCTAAAACCCTAAAATAAATAAAAATTGAAAAAAACTCTTTTGCGTCCTAAAAGCACTCGTCGAAATTTGTTGTTGCAGATTTTTCCCTCTTATTGGCAACAAACGGGACTACAATATTATTTATTGATTCGTTTTTATAGTCGTTAAAATGGGAAGAAGCATTTTAATTTCACCTTGGTATTTTATTCGGCCTCGTCTTCTTGATGTAGGTAGGCTAAGTTCAAGCATTTTATGCATAAAATGACTTTACATTAAAGCAAAAAATTTCTCCTTCCACTAGAGTATAAAACGACCAATGAGAAGTCAATAGGTTATCGTATTCTTTTCAAATTACTATTCTGATCGATAACTGAACACCTCTTTCGGTGAAAATTCCAACTAGAAGAAACCTCTGATATAATCTACCGCACTTCTCCTTCCCACCTTTCAGCCCTTATTTATCGTTTAGGTGAATGCCAGTTCATGCAAAGAAAAAAAGACTCAGTTTTATCGCTGAATGACAAACCGGTCCTTTTTGGAAAACATGTTAATAACACTAGGCTAAGAAGTGAGGTAGGCCTACTTTTTCAAAAAAATTAATTTAGTATATTTGGTTTTGTGGCCACAACCAAATGGCCATATAGAAGTAAAAGATTAATAAAATAATTTTATAAAGTCAAAGGACAAAGGACCAAAGGAATATTGGTTAAATTTTTATTTCGCAGGATTTAAGTGGCACGAAAAAAAAACGAAAGAAAAAACAACAATATTTTCAGTTAGTAGAATAAACCTATGTGAAAACATAGGTGGGGTACATGACTTAAAAGTAGAGCTTAAAAGATTTCGGCCAGAGGCATAGATGGGCTGGGGCATTTAAATAACGAGTTACTTAGGTCTCATTGATGTGGCGCATCAAATTAATTCAGTCGAAAGTGAGTAGTAAATCGAGAAAAACCATTCATATTTACTTACTGTCATTGTAACTGACAGTCCCAGAGCCAACGACAAAAAATCCGAACTACTCTATGAAAGATAGTTTTTGTTTTTCGTTTGTTGTTATTCGCGGTTTAAAAATGAAGTATAACCTGTAGCATTCTGGGCACCAAGACACCTGGCTTCGGGGATCTTGCAAAGTTATAAAAAATTTAGAATCTCGTAACCATTTTATGAAAGTTAAATGTTTTGGGCGTATAGTTTAATGGTTAGGCAGTATAAAATTCTTCTGCAGTTGTCAAATAGCTTATCATTAGAATACGTTTTGTTTCAGTGCAAAGCGTTAAAAGTAGGGTAAGGTTGCCGAAAGCATACCACTTTTCAGTTTAGCTGCCCGTAATGGCAGAAATAATATTTTTAGAGTCCACAAAAATATTATTTTCTGATTTTTATAACCCTACTTTTATATTACGTTGTCATTCGCACTAGCTTCACTTAAATACTATCAAAATTACAGCTGATTTTATCAACAAACTCTAAATGGTATGATTTAGGCAACTAGTTTCCTAAATTGTACCAGTCAGTTTCCAAAATCATACTTGTGATTTTTTTTTTTCATTTTTATATCTTATTTTATTGTTTTTGGGAATTGGATTTATTTTATTTTTATTTTTTTACCATTTTTTGGGGATATTTTCAATAAATAAGCAGCAATAAACTAGTCACAATGTTTTGAAATACATAACAGCAAAAAGTGGTAAGATTTAGGAAACTCACAATCCTTTTCCAATAAAACTTAAATTTTCCATCTTCAAACTATAATTTTAATTAAAATTTTCTGAAAATATGATAAAGAATGTTTTAAATTCAACAATAAATTAACAATTATAAGAGCTGCAACATTTTGTCAGGGCCAAGCTTATTAAAACAACACGAGCAAATTATTTGTCCTTGGGTATATTTTTTTTCTTAATCTTGTAAAGAGGGAGAATGTGAGTATATATAGAAAATATTTGGTTCTCTAGTGATTATTTTTGGGTAGTTTTATTATTCATTACATAGAGCAGAAATTGATTCTCTCATTTTTTAAATATAAGCAGTGGTACAATTTAGGAAATGGTACAATTTTAGCAACCGTACCCTATTTCTTGCAATAAATATTGCTGATGGATACGGCTTGATAAAAATAATAATATTCCCTATTATGTGAAATTACCCTTAGTAATTTCTGCGTGCCCTCGGACGCATTACTTATTGTGAAAATAAATACGTAGCAACGCTAAAATATTAAAATAAAAATAAATTCCCCGATAATAATAAAATTTGCCGTGAGCACCTAGGATTAGGCTAACTGTTCACAATGAACAAACTTTCTCCCACCTTTTTAAAATGTGTTTTTATTTTCTCCTTCTACAAAACCACCTCGATGGAAGAATATAATAAATAAATATATCTATGCCTCGGTACATTTTTCCCCCTCTAATTTTTTTTGATCGACTGGCAAATTCTAAGACCGAATTGTAAGTTTTCTCTCCCCTTTTTGATCAACCAGCGTTTGTCACTTGAAGCATAAACACATATTATTTTTCTCTGTTTTTTTTTTTTTTTTTTTTTTTTTTTTTTTCATGTTTTTACATTCTATTAATATAATATGTGTTTTTATATAATGGATTAATTCTTTTAACTGGCATGGCCATACCTCGGCAAAAACCTCGGTAATGCAGTACTTATCTAATTTATATTTGAGCACCACCTCGAGTGCATGGCTATTTTGGTATTTTTCAAATATTTTACATGGTATAAAATGGGTAAAATGCGATAGCCTGGCTAGCTGTGTGGGCTTGTAGGGATTTCAGTGACTGTCAGATATAGTTGACAGTCTACCACCTTGGCAATTTAGCGGAATGGGTTTGGGAGGTATTGGTATGTATTGGTAGGGATTCGTCTGACCACTGCAGAAGCTTCTTCTATTGACTGTAATTCACATATGCATTTCTGCCAAAAATTTAAGATTTCATAAAATAGTCACGACCAGGTGAATTTCTTGCTGTGTTTTAAGGAAGGGCTGATTGGGTACGTTCTAATAATAAGCTATCTGACCACTGTATAAATTTTTTTTATTGGCTATAGGTACAGATGCGCCTTAAAAATTTCAACTTTTATAAAATAGATGGGAGACCTGACATTTTTTAATGACTTTGCAATATCCTCAAGGTCAGGTGTCTCTCTACCCAGAGTGTTGACTGCAGCTATGAGGCAACCTCATTTTTAAACCGAAATTATAACAATAGGTAAGTAGGTAGGTACATGAAAAAACTACTTTTTATAAAATAGTCACGATTTTTTGTCACGGGCTGTGGGACTATAATGAGCACACAGACTTTGTAACTTCAAAAGGTTATCCGTAATAAAACCAGCCTAATTGGAGGAGTTTCTCAATAAGTTTTTCCACTTTTGGTAAATAAAATTTGACTTCATGGTACGTACCTACATAAGTCTAATCACGTTTTGGTCTTTCTGTTTTGTTTTTTTTTTTTACTTTTTCCATTTTTTTCAATGTTTTTGCCATCAGTCGACATAAATGAGTGTAATTTATCACCGCATATGCCGCTCAAAAGTGCTTAAAAATAAGCTGATGATTGTGTTCGCATTACCTTTGTAATACATCATAGGTAATTTTGTTTCCTCCCGTCTTTGAGCACTCTCTCTCCATCAAGGAAGTTCAAGAATTAACTTCAAAGTAGGCCAATCAGAAACTAAGAAGTTCATGATCCGAATAACTTATTAAATAGGTACCTATAGGTAGTCTGAATATCAATTGTTGGAATATTACAATGGAAACTTCTTATATAGCGACACATTGAGGGGTTCCCCTTTTTATTCCTAATAAGCCGTGTCCCATTTAACCTATGTTGAGTGTACAGGTGTAAAAACTAAAAAAAAGTTGAAGTTGAAATTCTTTATGGAAAATTTAAAAACACATTATCGTTTTGGTCAAACTGTTTAATACTTATGACAAAACAAAAAGGATTACTAGAGGTTCTCGATGAAATATGATAATAGGTGCTGATTCAGTGTATTCTGGAGCAACTTCCCGATGATGCTTGTCTGACTGACTTGCACAAAAAACTTGAAAGACAGGTAGAAAGAATAATAACGGAGAACAACAAAAACTATTTTTAATGAACTGAACCGGGATAATTTTTTCTTAAATCAGAGAGCCCAACAGGAATTTTCTCATATTTATAGACTGCTTTGTCCCAATAAATGGATGTGCTGTCCCTAATAAGTAGTCTAATAATTTTTTCAGAAAACAAATCCTACTGGATAATATTAGCAAGTCTTGAAAATTTCATGAATTTATGTCACCATAGCGTAAATTGTGGAGGTCAAAAAATTTATAAAGCATATATATAGTGTACAAGCCCTGAAACGCCTCTCTGCGGCACTTTGCCTTTTCCAGCCGCTTGATTTTTTCTGGCATACCTATAGGTCACACTGTAGAATTTGTTGTTTAAGAGGAACAACAAACATGTTTTTTGTTTGTGTGTGGCTGTGTGGTTAGTGACGCATGTGCATCAAATATGAGGGAATATAGGTATATCAATATCGAGGAAACAATTTTGTGAAATAATTTTAACAAACGAATTATGGGCTTGTACATTTATTATAGTGATGTAAAAGCAACGAATCATTTACATTTTGTATTCCTATTTCTATTTGTTTGGGAATTTGGTACTAAAGAGTAGAAATCAGGGGCGTGCCATAGTGAAGCAAGATTGTTTTCTAGTCAGAACGTAAATGAAATAAGACATATTTCTGAATACAGAAATAATTAAACACTGAAATCGAATAAAAATTGGTTGTATTGTAATAAATTGATAATGGGTAAAACTTGATTGTTCAAAGTTAATTCTAAATTTTCATCCATCCATTGTCTCAGCAGTCAATTTTAAGATGTCAGTTGCTTATTAATATCAGTTTCTTAATATTACATAGAAGCACTTCAAATTTTGTCTATATTACATGCAGACATTATCCTTCACAAACTTGGGTCCAACAAAAGTTGCAAGTATAATTTATGGAGAAAATATTCTCATAATCCATGGAGGAATTTAAAAGGCAGTTGTTTATTTTAAAATCACTGGGCACAGTACACTTTAGCAGTGGTATGTGCTAACTTTTATTTTATGGATTTTCTATGGCTTCAATGAAAAAATGTCAGATCTTTTTTGTTGAAAATTTTACATACTATATTGTTTGTTTGAACATTTTTTTCTATATCGTCATTAGGAAAAGAGTAAATTACTAAAAACCTGATGGGAGGCACAAAAAATGGATTTTCAGGGGTGAAGCTGCCATCAGATTTTGGGAGATTTTCAATATGTTCGAAAGGGCACTTCAAACTACCAGATTCCGAAGAAAAATCTTATCCTTGATTTTATTGAGTGAAAATATCTAATTTAACTGGCCTAATAGGCCCACATTCTTTTTACTTCTATCAAGATTCTTAAAAATTTTTTTCCTTTTCGGTTTTCCCATTTCGTTTACAGTTTCACGTATTCAATTTTTTTCTTTCCTACAAGGTCCTTTTTACTTTTCTTCTTAATAAAACATATTCTCCATAGTGGACCATTATCACGAGTACCTACGCTCACCTATGGCGCTCTCACGGGTATCAACTCAGCAAAACTAAACCTGGGTCTTTTGTCAAAAATGTTTTTTGGTTATTCGAAACTTCACAGAAAATTATCAAGTCCTGCAACCCGAGATTAAAATGTGTCATTTCGAGCATTTTGAACCTGGGATTGTTTTCTTGGATTCTCTACTGACCCTTACGCCTCTATACTCGTCATCATAATTTTTGTAATAATTTTTAATCCACCTCACTTTTTATATTTCTCAATTGAATACCTATATCTGTTTTCCTTGAAATAGAAAAAACTGCATTCGTCTCTGCTCTTCTTTTTTTTTCCTCATTTCTATATTTGCGTGTGCAGGCGTAAGTATTATAATGCTACAATGCAAATTGCGACAAAAAAAATTTTTTTTCAGAAGCACATAACCGTGTCTGTATCCTTTGGCCCCGTTATTGATTTTTTTCAGCAGCAAAATTACTCGCTTTTATGGGGAATTGGTAATACTTCTACGGTACAGAAAGGGAGAGAAAGAAAAAAAAGGTTGACAATGAGGCAGCAGGATGTTAAGAATAAGCCGGAATAAACGCTGCAATTGTCAGCCAAATTCGCAATTTATACATTTTTTATTTAAATTTTCAAAAGAATATTCGTTATGGATGAGTTTTACTTTTTTTTCTTTTTTTCGGATAATTTTTTGCGAAATTGTTTTTCACTCATGCTACGTGGATTGTATCAGAATTAATCTGCGTTATACTAACCTATTGTGTTATAGGTGTACATGGTATTTTCCATGGGTGGCTTTGTGAAGAAGGTATGGGTAGAAAAAAGGAAAAAAAGATCGTTTTTTCTTTTAAATCCTTCTTAACCTATTTATAGTATTTTTGCATATTTTACTTGTAAGTGAGATTATATATATATATATATATATATATATGTGTGTGGTTCTCAATTTTGTATATATAGGCTTTTTTTCTTAGAACCTGGCTGCGTTAGAATAATTTTTCAGGAGTGTCTTGAGTTGGTCGCACCATTTTGAAACAGTTTCACTGATTGTTCTCAAATTCAATGCTAGGCTGATGATTGAAGTTTTCTAGATTCTAGATACAGTGTGAATTCTGACAGGACAGATTGTTTCGGAGGCTAATATTTCATGGTTTTGTGGCGAATGGGATTGTGCGTAAGTTCTAATCAGATCAGATTTATTTTTCAAAAACTTTTAAATTGATTTGAAAAAATATTATCTCCGATGCACAATAATTTTCGAATGCTTCGTTTGCGAACGCTCGAAAAGTTCAACCTCTTAAATAAGTACAACGCTTAAAAAACTGACAGAACATGGACATAATACAAAGCATAACGATCTCCGTATAACTAATAGGTACGTTATAATTTATTCATAAAAATATTCGTGATCATTAATTTTGGTGTTTTGGTACTTAGTCGAGATGAATGTACCTAATATAGCCTCCAGTTCTTCAGCAAGATACATAAGAGTGTATTTTTCAGCGTATTTTTCCTTCAGAAAATACAGCAAATTTCAAGAAATCAAGAAAATTGGAATTTTATAAGCTATTTTTATCATTTAAGTAACAATTAGGGTACCTCTATAGATTCAGTTGCGTCTTGTTGCCTTTATACTAAAAACACTAAAATTATTTGACTAAACATAATCTTGAACATCTTGTCGCATAGTGAAAAGTAAATGTTATTTCTCCTTCCATAAATTTATAAAGGCAAAACTGAAGTTTAATTATCGAAGAAACAATTTGTATTTCAACGATCATAATGAAATGAAACAACAATACCAATGTAACTTACAACAATAAAAATAAATAACAACTCTGCTTAAAAGTAAATAAATATTTAGATGCTGTGCTAATCATAAAGAGATTGAATATCTTGAGCAAACGAATCTTTTTATCAAAAATTAACATAACGGCTAAGGTTTAACTCAGTTCAAACCATAATTTGAAACCAATTTATTCACCAACTCCACGTACGCTTGTTTTGCTTCGGCTTGAGATTTTCCTTTCAGCCCATTCCATGCATCCCACTTTGCTTTCCCTTTTAGATCGAATAAACCGGGTCTCTCTGAAACGTGACACGAAAGAAGTCATTAAAGTGATGGTAAAATATACCGACCAAATTCTGAGATTGTGTAAGAGCCAAAACAAAATTTTTGCTGGAAACGCAAAAATTTTATAGGTTACTTACCAATCATAAGTATGCATACCCAGTCAGAAAATGAGGAAAGCAAAAGTAGGGCTAAGTACTTGAGTGGTACACGCCATAGGGGCTAACTTTTTTTTTTAGTGTTGCAAAATTTTGTAAAGGGGTAGATACTTAATTGTAATTTAAAATGAGTGGAAACCTTCGACTATATAGTACCAACTGGATCAGTAAAGCTCCATAAGCTCAACGTATTTTTTAATGTCAAGACATTCCGCCATAATAGTAGGCAACCCGAGTGTACTGTGCTTGGAGCGTACTTTTGATGTTTTTGTTGAGTTCACCAATTTAGAATACATTTTGATGAAGTCATCCCTTAAATTCATAAGGGTAGGGTACAAAAACGTAGTTTAAGGTCTTTGACTATAAATTGTATGGACTGAGCTGATGGACAAAAAAATGTCTGTAACACCGCAGGTACGTGGTAAGGAAAAAGAAGTCATCGGATGTCATATTTTGTAATAAATTCAACAATTTTCCTACAAAATTTATGAATTTATTACAAAATGCGATGTCTTCTGACTTCCTTTTCCTTACCTTGCACCTGCGATCTTATGGATACTTTCTTTACACTATGTGTATGGCATTGGAGCAGTCCATATACCTAATACTCAAATTTTAAAGTAGGTCAAGTGGTACACAATGGTGAGCGCTGGCATGTCTGACCAGAAATCGTTGTTCTTTATTGGTTCAGTACCATATACCGTAGAACAGAGGAACATTCAATTCAAGAAGGAACATTGAACCACTCTGCTTTTTCACTTTAACACACTCTGGAGGCCAAATGAATTAATTTTGGGAGCTGTTAATGCATGATATAGTTAGCTAAGGGTTATGCTAGGTGACACAGTTCAGTTGTTTTTTTTTTACAGAAAAATATGAATTAATAGGGAGTACCAAGCTATAAAGTTAATTCAAAAAATTATACAAAAGATCTGGGTTTGGATGTCGGCGGGAATCAGTTTTAGAGCTTCGGTGAGTACATTATCAAATTTCTATAACCTTAGGCTATGAAATAAAATTATCTTACCTCTGTACAAATGTGCATCATTCTCATGCCAGAAGCCCATTTATCCCTTAGGGTAACTTCGAACCCTGTTGAATATCATCAGAATTCTAATAATTGTATAAATAATTTACAGTAGTGATGCCAGATACATATATGAAACAAATTTCAATAAAACTTTGATGTTTTACGTGGTTTCAGTCATTACTGTTTTCAATTTTTTCAGTATAATTCGTTTTTAAGTACAATTTTGTCATTTTCTCGAAAAGTTGGTGGCACTTTTTCTTGAATTTTACGACAATTGATCGCTGAAGAGTGCGGAATAAGATTACCTACATCGAAAAAACTAACCGTGGCTGTGAGGCCCTCCTACGGCTTTGAAAAAAACAATAGGAAAATTTTCAAAAAAGCATTCGTTCGATCTATAGGAGTACTTCCCTCGCTCATAAAGCACATATTTTCAATTCAAACACTAGCGGAGGTATTTTTAAAAAACATGCAAAAAGGGTTCAATGTTCTCCAACTTTATGGTACCTACGTATATAGTCAAAGGTGGAAACTATCAATTGAAATGGAAAGTATAATTTTAGGGTTGGGACACTGAAAATAATTTCTCTGTTGAGGTTGCACCTCCTGCAAATGGTTGTTCCTCTTGCAAATTGGTGCACGTGGCACACACTACTTTCACTAACACCGGCACCGACGATCTGTTTATTACACAAGTCATCTACTACAGTGTTAGTAGGGGAATCTACGGATGATTGATGACACGGCCAATTTTGATCCAAAGGATTAAATGCAAAATTACGTTAACATATTTCTTGCTATGAACCACACTTTTGAATAGATACAAATATTTTCCTATAATCCATTCCAACAATTTTATCAGAAAATTTTCTGTTTTTATGGAAAATTGAATCCTCTGAATGATGAATTAATAAAAAACTAATTCCCACTTTGACTATGTATAACTATATGGACTGGGCTTAATATAGGCGGTAGTATAGTGTGGTAGAAGGCAATATAATAAGTATAACTAGCGGAGTGTGATTTTTATTATGAAAAGTTCAGTAAATTTAGCACTGATTGAATACTGAAATTTTTTCATTTTGGTTAAAATTACTTTTTTCCTTCCTAGTAATATAGATCTGTTAAGTATGAACAAGGTCAAAAAAGATATTTTGCCTTCACATTCTTATCACTATGCTCAGCTCATATAATTATGTAAAGTCAAAGATTTCACATTACAGTCGGCTGGTTTATGTTTGTTTGCTAATCTTTGTGGATCAAAAATGGCATACGCCATCAACTGGGGTTATCAGCGCTTTAGTGTTGGGAGCCGCAATGTCCGGATGAATGCAGCAGTATTTGCGACTTGGCTAGTTTTGTAGCTACTAGCGAGCTATTTGGGATACTATTCGGTTAATAGCCATTTAAGTTAACTTCAGCTTGACAAATAGTCTTCCAAGAATCTCATTAGAATCTCACAAGACAATCCGCCAAGTTGAAGTTGACTTTAAAAGGTTAAAATGACAATTAACTTGAAATGTTAACAGAATTGTATACCAATAAGCTGATACTGGCTGATGGCATGAAAATTACACTTTATAGAATGCAATTAATTAAGGTTTTTGATGATAAGCAATTTTGATTTGGTAGGTACCTATTTTAATTGATTTTTTTCGGACTGTACCTGATAATAAATTGAAAAAAAAAAATTATAATCAGAATTGTTAGTATCCTCAACTCTCAGCTGCAAAGGCGGATACAGACTTTTATAGAGGGAAGAACCAAATACTAATTTTAATTTTTATCTCTTTAATCATCAAGATACCAATATTTTCCCTCCTCCTTTACATAAATGCGATATTGTGATAAACTCACTTTGATGAAATGAAACCAACGAATTACTCACGTCTATTGGACTGAAAAATTTAAACTTTGAATTCAATTATAACTGAGAATCATTAGCCCGAAAATTCATTTTTCTGATTTGGTCTTCTGTTTTTTCAGTTTACAGACGGTTTTATTTGTTGACCTTGAAAATGCCCCCGAAGGTTTCCATTAATAGTACAATTGGTATGGCTTACGACGAGAAAAGAAAGGTAGACAGTGACGGAGTTGGGGAGACAAGGAGCTGCTTGCCCCCTGGGATGTTGACAAGTTGGACTCTATAGCTCATCAGTTGAACTGTTGGCAAATCGTGAAAGTTGATGACCTTTTTTTAGGAAACTGAAAATTTTTTAAAAGTTGACAATTTGAGAATTGCAAAATTAGCATTAATACCTACTAATCTGCGAATCGTGCCGGTTGATGAGTTTCTTTTTTTTTTTTTTAATAGACGATGTCACAATTTTTAGCTGTTGGAAATTTCAAAAAATTAAAAATAGCTTTTCACTACGTCACCGAAGGCTTAGAATACTGAAAGGACAAACATCTTACAAGCAGTCCTGAAAAACGAGAAAAAGCCAAGAGAAGAAGCCAAAAATTTTCGAGGGAAAAAAATCGTCAACGGGAATTTTTCACCGACATTAGATTTTTTATTCGTAATATTTTAATTTAACCGATCGCAAATAATAGAGAAACAACTTCGTAAAAAACAAAATAAGAGGTTCAACCAAACCGCAGGCCAAAGAACCTAAACAACTCATCCAGTTATCACCCGCCCTCCCCTCATCCTTGCACCAAACCCAGATGCAAGTACATTCCATCGATTATATCCACTTTTCTGGATCCACTTTGCAAACAATAGAACTGAATTGGCAGTGCGAATGTTCGAATGAGAAAATAAATCGAAGAACTTGTTCCTCGCTGGTCTTCAGCGGGGCACACATTTTTTTACTACCAATTTTTTTGCATTCGACCGATGCGCTTGGCCTTCAAAAACTCATCTCTGGCGAAAACTCGATTCTTTATTTTTAGCCGACATTTCCTTTTTTTTTTTTTTTTTTTTTTC
This sequence comes from Ericerus pela, assembly GCA_011428145.1. NCBI lineage: Eukaryota > Metazoa > Arthropoda > Insecta > Hemiptera > Coccidae > Ericerus > Ericerus pela. Next base: position 158,947 of record WOFM01001087.1, read on the forward strand.
TTTCTTCCTCCAACTATATCGATTAATACTGCGGCTCTTTTGTCTGTATGAAACTAGTTATCACCTATCTCGAGCAATGAGTAGACAGGCTATGCTATACACTCACCTGTGTTAACGTCTCCAACTGTGGCTTGCTTAAATAAGGCATAAACCTCCAGAAGTTCTTTATCGTTAGGTGTTTCTTTCAAATTCTTGACATCCTCGACAGCTTTATCGAATTCCTAAAACAATATTTTTATAATCGATGAACGAAATAGGAGCAAGAATGAAGAAAAATTAAGGCGATTAATTAATGCATAGATCGGATACACAATGTCGTGATTCATAATTGCATATATATACGTAGTCGGGTGTACTTAGAATTATTATGAGACTTTTTTTTTTTTTTTTTCTTCATTTAGTTACAAATTAATCGATGAGAAATGTTACTTACAGCGTCACTCATGGTGAATAAATGTCAAGGATTTCGTGTATGTCAAAAAAGTAGGTACGTACGACACCACCGCAGTTGGAAAAATAAGGCTGAAAGTTGAAAAAATTTCCAATTAAAACTTTATGAAAAATGGCGCGTTTTCAAAAGAAAATTTCAGATCGGTGAGCAACCTCGCAAAAACTATTAATGCATATAGTTTAACAGGTAAAAATGCAATGGAATTGTTCAATAATGTTCTTTTTTATGACACAAGAACAAGTATAGGTATGAACATTCGAAAAAAAATACCTACCTAAAAAATTAGGCACCTGGGATAATAATGAATGTGATCCTGTACAAAATACAACAGACAATAATGTATCTATATTAGCAGTAGCGTAATTTATTATCGTGCCCAGAAAAATAAAAACTTAATGTGAATATTGTAAAAGGGAAATTATCTAGAATTCAATTTTTTATAGAGGTTTTCTTTGAAAAACCACCTACAATATTATTTGGATCTTACAAAACGATCTACGAGTGGAGATGGGTACGTTTTTCTTTTACTAACTCAAGAAAATCATTGGCAACACAGTAATATTCAGTGTTTCCCATAGAGTTAATTTTGTAGACCATCTAAAAGAAAAAAAAAGGAATATAAATTTTTTTTAAAAAAGATTGCTCTGGGGCAGTTTTTCAAAAATAATTATATTCAATTTCAATTAATTAATCATAGTAAACACTGGTGGCGTGAAATATTAATTATTTTTTGTATCGATACGTACTAATATTTGAGGGAAAATATTGATACATATCTATACATATTGATAAATATCGGTGCGTATCGATACGTATCGATATTTTCCCCATTCCAGTTTCTTACCAATAATTATTGATTGATAAAATTCAAATCTCATTGTAATCTCGAAATTTTGGTGATAAAACTGAGAAAAATTTGAGAGAAATCGAAGGAAAAAACTGATAAAAAATATAGATATTCCCCGGGATATTATCAATATTTTCTTCAGAGAAACTATCGTCGATATATATCGATATTTGTCATATCACTATTACTCATTTTCATACCCACAGCGGTCAAAATTAGGAAAATCCTGAAATTGGTTAGAAGCACATGCATTTACTTATAATTTCGGTTTTTGCAATGTCTCATTTCCCTAGTTGTTGAATTCAGAAAAATCCAGAAATCACTTTGTAGGCAATTGTATTTATTACTGAGTTGAACAAAAAATTAGTTGAGGTGTCAATAATTAAAAGAATTAGTAGGTAGTATGTTCATATATGGTTTAACCCTTTTGAACTCAACTTCAGAAAAATATTGATATTAATTATTGGACATTTGTATTTAAAATATTTCTGAGAAAAAAGCAAGTTCTAACAGATATTGCTAAATCAGCATAAATACATTTTGATCCCTTTCACTCCCTTGGGAGATCAATTTAAAAACAACTATTTCTCAGTGAATGTCTTTGAAAGGAATATAATCTCCAAATTATATGTTTTTAGGTTCAATAGTTTGGCCAGGGCTTTTAAAAGTAAGTCCGCGCCCGCCCTTCATAAAAAAAATAGGATTAAATGGAATTGTAAAGCACAATTCTTATCAGTAATCTCACTAAGTGACTAAATACTCATGAAAAGCATTGCAAAGTATGGAAATATAAGAATTTTTGATCCAAATTATCTTAAAACAAGAGATAACAACTTGTTTGACATAAATGAAATTACACAGGAAACTTTAAGGAATAAAGTAAGCTAAAGAACAAGAAATTTAAATGCTTAGAAGCTGAGAAAATGATATAATTTAATCTTATTATTTTATTTAACCTTGAAGACAACTGATAATACTTCTCAAACACACCAATTTGACGAACGATTTCATGTTATTTTTCAATTCTCTCGGGTTCTAAGGACTTAAATTACTTCATATTTGGCTTATTTTATTTGTTTAAGCCTTTTCTAAAATTCCATTTATGTCGAACACATATCCAAAATAATAATTAAAATAAAATTACTTTACTGATATTGACATTTTATTGATTTAATTTGAATAATAATTTTCATATTAATTTATATATAAAATAAAAATAAATATATCTAATTTCCAATTAAAAAATTTACATAAAATTATAATAAAAATAATAAATATAATTATAATAACTATATTAATTTTAATCCTATTATCAAAAATGCTGAATAAACTAAAATTAAAAATAAATATTATATTTCCAATTGAATGTGGATTTAATAGAATAAATAATAACAATAAATCAATGTAGCTATCACCCATTTTAAGATATTTATGAACAAAACTTCAAATATTCACAATGCTTTTCATGATTGTGTTTTAGCCACCCATTTAGATGATGCTTTCAATGGTAACGTTACATGATATTGCTTTACAGCTACATAATTTCCAAGTTAAAAAGATTCAACCTTTGAATATAAAGTACTGGACCAGTAAAAAACGATGATTTGTGTTAGACATGCTGGCGCTAAATAGGTCACCATTGTATACTTTTTGACGTAAATTGCACTAAGTTTATGTATGCTATGTTTGTGAATTTAAACGATGTCTTTATCAACTGTATTCTCAATTGGTGAGCTTATGTAAAACATCAAAACTGCTCTAAGTACACTCGAGTTGCCTACTTTTACACCAACATTTCTTGATATTAAAAAGTACATTGGTCTTATGGAGCTTTAGTGGTCCAGCACAGTATAGTCAAAGGATTCAACTAATGTGTACCATGTCTACAGATTAAGGAAAATCAGCTTCCTTTGGTTTTTAGAATGCAAGGGTGAGAGGGATGCAGTATAAACTGACAAAACAAGTCCGCATCAATTATCTGAGGTGCATTTGTCACTGATGCGGATTTGTACTAATTCTGTATCTATCATTATAATAAATATATTATATATATACACTAGAGAGCACACAATGTTGCAATAAAGCAATAATTGACAGACCTTCATAAACCATAAATGTGTTAAAATTATCCAAAATGAAGAAAATAATGAATTAAGAGTTGGACTAAAACTGAAATTTATACACATAGTTAACTATATCTATAACTATGGTCATGTGATAACTAATGATGAAACTTTTAAAATGATATCATATCATATCGATATTTCCGATATTTCCAATAGTATCAATATTTTTTCCAATATCGATATTTTTTGATATTTTCTAAATTTTGGTTATTTAAGAGAGAACGAGACTATTTTCACCCCACATTTACACCATCGTTCAATAACTGATTCACTGCGATGATTCAGTGAAAGCCTTGAATTTTTGTTTTCATTTCACAGCATTTCACAAATCATTATCAGAAATAATGTAGGCAGAATAAAATTATTTTAATTCGTGAATAAACATCAAAAGGAGAGTATATTAACGTTACTAATACATTTTTAGCAGGTTAATAACGGTTCTATCAAGTTCTATAGGGTGATAAGGACTTGTAAATAATGTATTGACAAATATTGAAAATATTAAAAAATATCATATCATATCGATATTTAAAAATGAAATATCATATCATATTGATATTCAAAAATTCAGTATTGTTTCATCACTAGTGATAGCGTTACAGAAATGGCTTCTTTACATATATATAAGATATATTTAATTTTCTTATTACCACGGTACAGGTCACAATTTTTGTCCGATAGTTACGAAATTTGATACTTGTGTGAATAAGTTTTTAGTACTAGCAAAGACTTACCTATTAATTTTTGTGCAGATTGGCAAACCAGTACTTCAATTTTGGTATCACAATTTTTATTCCTATTTTGAAATTTAATCCAATCGTTATCTATGACCCATAAGTAGTTAACTTGTTGCCAATTTTGGTTGTAATTGGCTGGTTTTTAAACATCTACATTTTCTAGTGAAAATTTGGCCCCAGAAGAGAAAAATGTATGGGTTCCTCAAGAAGCTGAAAATAGCATTTGTATTCAGTGCAGTATCTAGAATATATGTGTGAGAGGGGTTGTATAACAGGTATTCGAGAAACGACTTTCACAAGGGGACTGAGCAAAAATAAATTTTCTACAGGTTTTTAAGGTCCAAGATGAATTCCCTCTTCCCCCTTCTCTTATCAGGCCTGTGTGGAGCGGGAACTGCGCTAGAATTTTTCATAATTTAGAATTGAAATAATAGAATGAGGCCAGAACGCAAGAACGACAGTTAAGTATCAACAATGTGACTTAGGTACAATAAAATTAGTTACTAATACGTTTTTAAGGGACCACACTGAAAAAATGTATTATGGAGAAAACGTAAAACATGGGAAGTGGAAAAACTCAAAATTTAATAAAAATAATTCATATGATTCCATTTTTTTGATGTTTTACTAAAAAAAGATTTAAGTGTACAAAAATTATGTCGTAGTAAGACTTGCTGGATATGGCTAAATGTGTGTAACTTCCAGTCCTTCACAAAAACTTAACATTGACAATGGAATATAGTGTGGAACTAATTCTCTAAAAAGGCTATTTGATTTTAGAGGGGAGAACTAAAAAAAAACTTTTTTCCCAAAAAGTTCCAAATTTCCAAAAGAAATCCTGGCCAGACTTGCCTGAAAAACCTCTTATCTGAGAAATTTTACATACCTAGCTTTAGTATGGCAAACCAAGGAACCACAAAAAACCAGCATAATATCTGTAGTGGGCTAATAGTTCCTTAATATTATAAATGGTTTAACGTCCAAGGGACAACAAAATATACGATGATCTCTCACGCAAGTCAGAGCTCATACTGCCGCAACTACCTCAGCGTCAGTGTCTGTTAACCACTCCTGCGCATTGCGTTGTGCGCAGGAGGGTTGGGGCGGAGCCCATGACACTGTGGGCGGTGTACCTAGAAGGGGCCTTCGGAGGTCCCTTCAAAAAAAAAAAATTAATCTGAAAGAAAAAATTGGTCGACACAACAAGTTTATATGAAATGTATAATAAAAAATTACAAAACAAAACAAAACAAACTTATATATGCTAAAGTAAAGAAATTAATAAAGTATAACTACTGAGTCAAAAATACTTTGGCTTCAGGATGGCGAACTGCTAATGCGACGGAGGAGAGACATATGAATTTAATGGCCATAAAATTCATTTTCTGAAAGGATAAGAGAGGAAATTAGCGAATTCTAATTAACTGAGGTAATTAAATCTCAGTCACTTAGATAATTAAATCTAAGATAAGTTGCATGCATGCACTGTCACCTACTGTCCGCATTCTTTCGTGAAAAGTGCTCGACGACAGCAGTGGGTGTCAAAAAAAAGTTAGGTTAGAGGTTACTCGGGCCTCAGACCATCGTTTTGACTGCCCCCTGAAGACAGTTAGGGTTGGAAATATGTAGAACAGTCAAGTTTAACATAGTCCACTTTAGCATATGTTGTGAAGTCTTTCAGAATAAGGCTCTACTTAGGTGGAACATAATTGGTAACCACTGGTTTCGAGCAATTGAGCTCCAAAGGCGCAAGGTACTTTAGTGGCCGTGAGGTCAGTATCTTGCTAGGGAGTTCAATTCTAGCGTGGCGGATTTCTCCGTCACTGGATTTCTCAAGTTCTACAATTTTAGTAATTTTGTAGACACCTGGTTTATTAATAAAATCTAATACGTGGACCAAGTCACCTACTTCTGGCTTAAAGGGAGAAGTACGATAGGCGTTAGGTACACCCTTGGGAGGAGTATCTCTCAAGTGTATTAGGTAATATCTTTTCCAAGCTACCCAAAGGTTGTGAATATACTCTTGGTCTATTCTCCATAAAGTTTGGAGTTGTTTCAAAGTTGGCGTAATTTCAGCCAGCTCTGACTCAAGATCAAGTGTAAAAGTTCTAAAATTTGCGTGCAGGAAATGGGCTGGAGTTAGTGTTAACTGTTCAGCTTCATCTGCAGCAGGGCACAATGGTCGTTCATTTATCATTACTTGAATATTTTTCAAGGCTGCCTGGAAATTGTGCTGATGCACAGGATGATGTCCAACAACGTGATAAAAGGATTGTTTGAAAACTCCGATTAAACGTTCATACGGGGCACCATACCAAGATGCTTTGGGTGGAGTAAAATGCCACTCAATGCCTTTTTCATTTAACTTATCTTCTACGGTATATTCGGAATTAAAGGTAGACCAAAATTTTGGCAAATACGTAGAGATGAGATGGAACTGGGCAGCGTTGTCGGACAACAATAACTTAGGTGTCCCACGATCAGCGAAGAATGTGATAAACGCTGTTCATATTTCGCCTGTAGTTAGAGACGAAACCGATATAAAATATACTGCCCTAGTTGAAAGGCAAGTAAATATAAGTATCCATTTCTTTTTAACAGGTGAAGTCAGAGCTTTCATCTGTCTTTTCTTTTTAGGTAGGAACTCATCAAAAACTTGAAAAGGACCAAAAATATCCACACCCGTGTAGGTAAACGGATGTGTAAACGGTACTAAACAAAATTCTGGCATCCCCGAATGGGTCTGTTGATGGTAAGGCTTATTGTTAGACCTTTTACATTCCATACAAGAATTTTTCAATACTTTTGGAAGTAATTTAGATGCACGGGGTACAAAATAGTTTCGTCAAAACGAAGCTATCGTAAACTTGGGTCCAACATGGCTATTATTCAAATGCGTTTCAAGCAGAAATAACTTAGTCATGTGGGAATCAGGGTGCAAAAGGGTAGGTGATAGAATATCATCTGAATGAGGCCATTTTGCAATATAGTTCCATAACCGGAGCAAACCCGATTCATCAAGCTCAATATGAAATTTTTGATAGGTCACAAAACTCTGTGGCCCTAATTTTTCCAACACATCAAAGAGTTCTTTGAAATGTTTCTTTTGATCGGAATAGATGAAAGCCATCAATCCGAATTGAAAGATTTTATGTAACACGGTGTAAGGTGCTACAGACCGCGTTCTACGTAGTCTTTTTGCACAAAAACGTCGTATAGCAAAAAGGCACATATAAAATGTCTTTATAAGTTTATTAAGTGAATTAAATTTTTCAATTTGAATATTGAAAGGAGAATTTAAAGGTGGATGTATAAAGCTCAACCACGGAGTTTTATAATAAGGATCATCCTTTGGAGGGCCTGCTGGAGGTAAACCTTCAAAGTCAGTTTTATTACAACAAAATGGGTCCTGACTACGATCTGTGTCAGCTGGACAAACTGGCACTTGTAGTTTACAAGCATTCGATTTAGGTTCTAAAAGGAATGTAGGACTTTGTTTTTTGCGAGAGTTCTCGATTCTTCTCATCTTCGCAGTGCGATGATTATCAAAAATTGAATCTGAGCTCTCACAAAAAGTTTCAGAAAATTATTTCAAATTTCCCAAAGATTGTCGTAAAGTACAGAAAACTGGCGTAGAAATTTCTTCCTGCGTCAAATCTGGTAACGATTCTATGATATGGAGATCAGTCGGTGGCCAGGATTGGTAGTCTGAATATAACCAGGCTGGACCTGTCCACCAAAGAGATTGAAGCATGTCTTTGACAGTGGCTCCTCTAGATCCTACATAGAGCGGGATTATCTGCTGATGGCACATAACGATATTGAACATTAGGGATGTTTTTTATTTCATTAACCCTATTAAAAACAAACTGGGGTTGAATTTTACGTTCCGTCAACCAGGTTAGAACACACTTACTGTCCAACCATAAAAAAGTTGGGCAGTTGTTCAAATCCATGGGTTTACGAGCAGTTCGTATAGCACGTGCACCGATGAGTGCTGCGATCAACTCCAATTTCGGAATAGTAATTGATTTCATCGGCACGACTCTCGTCTTGCCTATGAGGTAACGTAGCGATGCTGTACCAGACTCCGCGTTCTTAAAACGTAGATAAGCAGCCATCGCATAGGCAGTTTGTGAAGCATCTACAAAGACATGGAGCTCGCAATCTTTTGGATTATAAGTTCCACGGTAGATTTGCCTTGGAAAACAATAATTTTTAGTTTGGTGAAGGTCTTCGATAAGTACCGTAGCTAACTTTTGAAGCTGCGGTGAAATAGGTTTGTCCCATTTATAATTTTCTAACCATAGGTGTTTGATAAACATCCTTGATGGTATAAAGGCTGGAGTGAACCAACCCATGGGGTCATAAAAAGAAGACATTGCTTGTAAAAATGAACGTTTAGACCAAATTGTTGTTTGAGTGGTTACTGGGGGCATATACACAATGTCCTTAACCATATCCCAAACAAGGCCAAAAACTTTAGTAATTGACTTATCTAGAGCTTTCGAAGGTTCGAAGTCTTTTTTCAAGGCTTCATCATTCGTGCCCCATTGAGCAAGTTCCATGGAAATGGCATCTATTATGTCATTAGAACGCTTATAAAGTTGTAAACCTTCCTCGTATGTAGGGAGGGAAGTAACTAAATTATCAACATAAATGTTATCTGCAAACTTTTTACTGAATTCAGGATCAACTTGTTGGTAATGATGTAATAAAATTGCTGCTAACAAGAAAGGAGCAGTGATAATTCCGAAGGGTACTCTTTGGAATCTATAAATAATTATATTATCTCTGGACAAAAATTTAAAAGGATCCTTTACCCAGATAAAACGACATACATCCCTATCATCAGGGTGAAGTTGAATCTGATGAAAAGCTTTACGAATGTCGGCGATTATGCCAATTTTATCTTTTCAAAAAGTCATCAAAATCTTCAACAAATCCGGTAATAGGTTTGAGCCTTTGAACATACAGTCATTTAACGAATGGCTGCTGTTTTTAGGTTTGGCGGATCCATTGAAAACTACTCGGAGTGGAGTGCTCTTAGTTAAATCCAAGATGCCTTTGTGGGGCATGTAATGGATTAACTCAGGCTTACTTCGAGGATCCACTTTCTCAATCATTTGTAATTCAATGAGAGTTTCAAAATATTGTGTATACTTTTCGAAGAGTTCTTGAGATTGTCGTAATTTCGGCAATTGGTGTTCAAGTCTCTTAATCAAAAGATTAAAATGATCCTCCAAAGGTGGGGGATAGTTTTTATATAACCACCGAATTTGGTACCTGCTGTTAACTAATTTAACATCTTTGTAAAACAATCGTAAAGCTTCAGCCTCAGCTTCAACTTGACTGAAATTATGAGACTCTATACCTAATACATCGAGCCTCCAAAGATTTTCAACAGTTTGCGGTGATGTCAAGAATACTGGCATAAAAAGGTCACTTTCATCAGGTGGGACTAAAACTCCACCTAACATATGGCCAAATGGCGTATTAATAAGCCACGTTCTTCATGAAATTGTACGAACACTCTTCACGAAAGACCACATAAGATCATTACCTACTAAAAGGTGAATCGTATGCTCCTGAGGAAGTGTTGAAAAATTAATATTTTTACATTGTGGAAACAATGCTTTAAAAGTTTTAATATTTGGTTGTTTTAAATTATGCGAAATATTACTTAAAGTACTTGCTTTTATAGGTACCGTTGTTCCGTCAGGGAGCAGAAGATCAAAATGAACCAAGTAAGATGTTATCTTGCTTGTATTTCAATTTTCCACACCCATAAGCGTTAAAATTTCTTTGCCAGAAGGTTTAAGCTTAAGGTCGTGAAACGCGTATCTTTGCACAATATATGTGCGAAGACTGCCGCTATCGAAAAATCCACAAATTTTTATGGGTTTGTCTAAATTGGAAGAATGAGCATACGATTCAAAGCCTAGAAAGAAAGACTCTGTATAATTAGTCGTATTGAAATTAATCGACTCACTGTTTTGAGGTAGGCCTTGGCGCTGCTCCTCTGTCAACTCAAGCATCATGTTTGGGTGGCGACTCGATTTATTATTCATCATCTCCTGAAACGGGAGGATTTTGAGAAATTGATGTTGAATTGTGAGATTCTTCAATATTTGAAGGATTTGATTCATTCTCACTTTTGTAAGGTGAAGAAGCAGCCTTTCGGTCTTGCAAAGCTTCAACCCATCCTTGTGCCTTTTCAATGTTCAACGGATACGGAGCATTGGGGCATAAATTAGTGTGGTGTTCTGTCGACAGGCAATTGAACCATCGGCAGCACTTTGGCGGGGGCATGGGACAAGTCCCATACCCATGCGGAGTTCCACACTTGAAACATAAATTTTGTACCTGGTATGCTTTTACCCGTGCCTGGAGCGTGTTGTAACGAGGATGACAACAAAGATGGGACCAGTGTTGCCCATTCAGACAGAAAATACAGTCTGCATTGGGGTACGGGTCCATTTTCATGATCGTCTTTGGTAGGGCACGTTTTTGGCAAGGTGTCCCAGGAGCCGGGGCATCCTGCTGGCAATTTTGACTCTGGTCCGGAATCTCCGGGCCAGATTTCGACGAACCTGCAACAAAAAATGATTTAGCATTTCTCGTCGGCCTATTGGTCCATTTCTTGCTTTTTCAATTTCTGGGATTGGGTTTAGCCTTTCCTCTCGAAGAAGTTCTTCTTTCTTCTTTGTTAACAGAAGGTACAGAAAAAAGTTGATTGCCTTTAGGCTTATTACGTTTGTTAAAATTTTGATTATTGGCTTTTTCAGTTCCGGGGGTTTGTTCTTGAGATTTATTGGTTGGATTGACTTTCAATTCAACTAACTCATGAATTTTAATAAACTCCCTGATAGTCGAGAATAAATTGTTAACATTTCGCTGACTCGATTTTAAATTATTCATATAAGATCGAGGAGGAAACTTTTTTACAGCAATATTAAATAGCTGTTCTTCATCAACTATTTCAGTGGCTTGTCGATACTGATCGATCAAGACTGCAAGTCCATCCATCCTATCTTGAATCAAAGGAAGGGTGTTATCAGAATTTGGAAAAGCAGTAACTTTATACCAAAGTTTCTCCTTTAATTTACTGAGATCGCCATAGTGGTCATGCAAATATTTTAACCTCTGGACGTAGCCTATATCGTCCGGAGAAAGATGATTAATCCTGTCAGAAATTTCTTTCGGCAGGGCACCTTGAAGTAAATGAATTTTTTGTGGGATGGCTATATCCGTACGTAAATGTACGTATTTTTTAAAGCCATTTAAAAAACCAGGATAGGTAATTAAATCACCATCCCATTTATTTAAGTAAAATTTTGGTGCCTTCAGATTCATAGAAGCTGATTCTAATGATTCCAAAGGGTCAATTTCCCAAATTCGAGGGATTAATTTAAAAATATTTTTATCGCTACTATTTGTATGAGGCGATGGTATCAGATTATCTGGTACCAAAGCTGTAGTAGCGGAAGGAATGGTAAACAAAGCTGGTGGGGTCACAGCAAGGGATGGACCTTCAGTAGTTTTGTCAAATATAGAGGAATGAATCGGTGATACTACCATTGGTTCTGATTGATGCCTTTTTGTAGGCGGAGCCAGAGTATTATCAATTAATTCGTCTACATTATTACGTTTCTGAGAAAGTGAATTTTCAGAATTTATATTAAAATTTATACCTTGTCCAACGGGGGGCAAGTTCGAGATGACAAGATGTCTGCGCTGGAACTCGCTATAGGGAATGCCGAAGCGATTCTCTATTCGGATCTTCAAATTTTGAAGATCACACTTGGCGAGCTCCAACTCAGACTCCTTATTCGAAATCTTCTCGATGGTGTAAAGATTCTCCACGACGGCCTTCTGAATGGCGATATCCTCGAGTCGAGCTTCCTCGGCTCGAGCTTTTTCAGCTGCACGTCTCTCCTCCTCGGCCCGTCGGTCGAGGTCCTGCTATACTGCTTCGGCATTACGTTGTCGAGCTGCTGCAGGATCGGAATGTAATTGTTGTTGTTGTTGCTCTAAGTCAACTTGCATTGGCTTAGGCGTCTTGAAGCGTTGTTTTATTTCGCCTTCAATTTCGTATAATTGACGAATTTTCTTTTTCACCAACATGAGATTTTCCATCGTGACTCCAGTTGGTGGCTTCTGGAGCTCCTTAATCATTTTCACAATGGCCGTCAGTTTACTTAGGGCTTTGTCGGCTCTTAGTTTCATGCTTCGTAGAAGTTTCTCCAACTCCTCAATGTAGTCATTGGCTTCCCAAATACTGGCTTGGGTAAAGTCAATGAAAGTTGTCAAATTCTTCGAGTGAACGGAGATATTGTCATCCGTATCACCGGTATAACTTTCACCCGAAGAAGATGATGGCTAATTTGAAAACATCGTAGGTGTTAAACATTACGAATTATTTTACGAAAATAAACACGATCATAGTAAATGGTCGTATATTTAAGAAGAGCACTAAGAAAAATGTTCTCGATCGTAAAATATGATTATAGTTTTGAAAAAAACTCAAAGCTAACATAATTTTGGAGTCTGCGCTAACTAGCTTAATTGCAAGAGAGTACAGAAATTTTTGCCTACTAGCTAAAGAGACAAAAAATTAAAAATTTAGCGTAATGAAGAAATACTGATTGAATTTCTAACATTCAAAATATGCGTAATGGCTACAAAATTCAATGGCACATTTTATTATAATAATGATTAAAAACTCACCAATTTGGATGCAGGTCACGTGGTCAAGATCCTTGGCCGTGGGTGTGCAGGTGAATTAATTTACATAATAATATGTATGGCGAGGGAGTATTGGGCCACTACACCATATAAATTTTTCGCGTAATAATAAAAAATGTCGCGAATTTATAACAACAGGAAAAAAAATTGTTTGATGGCGACGAAAAAACGAGTTTTTAGGCGCGTAAAAAGATTGCACAAGATTCGTAATTTTCAGCGACGAGAAAGCACACACAAAATAAACGCACAAATGTTAATTAGGGTAATTAGCATAAAGAAACACGAGAACAATTAATTAAAAGAAGACACAGTAATTCATTAACGTAAAAAACGGGTTGAAAACGTGAGGACGGGTTCAACAAAATGGTTACTGTTCTCGCTACAACGGGATGCGCATGCGCAGTTGTTGTAGATTAATGTTCGTGTTGCGTTTTTGTGTGTGTGAGTTACCCAGTATGTGTATAGCCATGCTGGTAGGGTGGCTACATAGCTTATTTATATTCGTAGTGGTGCGTATTTTTATACGCATCACTACATCATATTTTTTTTGATTTTCGTGCAAGTAAATGCACAAATTGGTTGCCGATAATGGCCTTGAAGCGTCGGTTGCTGTGAATACGAGTCAACAAAGTCGTATTCACAGGAATAAAACGACGTATGCATTTTTTTTTTATTTCAATTCCTTTGTTTCGTTCGAAGCAAAGTATCCGAGTCAGAGGTTTTTTACAAATTTTACCTCTGCGCTCGGTGTTAGCGAATTATTTTAACGACAAATATCGCAGCAAATATTTTATTTAGCCGTTTTATTATCTCACGACTAATATTTGCCGGGCGAAGCAAATGAAATTAATCATAAGTTTCTTTTCACCGCTGGGGGCGGCGAAAAAAATATTTCTTTGTGAAATACGAAGAAGTAATTTTTTCATCTAGAATTAGTTTAGCAGAGGAAATAAAAGCGAATTATTTTCTCACTAACTCTGGGGGCGGCGTACAAAAATAAATTTTTTATAAAAATTTCTTTGTTAGCCTAAAATTGGGAACTATTTCTCACTAGGTGGGAAGATAGATTAATTTATTCAGTCCAAAAGCACGTTTTAAGATGCTAATGTAGTAATTATCAGAGGGAAAAAATATTATTTTATCTAAGATTTTTGAGAGTTTATCGAATTGTATGAATAATCCGATTTTAGTGGAAGCTAGTAATTAATTTTTTTTTTTCTGTCTTTTTTCAAAGGCATATAAAAACCAAATTCGTGAAGAATTCAAAGTTTTCAGAAAAAAATTATTTCTTTAATGTCTTTTTTCAAAAACAAAACGAAATAATTATTAAAAATGTCTTTTTTCAAAGGCAAATTCAGTTTAGCTAAGGATTAACTACTTGCTCCTGCTACCATGTAGTGGGCCAATAGTTCCTTAATATTATAAATGGTTTAACGTCCAAGGGACAACAAAATATACGATGATCTCTCACGCAAGTCAGAGCTCATACTGCCCCAACTACCTCAGCATCAGTGTCTGTTAACCACTCCTGCGCATTGCGTTGTGCGCAGGAGGGTCGGGGCAGAGCCCACGACAATATCTGTGCGAGGAAAAACGTGTCATGCAAAAACGTATTTACGGGGTTTTATTCAGGGCTGTTGGGTGGGGGGTGATACAGGTGCAGTTGCACCAGGCCTTGCGCCTCAGAGGGCCTCGCGCAAAAGGAGAAAAAAAACTGACAAATTTTCACTACATCATACATTGTACATAAAATAATAAATTAAAGGAATCTATACGTATGATTGTTTGTTGCTTTGCAAATATACAAAAAAAAAGAACAATTTCTTGGAAAAATAAAAACAGCCGAAGGTAAAGTTGATAAAGTGCATAAAACTACAGCATCGTTTGGTCTGTATATTTTACTGTACCCTACCTGCTAGGAGATATTTGTAATTCATTGGAAGAAGTTGGTGAAAGAACAAAAGACCCTGTTGCCCGTTCTGAGTCTTTGTCATTAGTAAACCATGGAGTTACTTCTCATGAATTTGTGTTGTTTGATTTTTTGGTATGACTTGTTGCATGCCATTAAGCTTCAATTGGGGGATATGCAATTGGGTGTTGCAATCCAAGAAATTAAAGGTCTAAAAAATTTCATTCAAAGCTATCGAGAGACTATCCTCTCATCTTCCATTATTGCAACAAAAGAAAATATGATGATAGAATTGGGTAAGGACCCAAAATTTTCTACTCGCCGTCAAAAAAAACAAACATTTTTTTGATGAAAAAAATAACAATGATGAAAATCAGGATGAATCAGGGCTAGTTGATAGTGTAACATTAGAAAATTAAAGCCAAGCTAAAGCAGTGAAAGATTTTCAAATCAATTATTTCTTACCAATCATTGATGGAGCTCTTAGTTGTATGATACCTAAATTTTGTGAGCTTCAAAAGTATTATGATTACTTCGGATTTCTTTTTGACATACCATTGCTTTGTAAAATGGAAGAAGAATTGCAGAAGTGTTGCACAAATTTTGCTACAATGCTTCAAGATGGTGAATTACTAGATGTAGATGGAGTTGATTTATTTTCAGAGCTGAGATTATTTAAACAGTTTCTCCAGATATGAAAATGGTATTGGATGCCCTTCAATTTTTAAAATCTTTGTGGAATTCATGTTCAAATCTCACTATTGTGTATTGTATTCTCCTCACTCTACCCATCACAGTAGCTTCAGGAGAAAGAAGTTTTTTTAAATTGAAGCTCATAAAAAATTATTTAAGAAGTACCATGAAACAAGATCCACTTAATGGCTTAGCAATTGTATCAATTGAAAGTGAGGTAACTCGCAACCTTAAATTAAAAAATTTGATAGATCGTTTTGCTTCACAAAAGGCAAAGAGAATAAATTTTGTTTAAATAGGCTACTTTTATTTTATATAATACATTTTTTATTTTGTAATACACTTTCTATTCTGTAATTCATACATTTTTCCCTCAAAAATTGGACAAATTTGTGTAACTTCTGTGTTAGGGAGAGTGGATGGAGTGAATTTTGTTAGAATTATAGAACTTGTAAGCACTAGAATGATTATAAAAAGACATGTTTTTTGATGAATCCTTTTATCCCTCCTCAATTATAATAATAATAATAACCAAGACTTTACCACAGCCCACAGGCCTCATTTGGGCTCTTCAAGAAGGGAGTGTGGAGATATCTTACCCACATGGCTCGATGTTAGTAGGGAAAATTGTGATGAATTTAGCAAAATTAGATGACTTGTTTATTCTTAAATGTAATTTTATAATTAAAAAAAGTTGGCTGAATTAGGCATTTCATTTCCCCCCTGGAAAAACTAAGTCGGAGAGCCCCTAAGGCCTCGCTAATTTTATCTTGCACCCGACCTTGCAGTCACGGGATGGCCCTGGTTTTATTGCGTATTACCTATTTATCTGCATGGTGTCATGGCTACGCCCACGAGTCCTGTGCGCACTAGCGATGCGCAGAGGACTCGACATGACTGGAGATACTGGGCTGAGGCGACGCTAAACAGTTGTCTAACAACAAGGCGAGAGATAAGGTGTGTGACAACGAGATATATTTATTCGTCCTTGCGACGTAAAACCAACATTAACTATAAACTCCTCCACTACATGGTAGCAGGAGCACAGTGTTTTTCACTGGACCTCGAATTTAATAATTCGTTTTCATCGAAATTTGATTTCGCAATTCGAAATTTAATTTTGCAACTCGAAATTTAATTTCGGACAATCGAAATGTCATTTCGAACATCGAAATCTAATTTCGGAAACCAAAAATTAATTTCGGATCCATACGCGAAAAACGAAAATATTAGTTTTTTGTGGCCCAACTTACGGTTTGACTTGAACTGAAATAATACGCTTCCACTAATAAACAACTCTCACCCGTACATTGTATGCAATTAACAGTCTCAATAAGAATTAGCCTGACAGTTACACTCAGACCTAAACAATTCAACTTATTGGAGACTGAAACTTAATTCATTTTAATTCCCTATACTAGGTATAGTCAACATTTTCTAATTGTTAATTAGTATAAAAATGTCTTTCGTAATTACTGCTGTTAAATAGCCAACGAAAAAATAATTCATAATTATTTTTCCACTGCCCCCAGCGTTAAATATTACGTATATTATTTGTGTAAATAAAATACATCGAATTCCCAAGTTCGTCTTCACAACATTTAGGCTGTATAAAATACAGAAATTGCTAAATGATAGCGCTTTTGTGTCTTTGTCTTTCAAAATTGAACAAAGCGAGAGAGACAGAAAAAAAATCTAGGAATATTCCTATCTCTCTCGCACTCATACGTTTGAAAAAACGATCCTTAATAAAGACACAAATGGCATATAATTTGATCGAAATTCTTCAAAAATACGACCATCGTGAGGAAAACAAAAGAATTGGTTCATCAAATCGGATTTCACCAGCCGCTGGACGATTGAACATCGTATGAGTTTTTTGTGTGAACACACACACATACACCAAAAAGGATTGTAATCCTTTACGCAATTACACACAAACATAATTTGTGCATTGCGCTGCAACAGCAGCGACAACGTGTTCAACACGACGTACCCCTGATGTAGGAAAAGATACATGATCATCTTCACTCATTGTCAAAAAGTGATTGAGATTACTGTGCGCTCCAGTAATTGGTTGTGCAATACCACGTTTTTATTAATTATTAAAATGTTTTTTCATAATTATTTACGCGCTTTACTTATTCATTCCCCTCGGAGTGTAGTGGCGAAGTTTCCAGAAGGTACCGCCATTTAATCAAAGGAAAACCGTAAGTACACTTACGCTTCATTATAACCTTTAGCAAAATTTTCTAAAGTGTTGCCATATTTGAAATATGCATTCGTAACCGATTGTTACGAGACTAAATCTTAGTTACTCGGACTTCAAATTAATTCTATTGTGCATTATCATACTTTAAAGTAAATTCAATAGTCAGTCTGCCATTTTTAATAGCCTAAGATCGCATATCGATCTTAGTGCAAACTTCTAAGATTATTGGTGCGTAATTTAATTACGAATCAAAATTGATTTGTCGCCCCAGGGTCACGCCAAAATTTTTTTTTGGGGCTTGACCCTGGAAACCAAACTGAATTTGAAAAACACTATTCGTTTCTCGAAAATCAAAAATGATGTTTTAGCCCATGGGTCATGCCCGATTTTTCATTTTTTTTCTAAACACTTCGGAAAAATTATTATTTGAAAGTTAATCATCCTTTCGCAAAAATCGAAAATGACCTTTTTACACACAGGTCATGCCCGATTTTTTATCACTTTAATAAGACATGAAAATGAATTTTTTCTCATTCATGTAAAAAATCAAAAATACCTTTTCGCTTACGGGTCATGCCCGATTTTTCATTTGTCTAAAAGATTTAGAAAAATTTGAAAAAATCAATTTCTAAAAAATTGATAAAATCGTGTAAAAAATAATTTACGATCTTTATTTCCATATCAAAAAATAAAGTGCATAACACATAGCAAAAATTTGTAACACCGGTTACGTCCTTCCTCTACACAAAAATACAACTAGCGTTTATAAAAATGAAACTGTAGTACCAATACATATACTGCGTCATTGACCTTTGTTTGAATGTAGGTTAATAGCATGAACGCAAAAATCGTTTTTTATTCGATTTCTATCTACCCTTTTCGATCAATAGGCATAACACCTAAAATGAAAAAAGATAAATAATTTATTTATATTCTATTTTCTTGCATCTAATTTTATCCTGTTCTTAGAACATGAACCCTAAAGAAAATGCAAACACGTCGCGTGGCGATGACATCGACGTCCTCCTCGACCCTGAAGCATTGTTGATGGAGGAGGAGGAGTTGACCGAGGCATCGATGTCCCGCCAGCAAGATGCTACCCCGGCCCCACAACCTTGGTGGGCACAAGAAATAGATGAGGAAGAGGAGCGGCAATGCTACCAAGCGCGCAACCGTCGCCAGGACGTACCATCCAACCCGTACAAATGGACGTGCAGCCACATAGCCGCGCGTCCACGTATGCAACTTCTGAAACAACGGACAGCGAGGACGAGTAACAGCAATTCCTCGCAGTATTAGAAGATGCGGAGTACTACAGCTAAACCCTCGAGAACAAACTCGAGGGTAGGAACGTACGTGCATACAAAATAAACGTACTGGTGAATGAAGACCCGGCAATTGAGGCCACACTCAAGGATCTAGAGTATGTGCCGAGAGGTCTCGCAAGACAAGATTTGTGTAAGGCCCGCCAAGTAAAACAAAAATTATTGTTGCTGCAATTGACAATCAAAACAAAGAATCAGCAGCACCAAATGGAGAACCCAATACCTGTACCGGAGGTATGCGAAAACGCTGACGATCAGCGTCATCGGGAGGAACAGGCACGCTGGGATGCCAGGGCCCTGGAACTAGCCAGAGAGCTCGGGGTTGCTTTGCGCAAGGAGGCCAATGCCCACAAGGCATTGACCGCCTCGCAGAAAAAAGTCTGGGACCTCTCTGCCCTAGTCCATGAGGATCTTGGCGTCCATGTGGTGGAATTCATCCACCAGTACCTACCCCATGCAAAAAGTGCAACCAAATGCGAACGTTTGCCACAACCTGCACCACTACAGGTTCCGGAGCAACGTACACCAGCAAGGGGTGAATGTGGACAACCCAGAATGGTAACAGGTAATGAAAATTCAATTTCAACTGAAAATGTAACATTTCCCGAAATGAATGAGGGAGAACCAAGCCCAAAAAGGCTATGTTCCCACCAACCCTCCTTATCCCAAATTCATTCGCAAACATCGGACACGTCGTGTTGTGAACTATCGCAAAACCCGATAGAAAATGATACACCCCTAGCAGTAGGGATGGACTCAAACACCATCGAAAAACCACCATCCGAAAACTATATTTTAAAATGTTGGGAACATGATCCAAAAGATCAAGTTGATGCAGGGTTTGCAAATCTCAAACCTCCTAAATTTTATTTAGAAAAGTGGGATGGTGACATTCTAGGCTATCCTGGGTTTATTAACGGATTTAATAATTACGTTAATAAACGAAATGATATCGCCATCCCACAAAAAATCAACCTACTGCAAGGAGCCCTACCGAAATTCTTGGTAGACAAAATTAACCATTTCTCCCCAGACAACGTTGGCTACATCAAACGTCTAAAATTCTTAGATAGTAGATATGGGGACAAATCCAAGATTCGAGCTGAAATGTGGCTAAAAATAACTGCTTACTCAACAACTACTAACAATACAACATCAATCCTACATGCGTTAGACACACTTACCATTATGGTAGATAGATATCGTTTACTTGCAAAAGTAATCGACGAGGAGCAATTATTTAACATAGTAATTAAAAAATTTCCCCCCCTATCTTACCAAAACACTTTAAAAAGTAGCGAACGCAATGTTAAACATTTGTTCGAAGCAGTTAGATCGTTTATTAAAATTAGGGAATTATCGGAGCCTATTTGTACTTCTGTACCAAAAAAGGTCGATAAACCTAATCAACCCCCGCAAAATAGAAATCCCTCTCAACCTAAAGGCAGGAGAAATGTTGCGATTATTTCTACAGAAAAGAAACAGAACGAAAGAGGACAGAATAAATCCAATCCTCGTAAACGACCAGCCCAACGTTCGAATTGCACAAACAATAGGGATACTAATGCAAATTTATCTAATACAGATGCGGATGGGATAGTATGGGTCCAATTACCATTGGGGCAACGCATCCCAGCATCGACAGTGCGCACACCTCTGAAACCAAATATACCTTGTATATTCTGCAAAGGTGAGCACCATGCCCACCTATGCAGAAAAAAGGGTATGTTGGAATCTCGTTGTGTGCACTATGAACGTTATCGATTGTGTACACGTTGTATGCAATCGCACCCCAGTACACAGTACTGTAAGATGCTACCACCCGCAAAGTGCCGCTGGTTCCAATGTGGCAGTATAGAGCATCACTCAAACTTGTGTCCCATGATCAAATATCCGATCACGGAAGGCAAAATTGCAGCATGTGTGGAAATGCTAAAGGACTGCAAGATGTACCTACCACCAGGTAACCTGTTTGATAAACAGCAACAAAAATTACCTGTTCTCGACCCTAAACAAACTGTAACATTACAGACGACTGCAGCTTCAAAAGAAGGCACCAATAGTCTCATTGCGCAGCAACACCGAGAGGATGAGAACCTGAGTTCCGTGTCCAGAGTTCCAGTGTTAAGTGAGTGTTTATCATTTTTTACTACTAAAGATATCGACGCTCATTTCTTAAAGTTTTCATCGTACATTCTCGCTCCAAATGCACAAGAACCAGTGAAAATTAACGGCTTTTTTGATTGTGGAAGCAAACATAGCTATATGTTTTACACATATGCCTATGTACACCTCAGAGAAAATTTTTTTGAGTTCGCTGAAACAATCAAATTTCGTGGCCTAGCTGGACAAATGTCAAAACAAATTCGCACCCAAACTGTAAAATTTGAACTATTCAAACGCGATGGAACTAAGGCTCAAATGGAAGCCAATACAATACCACACATTGCGAATAACCTTTCCAAATTTGATTTTGATGAATTCAAAAACCGTTACCCATGATATTCAAATATCATTTTTTCAGGTTTGGACCGAGAATCTACGATACATTTATTAGTTGGTAATAATTACATGTGGTCATTTATAAAGCACATTAAACATTTATCACCAACCCTAACCCTAATCAAAACTTATTTTGGAAACATGTTAGGAGGTTTCTTAGGAGAACCAACCAAATGTGACGCATTCGAACCATCATTCTTTACATCCCCAGAAAATATAGAAAACTTCTGGAAATTAGATATGTTAGGTATCAAAACCAAAAACCTAGTTGAGGACAATGCTGCAACTGAAGCATTGCACTTATTTTACAAAAATATAAAATTAGTGAACAATAGATACCAAATCAAATGGCTATACAAATATAGCCCACCACCCCTAGTCAACAATAGACAGTTAGCATTCAAACAATTAGAAAGATAATTGCCTAAATTTCAGAAAAATCCAGAATTTTTCGTAAGATACGATCAGTATTTTATCTCACTAATCGACTTAGAAATGATCGAACCTATCGAAAACGATAGACCTGCAGAAGTGGTACATTACTTACCACACAAGGGTATCTACGATCCAACAAAAAGCACTCCGCTCAGAGTAGTTTTTGATGGATCGGCCAAAACAAAAAAGTCTAACTTATCCTTAAATGACTGCATGCATAAAGGAAAAGTACTGTTAGCTGATCTAATAGCAATGCTTGTAAGTTTTCGTAAGAACCCTTACGCAATAATCGCTGATATTAAAAAACTGTTTCATCAAATTGGATTGCACCCAGATGACAGAGATGTCACACATTTCCTATGGATTAAAAATCCTAACAATCCCATGACCAATAACAATCTAGTAACATTTCGATTCTGCCGTGTTCCTTTCGGAATCATAACGGCACCATTCTTACTCGCAGCATTACTATTACATCATTTCCGATTGGTCTACATGGAGTTCCATGACAAGTTCTTAGAACAATTTTACGTTGATAATTTAATTGTTTCCGTACCAACGTACAAAGAAGCAAAAGAATTATACATAAAATCCAATAAATTATTCAACGATATCTCCATGGAACTTGCCCAATGGGGCACCAATTGCAAACAGTTAAGAAAAGATTTCCACCCACAACACGCGTTAAGCGACCCAATCATCAAAGTGCTTGGCCTGTATTGGGATATGGACCATGATGTACTTTACATGCCCAAACCAAAACTGTTTACGTCTCCATGGACGAAACACAATCTAAACCCGTATGTACATTCCTACAATGTATAGAAGCCGTACGACGATTTAGTAAACAACGAATAAGGAGGAAAAGATTAATTTCACCTTATGCATCGTTAGATTTCACATTTCATTTTGCTCTACTCTGCTTCATCAGAGCTGATCAAAAGAAATACTTCGGAAAACTACTGGAAGTATTAGAAAAACGAAATTACCCTCCGTACGTCTTGTACAAAAAATTCCATATCCTGATTGATTCATCTGGGATATTACGTACAGTAAATTATCTACCCGATATCGAGTACGCAAGAGACATGCTATCACCAATCCTGATGCATCCTAAGTCTCACTTAACAAAATTAATTCTGATGCATACACATCTGAAAAACGTACACTCTGGTACGAAATTTACCATAGCCGACTTTAGAAGACACTATTTTGTGCCAAAGTCACTAAAAGTGTTACCTCAAATTCTAAAGAAGTTGTGCACACTATGTAAAAAAGCTGAAACAAGACCGTTCAAACAAACAACTTTTTCAGCACTACCAGACATTCGCCTGGTACCTTTCGTAAATCCATTTACCTACACAGGTGTGGACATCTTTGGCCCATTTATGGTATTTGACAAATACCTACCAAAGTTGAAATCACAGTTGGCAACACCAACTACACCACCCATTAAAAATTGGGTGTTGATCTTCACGTGCCTGTCCACCAGAGCAGTACACCTGCTCTCAGTGTCAAACTTGACAACTGAGGACATCTGGACAGTGTTCTTAACATTTTTCGCTGACAAAGGCACGCCCAAAGTTATCCTATCCGATAACGCAGCGCAATTCCACTTAATTGCATCATACTTACCAGAATACTGAAAAACGTTCACTGAAGAACGAAAAATAAAACCTCGC
Source organism: Ericerus pela (assembly GCA_011428145.1). Classification (NCBI taxonomy): domain Eukaryota; kingdom Metazoa; phylum Arthropoda; class Insecta; order Hemiptera; family Coccidae; genus Ericerus; species Ericerus pela. Next base: position 182,614 of record WOFM01001087.1, read on the forward strand.
TTAGATGAAAGAGGCATTAAATGGCACTTCATCCCAGCTAAAGCACCATGGTATGGTGGAGTTTATGAACGACTGATTGGAATTATAAAACAAGTGTTTTATAAAGTCTATGGTCACCACTCAATATACTAACATACCTTTCAAGCGAGCTTGAAAGATATACAAAACAATGGTTAACAGAAGACCACTATGCCCATCTTCAGATGAGCTTGATCAGTTGACGTTAACACCCACACATTTCATGCGAGCCAACTTAGGCCACCTAAGTAATCCGATTAATGAATCGAATAAAGATCCAACTCCTACAGCAAAACAATTATGGACATTTGGAAACTCAACCAAGATTACCTAACAAACCTTTGGTTAACTTGGAAGAGACAATATTTCTTATACCTAAGAGATAGACCACCAACTGCGCTCTCCAATCCAGGGCGCACTGTACCATTTGTACCGAAAGTAAACGATATAGTACACGTTTTGGACTACACATCCAAACCTGGCGTTTACAAACTTGCAAAAATCATTGATTTAGAGAAATCTTGTGACGGACAAATCCGTCACACAAAAATAGAATTCTCAAGCAAGCAAACATCTACAAGACCTCTGAAGTTCTTGGCTCCGTTGGAGTTAGACGACAGAAATGTAGAAAAACTCGATACATAGTATCGTACCTCCGATAGACCCCCTGATTATGACAAAAATAGACTGGTCTGACAAACCAAATTACTGACTTTAGGGTACGCCATAATTGGACATTATACTCCTAAAAACGGTATAACTACGATTTTTTGGCACCCACTATTACTGTCATGTTCTTTATAAAAGGTTACGGGTAATAGGTGGCAGAGTGCACTACTTAACTTAGCATCGTTGATGTCTACACGACTCGCTAATTCACAAATATTCCCTTACAGAATCTGTGATCTTTGGCCAATAACTCGTTCCATCCTCTCAACAGCAGCGTCCGGCGGTCGAAACAAACTTTCGTTGAAAGTCTCGTTTTCTTGTCACTTCGTTACGTCGTAACGCCAGAAAAAGAAGAAAAATTTTGTTCCTATTTTCTTATAATTTCTGTAAATATCTATTTTCATGTATATATTGTATTTGTTGTTTTTATTGTTAATTTTATAATAAAATAACATTTCATATAACATGTATGTCTAATCTTTACTATAGATTTCAGGGGAATCTTCGGAGGTGGCCACCGATGGCCACCCAGGAACATCGCCCCCAGTGTCATGGCTACGCCCATGAGTCCTGTGCGCACTAGCAATGCGCAGTGGACTTGACATGACTGGAGATACTGGGCTGAGGCGACGCTAAACAGTTGTCTAACAACAAGGCGAGAGCTAAGGTGTGTGACAACGAGATATATTTATTCGTCCTTGCGACGTAAAACTAACATTAACTATAAACTCCTCCACTACGCATGGAGTAATACATACACATGTCTATATACGTATAATTATATAATCTATTATGGGAAGAAATGTAAGAATGGAGTGACTCGAACGTATCTATCGTTCATGCATTCGGCCCGACGAGTCTATACCATTAAAATATTTGGCAAAGAATTTAGAAGAAAAAAAAAAAAAACATCATTAAAAAGTGCAATGGACGAATCGTCTTTAAAGAAAATTCGTTTAGCCTGCAATCAGCCTACACGAAGCAGTAAACAAGTTTGGCCGAATACAAAATATAGCGACTTAAACATTTAGGCAGCACTGCAGAGCACGCGTAACCGTAAGTAATATTATTTAATATTAAAACAATTTGAAAACTTACCAAAAATATTTTTCAACGCAATAAATTCAATATAAACGCCACGTGTGTTTGTAAGACGTGTATTCACTCAAGATCTAATTATTCCGACAGTCAATTTGACCCCAAACGGCAATTTGAAGAACAGCCACAGCGGAATACGACTACGATTTACGAATCAAACACCTTCTGCGTTCGTGTCTTGTTTTAATGTTTGTGTTTGTTTCTGTACTCGTACTATCTAGCGGTCATTTCCTGCGTCGACAATCAAAATTCACAATAGCCCCTCCAATTTTCGTGATTCATGGACGTCACAGATCAGTTAATGTCATTGCGATAATTGTAATGGATGCTACATTTTTGAATAATTGTCTATTTGCTGGTGACGGAAGAGAACAAGTTTTATTGACGAGTTCTAAATAAGAGTGTCGGTCTTTCTCGACCCTCCATTTCGAAGTCTTTTTTTAACATTACCACATACTACTGTGACTTACGACTGTGAGAGAAAAATTTGTCCTCGATTTTATTGCCTATAATTATCGTACCTAATGTACAAAATGGTATTAAAATGGCAGGTCGTCAATTCCTTTAGTCTTTTATTTATAGCTCTTAAATTTTACAATATGAAAGATGGCGAATGAAAGCTCACATCTATGGATTTGTTAAGCTAAATAATAAATAAAGCTAGATTTTAAGCTTGCCCTTTGGAAAACGCAGCCTCTATTTTGTGCTACCGGTTGTAACACTGTATTTTTCGGTTTTAAACTTTTAGTTTTCGGGTTTATTTTTCTTTCCTTTTTTAAATTCGTAAATTTCTAACGAGTAGTGGTAAGCAGTATTTTATCTAGGGATGAGTGACGACGTTCACCATTTCTGAGCCAAAAGATCAATAAGTTAGGTTAAAAACGAGTTATTTAAAAATACGCTTTTATAATTTGAAGAAGAAAATAACGGCGAAAGAGAAAATAAAATTTCTCACTTTTTTTTCCGAGACAGAAACAAACAAAAATTGAAAAAACAACTAATAAAATGGATGTACGTGTATGTGTGCGTATGTCACAACACGTGAAAGCAGCGCTGACGTTGGTCATCGGATGTACTTCAACAAATTGAGTGAGTAAAATAAAAGCGAGTTATAAAAATGGAAGTTATTGTTTATTGATTAAATAGGTAAACTTTATTTACGAACAGAATTTCAGGCAATATTTAACTGAATAATTATGGAGAGGTAAACTTGGTTGTCTGTAGGCATCAGCATGTAAAGGGGCCTTTTTCATTGTGACATTTTGTCATTTACATGGGCTATGTGTACATGGCGTCATGAAACACACAAAAAGAAGTCAAGTATAAATTTCATTACTGCATTAGTGAAGTAATGAAACTCATTATCAACCTTTTGGAATGCTTTGGAAATCTCTCATTTTGCTAACCATAATTGATTCAATAATAACCTCTTTTTGGTACTTATATGAGTTGCAAAAATTATTTTTATTTTCAAAATTTCTAATGTTACCGCCCCATCACCAAGCTGGAAATGTGGATCAAAATAAGAAAAAAAAATTTAGGTAAACGGAAAAAAAGGCATTTAAAAGCTAGAAAAAAATGCAGCTGTCTGCTGGCTTTCAATTTGAAAAAAAAAAGCTTAGGCTTTCAGCTTAAAGCCGAGAACCACAAAAATACATATTTTTTTGGCTGTTGGTTTTGGCTTTCAACTGGCTTGACATCCCTCCTCACTGCTCACAATCAGTGCTCACTAAAACAAAATTGTAATGGTGGGTGAGAGTGAGCAAGTGAAGTGGGAGAAAATGATTGATTTTGAGTGCGATAAGCTGATATTAATAGAGCAGTGATGCTAAGTCTCTTTACTAGCAGGTATGCACATGAGGCTGATTAGAGATGAACCACCATTCTGTGTTACATACATATAGTAATAATAAACAATGTAAAATTTCTGAAAAACAAATAACCCAAGATGGTGGCTCATTTCTTATCACCCTCATACACATACCTGCTAAAAAAGAGCCTCAGTGATACTGATTATTAATCAATTTTATCAAATATTCAATTATTTGCACCGATTAAATCAATTTTTTCAATTGATTATTTTCTTCCAATTAATCGCAATTGATTATTGGTCTTTGTCAAAAATAATCAAAAATAATTGGTGCTTGGCAATCAACATTTGATTATTACAAATTTCACTGATAAGTGATTATCAGCAAAAAATGAAAATTGTTCGCAAATGTCAATTACCAATCTAATAATATACCGTCATTGTGGGTAATATCGGACACTTTTGGAGCTAAATTGTATGTACTTCAGAAAATAAGTTAGTGTTGAGGCCTATTTTTTTTGGAGATAGCTTCAACCTTCCTCTTATCAAGTAATATTTCAAAGGACGAAATTTAGTCTTAAATTTGAGCTGAAAAACTTGAAAAAGTGTCCGATATTACCAACAGATCTGTTGGTAATATCGGACTCTTAATTTTTTAATGTCAAAATGATAGATACATTACAATAATTCGATTCACATTCAAGTAAATTTATTAAAAATAATTTTTTGTACATTCTTTAAATGTGAACAAGTTTTTACAATTAGATTGCACAGTCATTTTTTGAATGAAGCTTGCATTACAAACTTTCTGCTTATCTTGCACATTAGAAAAAGTAAAATATTCAGTGAGACCTTCCAGAATTTTTTCTCAAAAAATCAATTTCAAACCTACCCCCCTAAACAGATAAAATTTTCCCCACATAAGTTTTAATGCGGTTGTCTTCTTCAGTTAAAAATGAAATGGCTCTCCTCTTGCTGGTTTTAATTCATCTAGCTCAACACTTGCAGGAAGTGACTCTACAATTTCTTCTTCATCCATAGGAAACTCATTAGTTTCATCACGACTTGTAGGAAGAGGCTCATCAATTTCTTCTTCATTAGGTTCATGGTATTCCGACTCTTCTAAATCCTCCACACTAATTGATTCACCAGGCTGAATTTTCAATTTTTTTTTTTCGTTTTGGTTCAGCATTTTGATCTTCAAATCTACAGTGAAAAAAAATTCAGTTTAATCCCAACAATTTTTGAACATTTTTGATAAGTTTGTGCACATAAACATACAAAACACAGAAGCCCACAGGAGGAAGTCACAAATAAGGAAGGAAACATGAAATTGTAGAAGATGGTAAAACCTTTTTTCTCTTAATGTTTTGATTAAAGGAGCCATGAATCTAACACAAATTTCTTTAATATATTCTTTTTTTGACGGCATTTGTTTCAGAACTGCATTTGGATCAAGAGGGTAAATTTCACATGCTCAAAATCCAGAAATAATATTATTACTCAAATTAACAGTCTTTAAAATTGTTTGATTTAAAAGTCTAGGAAATTAAGTTTTTGGTCTAGTGCCAAAATTTTTCATTTTCCATTCTTCAAGTGAACTGGACCAATTTTGCTTGATAGACCTAAATACAGACACATCTAAGGGCTGGCACAAATGAGTGGAATTCTGAGGTGACAAAACAAATCTAATATTATGCTTCACACATTTTTTTATGACATCAACTGAGATATGAAAATTTAAATTGTCTCCAATAAGAACTTTGGGACCTTCCTCACGATGAAAATATGGGAGAATAATATTCATAAACCAATCAACAAAAATTTCTTGTGTAAACGAGCCTGATAAGCTCCGATTATACCTTGTTCCTTTTAGCCCATTTTCAATCCATATACAGGGTCTTCGGTAACTATATGCAAATATTCCAAGGTGATATATAGTTACATAAGTTACGTTTATGTAAATAGGTTTGCATACCTTCCTGGCCGTAGGCGCTGAGATATAAGTCCTCAAAAAAATTTGATATTCCTCTAAAAAAAATTTTTTTTTCCAATACTATAAGAGTTACAGGCCTGAAATTTTGACAGTGTTTTGTCAAGATGTGTGGCAATGTTCCAAATTTTTTTTAGCGAAATATCTTATCAGGGGTGGGAATGGTGGGGTTTAGAATAAAATATTTAGTTGAAAATATGACGTTTTTTCAACTTTATTAAAAAAAAAGTCCTATTCACATTAAAATTTTATATTTCATCTGGGTAGTACTTTATGTTATTTAACCTGTAAACAGAGTTTTAACCCCCTTCCTTTGACTTTTCTTCAAGGTCAAATTTTTTGAAAATCAATAAATTCATCCTACTTTCATTTTTAAAAATAAAAATATAATGAATAAAATCACCTTGACAGTGTTGAGCTACTGTAATAATATCAATTTGATACAACAGTTTTTGTTTATAATGTATGGAAGGGGGTACTTTAGCCTCCTCAAGTTGAATTAATTTTTCATGTTTCAATTTTTTTTTCAACCTAATAGATTGAGAATAACTTTCTAAGGAAAAAATGTTAAATAACCCCCCACCTATCTCTAAAAAATGACAAGCTACAATTATTTGAATTTATCAATGATTTTTCTTCAAAAAATTTAAATTAGATACTAGAGCTCAAATATCTCTTCACAAAACAAATTTATAAAAACAATGAAAGGATAACTTTTGAAAGATTTTTAAGAGAGGAACAATTTTTATATGAAACATTTTTCTTCCCACAAGATAATTACACAGTTACAATAGAAAAACTACATTTTTCAAAAGAAAAAAATCACAATTTTTCAGTTTTCATTCGATAATCTTAAAATTGGAGATGAAAGGTCTCAATACAAAGAATGTGCGTTTATAAATTCTGTGTCAAAAAAGTATTCTTCATCGTTTTTGTAAACCTGTTGGTAAAGATGATAATAATTGAATAAGAAAAACAAGATTAATTCATATCTTAATTTTTGAAGATAATAAATTAATTTTTTTTATACTTTCAATCAAAGATTCTTAATCTTATTCAATGATTAATTGAAATTGATATAACACTATAGCAATAAAAAAAGATTTTTTCACAATTTTCTAAAATTTTATTATAAAAAATGTTCAAATCTGCCTCCATTTACATCAAGGCACAATAGTGCTCGACAAATGACAGAAAGTGTTGCAGCACGGGCTGTTTCTTTGTTTTTCTTTACCATCTTAAATGCGTTACTTATTCGCTTTTTTAAATCGCACTGCGATTCTGGCCGCAATTTTTGGTAGACCAACCACTGGACTTCACCCCATAAATAAAAGTCTAATGGAGTTAAATCTGGACTTCTCAGTGGCCACAGGCGATAGGTGCTACCACAACCAATCCAACCGTTCTGGAACTGTTTATTCAGTTCCTGGCGCACACTAACAGCAAAATGAGCCGGTGCTCCATCGTGCATGTAAATCAAGTGTCTACGATATTTCAATGGTACATCATTCATAATTAAATTTGGCAATTCTTGTTGAATAAAGTGTTTGTACCTTTCAGCAGTTAAGGTTCTATCGAAGAAGTAGGGTCCAACTATTGTGGAACTCACTATGCCGCTCCAAACATTCACAGAAAATCGATGTTGATTTCTGGAATTGAATGGTCCATCGCGTTGAAATATAGTCTCATCGGTATACAGTATGTTTTTATTCAAGTTGGGGTGTTCCAAAAACCACAAGGAGAATTCTTTTTGCTGCATATAATCTTGTGGCTCCATAGCAGCCACTGGTGTCAGATGATATGGATATAATCCCTCCCCATTTAAAATCCTCCACACTGAAGTTTTTGGAACATCAAACATTTGAGACAGAGCTGCAATGCTTAGGCTGGGGGTCATTTTTTACGGCATTCAGGATATCTTCTTCTTTATTGGAGTCACGATGTGTTGCGTGCTCTGTTATTCGGCTATAGAAGCAACCATCTGTCAAAATACGCTGGAACATGGCTGCTATAGTACGTGGAGTAGGTTGTCGGCGTTGTGGAAATTTTTCATTATACAGCTGGGCTGCAGATGAACTGTTACCATCTGCAGCACCGTATAAGTAAACCATATCGGTACATTCATTAAACCCATAGCGAGCCATTGTTTCAGCATGAATAATTAAGCATGAAGGGATGGGATAAGATTATTTATAAAATTGAATTTCCATGGAAGTATTATTATGTTGCAGGGGAACTGCTTGAAAAAAATCACAAGATTACCAAATAAAAGAAGGTAATGGGAAATTATGTTGAATATAATTGTTTCTGATATAACAAGAATGATAAATTTCCAAATAGAATAGGTTAAAAGATATTACTATCTTCAAAAATTGATATATGAATTGGTCTCTATTTTTTTATTCAATTAATATCTTATTTTCTAATTGGTTCACAAAAAAATAAAAAGAACCATTTTTATGCAAAATTTATGGAGGCATATTTTGTGTATGGAGACTTTTCATCTCCAGTTGAAAGATTTCATAATCTTGGATAAAAACTTTGAAAAATTTTTTTTTTTTTTTTGAAAAATGCAGGTTTTCCATTGTAGCTGTGTAATTATTGAATTGGGGAGAAAAATATTTCATACAAAAATTATTCTCTTAAAAATCTTTCAAAAGTTATTCTTTTATTTTTTCCATAAAACTGTTTTGTGAAGAGATATTTGAGCTCTAGTATCTAATTTAAATTTTTTGAAGAAAAATCATTGATAAATTCAAATAAATGTAGCTGGTCACTTTTTAGAGATAGGTGGGGGGTTATTTAACATTTTTTCCTTAGAAAGTTATTCTCTATCTTTTAGGTTGAAAAAAAAATTGAAACATGAAAAATTAATTCAACTTGAGGGGGCTAAAGTACCCCATTCATACATTATAAACAAAAACTGTTGTATCAAATTGATATTATTACTGTAACTCAACACTGTCAAGGTGATTTTATTCATTATATTTTTATTTTTAAAAATGAAAGTAGGATGAATTTATTGATTTTCAAAAAATTTGACCTTGAAGAAAAATCAAAGGAAGGGGGTTAAAACTCTGTTTACAAGTTGAATAACATGAAGTACTACCAGATGAAATATAAAATTTTAATGTGAATAGGACATTTTTTCTAATTAAGTTGTAAAAACGTGATATTTTCAACTAAATATTTTATTCTAAACCCCACCATACCCACTCCTGATAAGATATTTCACTAAAAAAAAATTTGGAACATTGCCACACATCTTGACAAAACACTGTCAAAATTTCAGGCGAGTAACTCTTATAGTATTGGAAAAAAAAAATTTTTTTTAGAGGAAGTTCAAATTTCTTTGAGAACTCATATCTCAGCGCTTATGGCCAGGAAGGTATGCAAACTTACTTACATGAACGTAACTTATGTAACTATATATCACCTTGGAATATTTGCATATAGTTACAGAAGACCCTGTATAATAAAGATGAGTTGATTTATAGCCCACATATGGGGGAAGAAGAGAACCATCAGCAGCACCAGCAAATATAAGACATTGCTGTTTTAGAATTGTCTATCACATTTTCAAGACGACAACCTCGGCGACCAATAAACTGAAAATTTTTGTAAATTGAAAATATTTATGAAAAAATTTGGTCTATAAAAAATATTCTTAAATAACTTACCTTTTTTTTTGCCAGGATAATCCTGAAAACAGGTTTCGTCATAATTTACCATATTTTTTGGCAATACATTGGCAGTGGAATTTTTCAAAGCATCAAAATAATCAGTTATCATTTTTTGAGACACCTTAGCTTTTTGATATTTCACATTCTTAGCAAAACGAGCTCGTAATTCAGGGTGACATTTTAAAAATCCTTCGCACCAGGACCAGGTCGATTATCATTGAATTTATGAATTTCTTTCGGAATGGATTTTAAATATTCTTGAATAAGATCACAAATGTCTGGTAGCTTCAATGGAAAACCCCATCTAGCTGTAGTTGTTAAAATATCGATCAATACCTCCTCTTCCTTTTGAGTTAGAGCTGTTTTTCTTCCCAGTTTTTTATCAGCAACTGCAACCATTTCTGGGATTTCTTAACAGTAATCACTGATAGTTGAACTAGGTACAATAGTCAGAGAACTGGCTTTTCATTCTGAAACATTACCAGCTTGAACCATTTTCACAGCTTTTGATAAATCAGCCATCAAATACTTTCTCCGCCTCTTGTTATCACATCTGCAATCTTTCTTACCCATCACTTTTTTCACCAAAAATACGAATTGTTTGAAAACTACAAAAGATATTGCCGTAATTTTTGTTTTAAAATAAACAGGAACAAATTTGTAATCAAATTAATATAATTTTGATGAGATGACACAGGTTTTAATATTTGATAAACATGAAGTTTATCATATATCTTATTTACTCTATAATTTTGAAACAAACGTAATTTGTCCATAGATCATCAAATTTTTATTAGATCGAATTCAGACTCGAACCATATTAGAATTATACACTCCCAATCATATATTTTCACTTTCTTAGTGCAAAACATTTTCGCTCAAAGTGCTAAGGTAGTTGTTTTGAAGAAACTAAGGAGTGTCCGATATTACCAACAGTGATCGATATTACCCACATTGACAGTACTGATTATTTGTGAAGTGTGATCTGGAAAAATTTGTAAAATTCCCCTTATGTCGAAATTTTGGCAGCATTATACTGAGTTCAGACACCGTGAAAGATAGATGATTTCTCGCTTATTTCTTACTGTTATTTCAGCTTTAAGCAATAGATTCTAATCAATATTTAACGAAAATCAAAGTCTAAAAAGCATGAAATAAAATAAAATTGAAAAATAAAAATGTATATAAATAACTTGTTATACAAATAAAATGAAAAAATAAAAACAGAAAAACAGAAAAACAGAAATCCGAATATAAATGTAAAAAAAGTCATCAGTTTAAGAGCAGATCTCTAAAAGTTAAACTCTTTTATCATGCCCCAAAAACCATAAATTAAAAGCTGCATCATGGCCATAAATTCTTTATCAAGATTTTCTTTTTGACATTAAACATACAAATTATTCATTGATAAGTTGATCCACTGTGCACCCTCCTCACTAATATCATAAAAAAATTAGTTACAAGGTACGTTACTAAAAATATGAATGCTTAAGTGTTGTTCCTCGTTTTAAGCTTATTAATGTGTGTTAAACAAGTTTTACTTTAAGAACTCTTAAATTTTTTAAATATGAACATTTTGTATATTTTTATAAATAAGTTTTATGAATTCTTGTTTTTATTTTATGCTTATTGGTGCATGATAAAAGAATTCAACTTTTAGAGCTCTGCTCTTATATTTGTACGAGCTGTTGAATTTTTTCGCACTTCTGTTTTTGTTTTTTTTGTTTCGTTTTACTTTAATTACTCTGCTCTTATTAAAAATAACTTTACGACGATTCATCGGTTATAGATAATTTAGGGTCTAACAATATTCGTTTTGTGGGAAGAATTCAATTTTTTTTTTTGGTTCAGAAAAATACAAATATGGGACATCATGGTGTTGGACGCTAGATCAGAGACGCCATTTTTGCGAATAGGTCTACTAAAAATTAATTTTTCAGTATCTGATTTCTAATTAAGTACCTATCTGAAAATATACACGTTAATTATTTTTTCTGTTTGTGATTTTATCGGATATAGGTTATGAGAAAGTATACTGAAACCCTACAATTTGTTTTCTTCTTTGCTACTGTTGTTCTGTAACCGCTTTATCGTGAATTAGCTTTACCATATGTGTGTTTTAGAGAGTTTTTCCCTCACAGACGACCGAACGTTGTAAACATGATTTCTTTTTCTGATAAAAAAAAGTTAGCGAGAGCTTTTACAAGCCACCGCGATTTCGGTAGGTAATATTTTCAAATGTTTCAACGGCCGGTTTACCATGGAATAAGAAAAGAGGTCTTGTCGAAATCTGAATTTCTCTTAATCGCTAATGGTCCACTCATGCATGCGTATGGTTTTAAAGTTGATTTGTTATTTTTTTTGTATTCTAAAAAATTAAAAATCAATTTTTTTTATCTTGGTGGTTTATCGTTTCATACCGTATGTCTTATCTGCACAACACAGAATAATAATGTTTTAAACTCAAGGTTAAACGGTTTCCTTTCTCATTCGAGATAAAAAAGTAAAAATAGTTTTGTTGTCATCTTATTAAAGATTTTGTATTGGCAGTTGCTCAGTGGCGTAGGACCCGGAGGGGTACAGGGGTACAATATACCCTATAACGAAAAATGGGATATCATTTGTATCTTCCCAAAAAATATTGTTAATAAACAAAATGATTGGGTGCATATCAGGTAATATGTTCTAGAATTTTACATGTGACCTAAAGAATAAGAATGATGACATTTTTAACCAACTTCCAAAAAAAAAGAAGTTTCCTTATGAATTCGATCTGTATACAGCCCATTTTTTAAATGTTTGTCGAGTGTACATTCTTATTCTTAGAACCAGGGCTTTTAAGTTAGTTGAATCCAAAAGCTGAAAACTAAAAAGGCTGTATTTTTGGCATTCTCAGCCTTAAGCTTTATTTTTTTCAAGGTGAAAGCTAACTGAAAGCCATTTTTTTTTCTCCAGTTTTGGGTTTTTTTTGCTTTACCACACCTCAACTATATTAGTTTTTTTTTTTTTTTTGTTATCAAATTACTCTATATTCATAACTTTTGAAAATAAAAAAAATCATTTTATGTTATTTAGTTATAGAAATTTCAAAAGCGAAAAGCTTCAAGCCGAAGCTGTATTCTCTACTGAGCAAGCCAAAAGCCTACACATAGCTTAAGCTTTATTTATTCAGCTTGACAGCCATGCTTAAAACTGATTTTCATGATAATTTTTTTTTTAATAATATTAAGATGGTGATTTCATGGTAGTTCCGTTATAGATTTTCCTTGTGTTAATACAAGTCTAATTAGAGTTTGGTGCTTATTAGTTTAGTAGTTTCTGAGAAAACTGAAAGAGAATAAATTGCTGTAGGGAATTTTGGGTTTTTGGTTTTGAGAAAACTACAAAAGGTATAAGGCTGAAATTTTCAATACTAGAAGTCTTTATGTAGGACCAGGTCTGAAAGAAGTCTGATCCCTTTTGGTCTATTAATTTCCAAAAAAATTGGACAACCAAAAAATCCTTGAAAATTGGTTTTTCGAGAATTTTGAAGAAACTAAAACAATGATAATGTTTAAATTTTCTTGATAGTTTTTTTTATGTTATTGAAAGTCTGGTAGAAGTTTGTTGTTTATTTATTCGTTAGCTTCTAAGATAACTGGAAAATAAGAAATTTCAGGAACTGTGGTTTTTATAGAATTTTGAGAAAATTTCTGAAGAGATCAGGTTGAAATTTTCACAATAGATCATCATTAAGTGAGTGCAAGTTGGGTAGAAGTTGAAGAATCTGTTTCTTATTTATGGCGCCAGGGGTTACAAGCTTCGTTTTTGCATTGCATTAATTTAGTTTTTTTTTATTTTTTAATTTTTTAATTTAAAAAAAAAATATTAATTATGGGTAAATCTCGATACCTACAGGCATTTAATATGAATTTCCGTGTTCTTTTGTCAACCATTTTAGTAAGGCAGCCAACCTTTACGACATCTGAAACTGGAGACTAACAATAGGTATCACCGGTGTATATATTAGGCTGCACACCCACATTTTTCACAAGTTATTGCTTAGCCTAGTGTTTAACTGTCTTACGCATATTTACGTAGATGTATTTACACTAGGCTATTTTCGTAGCATTTAAGCTAAACAGAGAACAAATTTATAGTTTGTCTGTCGGCCTATGTGCTACAAACATGTATTTTTATTTTAACATCCGTAGACTAAAGTTTGTGGACTTGTTGATGGACCAAGTCCACAGTCTGTTGGCTGGGGCAGACCCCAAGAGGAAAAGAGAAACATGGTCCTCAAATTAATGTCATGAAAATTTGCAAACTGGGTTTTCTAGCAAAGTATCTCTGCGCTAGAGTTTTTTAAAATAATTCCATTGGTTGAGAGGGAGGGTTATAATTACTTGTAGCCCCCACCACAGTTTTGTCACTGTTGCAAAGATATTTCAAATTTCTTGTTTTTTGATTTTTAAACTTAAACCCCCCCAAATGAAAAAGTTCCTATGCCCCTGCTGCTGCTCATAATGTCCGCTGAAATACCCGCAATATTTGTATCAGGGATAAATGATAAGATGAGTAAAAAATGTTGTATCAACATATTGTAACCTATGCTTAGCATTGAATGAGCTGTAAAGGTTTCAGTTTTTTGAATGATTTTTCAAAACGTTTTAAAATGTTGACCATTTATATAGAAATTTCACAGGTTGGTCCATTTACAAGAATTTTTTTTTTTTTAAATTACACTTTCTAAAAAGCAGATTATACAACTTTATGTACATAAGTGAATAACTAATTACATATCAAAAGTGACTATCATTATTGGACGCCAATTTCTTGACAACCATTGCCGTTTCTGCAAATATATCCATGTACAAGAAGTTGCATGAGCTTCTTTTTGAGAGACGTATTTTTTTATTTGTCACATGCTATCTACTAGCAAAATATTGTTGGAAATTGAACGGGTCACAGGACATGAAGTGAAATAATTTCGTCAAAAATGAATTTTTGAAAACTACGTTTTTTGGGTCCGGTGTGCAGAGGTGAGTTAACTTTAATCGGAGGATAACTCATCGATTTTCACGAGTTAACTTGTGTACATTCTCAAATTTAGAGTTAATTCGAGTTTATCCACCACTGTACACTGCACACTTGTGTAAGTGTGCATAAAAAGTTGTGTTAAGTGAATCCTAGCATACTCTAACGTACTCACGGAGGAGAAACACATAACCTAACCCTGTGAACCCGATTCTAGTGTTTTGGTGGTCACACAGAATATTTTATGAAATTTAAATTGCGATTAAATTGTACAATGTTATTTGTTTTTTAAAAAACAAAAAGAAAAAAAAAAGAGTAAAAAATCGAAAATAATTTTCTTCATCTCGGAACTTTTCAACCAATAATGTTTAAAGTTAAAAATCGATTAATTTTCTCATACTCTTATTTATTTTTTGGATTTTAGTCCAAAACATGTTTCAAAAGACCTTATTTGCAGAATATACGGCCTTTGATCGAAATCAATCACCTATTGAATAAAATCGAGTTTGCTTTTTGAAGAGATCCCAATGTGGACTATACATATAGGTTCTGCATCTGCAGAGCAAATTTAGTCTTGCTGTATTTCTACAAAATATGGGCATCATGAGGAGGTCGAAAATATTGTGGATAAGGAAGCAAAACGTCGAAAGTATGCACGAAGTACACTTTGGTTGGCTGTTTTTACGCCGGCGTGTCTTGAAATTAAAAAGTACATTTGTCTCAGGTAACTTCTCCAGTTCTACACACTTCGTCAAAGTCATAAATAAAAACCTCACTCAAGAAGAGCGTATAAGTACTAATTTAATTGGTTATATACCTTTTAGTTTTTGAGGAAATGGAAACTGGGGACAAGCAAGGGCGTAGCCAAGGGGGCAAAGGAGGTGATTACCCCTTGTGACCTAATTTTTTTTTTTTTTTTTGTTGGTCACTTTTAAAATTTAGGAAAAATTTTAGTAATAAATATGCGACAACGGGTTCCATCTAAATTTCTAAAGTGACATGCAAAAAAAAAAAAGTCGTTAAATAATTTTTTTGCGCCCCCCTTTAAAAAAATCGTGGATACGTCCACGAATGTTATTCTGGTAAATCCGCTAGTGACTGGGAATCTCATTGGTTGATTATACCAATCTGATTCACGAAATTTAAAGTCTGTCCTGGTATGGAGTTGAAAGTGCTAGTTTGTAGATTACCTTTTGTAGAAAAATGTTTTAAACCAGTAAATACATGTTTAATAGTTAGCCGAGCTTTTCAAAAGGGGTTGAAGGATTGCAGTACTGGAAGTATTTCAGAATGTCGACATGCCAAAATAACAGACCAAGGTTTTTCAACAGTGTTTTAAAAATCATAATTGTTTTGACAGTTTTCCGTAATTGAAGATTGAGAAATTCGTGGCAGGCCTTACAATAGCCTTTCCACTTACCTTTTAGGGAAGTTACTGCTCACCCTACGGGAAAAGAAAGTTCACTGGACGAAACAAAAAAGCACAAAAGCGAAAAAGCAAAAATAAAAAAGCGAAAAGAAAATAGTAAAAACGTTGATTGGAAAACGGACGAAAAGTTGAGTAAATGGGCAAGGAGAGGAGGCTGATTACGAGGGAGAGGGGATGAAATACGAAGACGCAGGAGCGTATTCGTTCCTTCGGGGTTTATTTAGCGTCGACGAGACTACAAACACGCAGTTGAGTATTTGCTCGTTGCCTTTGCTCTACCTTTTTCTTCTGACCCGCTCCCATCTCTTTCGCACACTCTGTTTCTCTTTCCCATCTACTCTTCTCTCTCACACACACTCTTTCTCTCTCTCTCTCTCCTTCTCAGTTATACGTTCTGGTCCTGCTTCTTTCCCTCGCACGTTCCATATTGTCCTTCCACCGCATGATTCTCTCTCGCTCAGTTTTATTCGGCCTTTGCCATTCGTTCCTTCTCCCTCACTCGCTACCACTCGTTCCGTCTCTCTCTGTACCTTTCTCTTTTCTTCCTCCCCCGCAACATGGAATTTGTTACGCCAGTGCCGGCTGCCGAGACTGCCGCCAGTCAGTTCGTGAACGCGGATCCGACCGCCGAAGACGTTACTCTTTAGTGACGTGCGGTTCCGATGCGATGGTTCGCTATTTTTTCGCCGTTTTTCATTGTTTTCACTATTTTCATTATTTTCAGGCCGTTGAGTTTTCGTCGTCGTTGCTCGCATTCCCCTCCACTTTCGTGCGTTCGCTGCGTTCGCTGCGTTTCTGCCTGTCTCGCGCCTTCTTTTTCCGTTCTTATTATTTCTCCTCCACTCGCCACCAACGTCTGCTTCCGTCGTCCACTTGTGCCGTACCCACAACCACCGGCACCACCGGCACCACCGGCACCACCGGCACCACCGGCACCACCGGCACCACCTGCACCACCGGCACTGCCGTCACCATTACTACTACCATCGCGAACTGCACCAGCGTCGAATCTGCTCAACTGACAGGTGCTGATCGCTTTCATCTGCGGCAGCGGCGGCGACGGCAGAAGCATTGTGTTTTTCGCCGATCAGTCGTCGTACGCGATTTCGGTGGCAGCGTTTCCTCTTTTTTCTCATCCGCTTCGCACCATTCGCCGACGTCAGTTCTTGGTGCCTTTTTTCGCACCGCGTCGCGTCCATTCGTGACTTCGTCCACCCTATACTGTACATATAGCGAGCCAATTCGGCGGCCAAACTGATCCGGAATCGAGTGCCTTTAGTTTGAAAAGCTAAACAAAAACCTCTTCAAAGGTGTGCCCGTGTCGAAGCCAAGCTTTCGTGCACACTGTGCCAGCGTGACACCCACACCCAGCATACGTTACGGCATCGCCATTTCGACGTCGTCACGGCGCGACACACGTTTTCGTCTCGGGTTCGCAACTTTGCCTTTTGGCGCGTTCGGCGAACCCCAGGTTCTCCGGGTTCGCAGCACAGCCAACACTATAACCAGAGGAACAATAGCAACAGCAACAGCAACAACAACAACAACAACAACAACAATAATAATAATAATAATAATAATAATATTAATAATAATAACAACAACACCAACACCAACACCAACAGTCTTGACAACGGTCATCATAATACCCTTCAACAGCATCAGCAACAACAACAACAACAACAACAACAACTGGCACCTACGTCTCCGTCGTCAGTGGCGAGTGCGAATCTGAATAGACGCGACCGTAGTGATGAAGGCAGCCTAGCTGCTGGAACTGATGCCGACTGGTTGCCTGCAAATTTTGAGCTGACTGAACGTGTCTCGAGTGGAGGAGTGACCACGTACGTATATCTACCGTACTTCTTTTGGTTTTTTTTTTTATTTTTTTTTTATTTTTATCGGAGGTGGTGGAGTAGAATCACCGAAGGATGACCTTGCTGGCCAGCTTTTTGGTGTGTGAACACCTTAGCACTTGGTCTATGGTAGGGGCTGAACGAGAATTATGATCGTCAGATTTGCATAACTCGTAACTCTTACAATTGTAGCTTTCATTTGTGTGTGTTACGTGATGTGTATGCGTGTGATTGTGTGCGTGTGCAATGCGCACACTCACAACTACACTATTATGTTTACACATCAATCCTTCATGATTATAGTTATTTCTCGCTTTACCCTCATCAAATATTATCTGATCACGTGGAATTGTAGATTCAATATTTAGACATTGAATGACTGTATATCTTAATTGTTGTTACACGTGTCAACAAAGAAGTACAAGGTGATTTGTGAGTTATTCCTTTAACTTGAAATATGGATACCGGTAGTACCCAGAGGGGTTGCAAGTACAAAACATAAAAATTTGGCAGATTCGGTCGTGGAAGGGGAAGGGGATTTTTGAACTTATTATATGCAGCAAAAAAGCTTATGTGAAATAATTTCAAGTCATTGAAGTATGGGAAGTATCCTATGAACGAAGTAAAAGTGTTACAAAGAAAGCTGACTTACTGCTACCTCAATTTCGAAGATAGGCTATGTTTTCAAAGAAAGACCCTGTTTTTTCGTCGTACTTTGTTGTATCCATATTCCAAGTTCGGATAACCACTCATGAATCACCCTGTACGACAATGACAAATAAGACTAAAATTATTTGCAGTGAGTTACATTTAAAGACTGATGAATTCTCCTTATTGCAGATCTGCTGAATAAACCCGACTTCTTTCCCGATTTTGTAGAAATATAATTTTTCAGTCTCGATTCGCAGAATTATACGCCATGAACTGAAGAGGGTGCACAATTTCTCGAGGCAGTCACTGCCAGTGGTTGCATATTGATGGATGAATATTTTTTCATTTCGTACCGAAGGAAACTGAATGCCGTCAAAAACTCGAATAAAATTGGTCCTTTATGATCTGGGAGATCATTGGCCTCGTAGGGGCAGATATAGGGGTGCTTAAAGGGTGCTTAGCCCGCACGTTTCCCAAAATCCCACGATTTTTGGCCAAAAAAATACGCAATAACTGGTATACGTAGAATTAATGATTACACACGAGCTTGAACCCTTGAAATTCTGAAACCTATTGGCGCCTTTGCGTTGGCCCTATCCTCCACATTGATGTAACAGATCTCCAGATTTTGGCAAAAATCGTTGCAGTGCCATAATCAAATGAAAATAAAAAAATACACAAATTTTCGAGACTACACTGTGTAATGTTTTCGAACAGAAAATCCATATGTTTGGTTAGCCTTCCTTTGGACCCTTTTCTCACAGGTACAAGCAGGCAGACTCGCTTTTTGTCACTGATAATGTATTAACGATGAATAATTGAACCTTTTTAGGTAGAAATTTTTACTACACAGAGTATGATTGAAATTTTGGAAATGGTTCTGCGTCTAATTTTGAGCTTGACGTTTATACAAACTTTCCTATCCTTTGTTTTTAGCAGGTTTTCAAAAAATCCTGCTATTATATTTTCCTTTCAGCTCATCTCGGCCTATATTTCAACTTCCCTGTCGGTTTTTAAGTAGGTTTTTTTTTTTTTTAGAAAATCTACTTATTACGCTTGAAGCGGTATTAGCCCTCAGGGTTGATGGTGAGTATTTTTTTATTTCATGATGTCAGGAAAATTTTGGTACCAATAACTCAAATTCATATATTATATTACCTATATAGATAGATAGGTAGATAGATAGATATAAATTCATTTCTTCTTCCCACGATACCAGTCTCAATTTTTATCATATAATCACGAAATTTGGAACGTATATTTATACTAAGCCAAGGACCAGACCTGTTCATTTTGGTGCGGATTGGCTGGACGGTTGTTCTGGTACCATCATTTTTGTTTTTATTATCGCCATAAAATGCTCAATTTTGCATCAATAACCACGAAATTCGGAACAATCGTTTATCATAATTTATTATAGTACGCTACCAATTTTGACGTTGATCGGCCGGACGGGGTATCGTTATTGTTTTTTATATTGGTCATAAAATGCTCAATTTTGGAACAATATGTACGAAGTTTGAAACAAATACTAATTATAATATTATAGCATACTATCAGTTATGGTACGGATTGACCAGAAGGTGCTTTCGGTAAAGATATTTCTTTTCGTTTTTAGTCTGGCTATTAAATGCTTAATTTTGAACAAATATTTATTATAATTAATTGTAACATTCTACCAGTTTTCGTGTATATTGACAGGATGGTATTTCCTTCAAGTCAATTTTTGTTTTCAATGGTATAAAACTGTGTAATTTCGAAATTTGGAACAAATATTTTTAAGTAAGTTTTCTTTTCCCCTGGTGAGAATATAACTGATAATTTATTTTCTTTGCCTATTCTCTGAGAATCTTGAGATGTTGTCAGTGACTCTTTGTATTACCAATGTAATTGGGTCATCGGGAATGTTGATTTGTCTGGCGGCATTTTTAATGTTAGGTAAGGGTCGTAGAGTCTATTTCTGGGCCTTGATATGGGTTAACTTGAAAGACTTTTTCTTGAAGATGTTGAAGAGCCTTATTTTTCCTCATAGCTACTAAATCGTTGAAGTAGGAGCATTGGGTTCATAATTGTCTTCCTCTCCCGGATCTTTTTGGTGAGCCAGATTCAGAATCGCTTGATTTGGTTGAGTCACAATCGCTTTTTTTCAAATTCTTTTTTGTCTATCATGACGGATGCAGGTGCTAGAGTAAATAACACCCCTTTGGCATTTTCCTCCCCTATAGAGAATCTGACAAATGATTTTCTTGAAGCCTTGTCTGTAACCTTGGAGATGTTGCTGGTGATTCTCTGTGAGGTGGATGTGATAGGGTCATCTATATCATTTAGTTGCCTAATGCTTTCTCATATTTCTGGGGAGGGACTATCGGGTGTATTTTCAGATGGTAGTTAGTTAAGAATGGTGTGTAAGGTATCCTCAGTATCCTCAAATTTTACTTCCATAGCTGTGAACCTTAACCCCAGTTCATTAGTCGCATTTTCTTGTTTCTTAGCCGTATTGTTGAGTGAATCGGTGTCATTTTTATTTTTTAGGAATGTGGAATATCTTACGTTGTGGAAAGTAAACCATCAACAGAAGGTGTTCAAGACAACAATTTGCGTGTTTATGCCAAAATACCTAAAAGGTATAGGGGAGCCAAGATCTCGGCAAACACTGGCAATTTAGCCTAAGATTTTCTGGTCTTATATACCCAGGCTCCCTACACGCACACATACACACTTATGAAATATTTACATAAGTATAGTGTAGATTATTTATCGCACTTTACGGTTGCTATGGCAATGGTAAAGTAAGGAGAATGCATCTCTGTATTGGTTTGTGACATCGCCAAGATCGTTATCTATTGATTCGTCACGGACTGAGATTTATAACTTGTCTATCTGCAAAAATAGACAAGTACAAACAAACATACATTCAGTGTTGGTTTAATGTGCAAGGCACGAATATTGGTCACCAAAGGTGACAACTGTAGTCGATAGGCCGAGCCTATTTCCTCATACGATTAATCTTTTAATCTCCACAAGGAACTTATTAGAAACTTTTTCAGTGGCATTGGTAAGAATGGCTGAGTTGGTGTTTATTTCTTCTAAATTTCAGTTAATGTTGTCTATAACACTATTATTTTCCTGGGATACTTTGGATGACATGAATTTGTTATAAAATTTTTTCATCATAGCAACCAGGTTTAACAGTCTGGCATTCATGTTTTTGAGATTCTCTTATAATCTAACTGATATTTTTTCCTGATCTAAGTGCCTTGGTATTCCCTCACAACTATGTTGCAGAGCTTGTAATTTTTTATCAACCACGTCTAATGTTGATGGAGGAGGTTGGTTTTTAGAGGTGAGTCCCTCATTTCCACTGGGGGCCATTCAAGGTGTTGTCTTCAGAATTGGGGCTTTGACTCCTATGTTTTGCATTCTAAATGAAATTGGAGCGACTGTCAGTATCATCACTCCGGTATTTGGTAGAAGATGCTTATATTTTGGTAAAATAAAGTCACCAATTTCTTAAGGAGTAGGTCAGAAGTTATAATGTACGTATAATGGTGAGTCTTCTTATGTTAAAGTTTTTTCCAAGAACATCTGCATGTATTTAAATCCCTTTTAAGATGTCTTATTTTCTTATTTCTTTTCCCTCTTTAATGTCTAAGAGTGAGGTGTCGATATTGTAAACTTAGTCATCAAACTCGATTATATTGTCAGTAAAATTGACCTTTCTTCCAGCCTTATCTTTTTCCTTACTATCGCTCATAAAAGGATTAGGGAATGGTCAGTTTTAATACCCAGTTTAGTCAATCAAATAACTTTTCAGTGTCACAGAAAAGTAGGAAAAAACTCTTCCGCAGCAAGTTTTGCATAAAGAAGTAGATTTTCTTTGTTGAAAAATCAACTCTATCCCTAACAACATACTTCTAATGAAGTTATATATGAAATATTTATATTTCTTGCCAAAAATGATCAAGATCAAACAAATACGAAGCATGTGATAAAATATACTGATTCAGCAAACCAAAATTGGTAAGTCAGGTTCTTGTATGGCCAAATTTCTTGACTCTTGAAAGAGAATTGCAAGTTTCAATGAGACAACATGAAAAATTGGCACCTCCAACAGACCCAGAAAATGAACCATAATACCAATAGGAACTAAATTTGAAAGCTTGTTAGATATACTTCAAATAAATATGTGTATCAAATTTTGTGAATATATCTTTAAAATTACTCGTCCAAAAATGCAACAAAGTCACCTGCACCAGACGTACCGTAAGGCTTATCCGTACCAAAATTGGTAGGTATTGTCCTTGACCTAAGCACACATGTATACCAAATTTCAGGCTTATCGATTGAAAATTACGACCTGTAAGCTGTTTATGCAACGAAAAACGTGTTCACTCCCACCCCTGGGTCCGAATACTCAGGCAATTTTAATAAGTAGATTTTTGAAAAAAATCTACTTAAAAAGTGTGTGAAAAAATAGTTATTAGCGAAAATTTGGATAATAATAGTATGAAGAAAACAAAAAAAGAGTGAAGTGCCCTTTTTGGTCCAAAATAGAGAGTTCTCTTTTTTTTCCCCAAAAAGAGAGTAAATACTCCAAAAAAGTGTTCCATGTTCAAGAGGCTCTACTAACGTATTTGTATAAATAGATATATTACGAAATTATAAAATGGTCGTCAGATGGCTCCTTCTGGCCCATTTCGTAGCGGATCGTCATAATAATATGTACTTCTCATATTTTTCTTTCATTTTCTTTTTTACTTAACTCTTCTACATTCAAAGCGAATTATCGATTTGAAATGGAACTCTACATATTCGCGTGTTTCGTCCAAAACCCTATTAACTTTATATTGGGAAAAAAGACGAGCTTCAAACTGAACTACTCCCCTACTTTGACAGAATTAACGATTTATTATTTTAGGGGAGGGGGAGATCCGTTGAATTTTCGCACTATTTTCTCCAACACAATGTTAAATTTCTCTTTTTTCTTGTATTTCATTCCTGTCCTAATGGAATAGTATAATAACTCAAAAAAAAGCGAAGGAAGAAGTGTGATTTTTTTGTTCAATTTCATCGTCAGATTTGCTTTCCCCCGTTGTCTGACCATGTAGATTTTTGTTTTTTTGTTGAACTTTGTCCTACAGTAGCGTAGGGGCCGCGAAGGGGGAGTGAAGGGTACGGCACCCTCATTTGGCCCAAGCTGCTGTAAAAACTGAAATAAGTGATGACAAGTTTCTTTTTCAGATTTTCAAATTGCCGAGGGACCCGTTTTTGGATTTGTTGTCGAACTTGCGATTTTTTGGGGGCGCGTATTAAAAATCGATCGATTACACCCCTCTCAGAAGATATTGGTTCGCGCCACTCCTCAACGGCCTTAACACATATCTGTGAACAAAATCGATATGATCGATATTTGCCATACGAACCATTGTTTTAAACATAAATATTATAGTAAGTAGGTAGTAGGTAATTTTTTTTTTTTTTTTTTTACTTCTAATCGTGTTTTTTGATAAAGTTGGCTAACGTAGGTATTTTATCCATGTTTATGGTTTTCCCCATCTCGTTACTACTTCTACTTCTTTCTTATATAGCGTGTTTTTGTGTGCAAAATAGGTATGTTGTGAGATATCACTTATATGCATTATACGTATACTTAAATACAAAGGCAGTACTTTTTTTTTTAACTCTATACAAATATGTTTCGTATGGTATATCGTAGCAGAATATTGTAGTTACCTAAATATTTTTATTATTTGTGAATGTAGAAATAATGAAAAACGAGAAGGCGGATGCTAACCTGAATTATTTCCAGCTGGATAAAACTACAATGATGGAATACGTTTGTGAGGTGAATGAGGTACTGGTATCTAATGATTACAATGATAGCTAGACGGCTAGGTTTTGTGCGACTTTTATTTTTATTTTTTTTTCAATACAATTACTTAAGCCACAGTCAAACTTAATGCTTTGTAATTTTTTATAAATGTTAATTCTTGATAACGATACAAACTGTGTTATTCTAAAAAGCAAAGTATTGAGCTAGGTACGTACTCGAAATAATTTTTCTTCTGTCATTTAGACCGTACATGTAGAGCTTTATGCTAGTCACACTGAAAAATTTTCAAAAATTTGATTTCTTTCGCAAGGTACCCACATTTCCACAAATGTTTATTGTTTAAATTTGATTTGCTAAATGCTATAACTCCCTCCCGAAAAAAAAGCAAAATTTTTTCTTCAAAATTCACTTCCATTGTATTTCTAGTAATTGAAATTCGTAAGTTTTTCAAGAAGGAGACTAAAACTTATGGAATTCTGCTTGAAATAAAAAAAAAAGAATGAAAAAAAAAGCTTCTGTGAAAAAATAAGGTTTTTAAAGTGTTCGGTCGCAAAGTGAGGAGAAATCTAATCCTGCTTTTTTAGCTGCTTCTCCAGTAGACCTATTTTTTGTGTTTCTCAACGAACTATCTTGTTGGAGAAATTATAAAATAATTATTTTTTTTTTTTATAGCCGCCTATACTCTGCCTATTCGCACAGACAAACTCTACCAAATATACTGACTTAGTCAAGTCATCATATTCGACGGATGTTCGTACTATCACACCACCTGATGGAAGGTCGGCCATTTTTGCGAACAATAAAAAGTACAAGCGAATTCGTCATTTACGTTTGAAGATGAATTCATTCTCGCAACTACTTTCAAGAAGACAAGTTAGGTGTCCACACTAGTGGCTTTGGACTTCGCCATGTTTGGATTAAGGATAAGTGATAGAGTAACAAATAGTAGAAACGTAGTGTGATGATTATAGTAATTTTATATTATGTAAAACTGATTTTTAATAGTAAAGGGAGATATAAATAGAATCTCTATTTTATTAAGTTTTCTAAGCAATTGAAAAAACTCAATACAAGTGCTTTTTTTTTTTTTTTTTTTTTTAATAAAAAAATTTTTTAATTATTTTTTGTTTTTAGTCTTAGCGACAATTTATTTTAAAATTAACAATTTTTTATTTAATTATTGAAGTGAGGTTTTTGGATCCAAAGAAAGTGAACAAGTCAATTTAAAATATACAAGTCTGAGATCAACTGAAAAGAAGATGAGCAATCTCCTTCCATTACAAAAAAGTGTTTAAGTGAGAAAGCAAAAAGTGTTCACAATGTGCAAGAGATAAAAGTTAAGAAAGTAAGAGCTGTTATACAGTGTATACATGCTGCCAGCCTTACCATCAACGTAGGTAAAAGTTTATACAAACAGGCCAAAACTGACTTTCTTGGCTACATTTCCCCCTGAAGACCAAAGTCGAACCAATATTGGATTTCCTGAAACTCTCAAATGTCGTTGAATTCAGGAATTTCTTGGGGATGATGAATTTCTACAGACATTACATAAAGAATGCTGCAGCCAAACAAAGTAAGCTGTTTACATTGATAAAATCAAATAAAAAGAAAGATAAAACTCCACTCGATTGGAATGAAGAAGCCAAACAGGCCTTTGAGAAAATCAAAGAAATACTGGCAAATGCAACGTTATTGGCTCATCCAGACAAAAGTCTGCTGTTATGCGTAGATACTGATACCTCAGATTTTGCTATTGGTGCAACCCTGTACCAACTTGATCATGACAACAAAAAACTACCGCTAGCTTTCTTTTCGAGGAAGTTCTCAAAAACAGAAAATAATTGCTCGGAATTTTTGCTGTGCTGAAACATTTCAGTCATCAACTAGAGGGTAGATGTTTTACTGTGTATACAGACCATAAACCCCTAATACAAGCTTTCACACAAAAAGCAGAACTGGCATCACTGAAAAGAGCACAACAATTAGACTACATTGGTCAACTGACTGTAGACATCCAGTATATAAGTGGAGAACTTAAGACTCCAGTTGATGCTCCAAGTAGAATCGAAGCTATCTCAGCTCCTGTCCAATTACCTTATGCTGAAATAGCTAAAGAACAGTTTGAGGATGCAGAATTGTAAGAGTTGTTATTAAACAATGATACTTCTCTCAAATTGCGACAGAGAAAAATTCCCAGTACTGATGTTTTATTAACAAGTGATGTCAGTACAGCTAAGAATAGGCCATTCCTACCAAAAAAATATTGCAAATTGGCTTTCAACAGTGTACGTAACCTATCACATTCTGGACCAAAATGCAGTGCTAATATAATCTCGGTAATGTTTGTTTGGCCACGAATGAAGTCTGACTGCAACAAATGGGCTCGTAGTTGCCTGAACTGTCAAGAGTCCAAAGTAAGAAGACACACTTGCTCACTCCTCAAATCTTTCAAACAAACAGAGCGGTTTAAGATAGTATACATGGACTTGGTAGGCCCATTACCACCAAACAGATACCTGCTATTGATAATAGACAGGGCAATACAATGACTAGAAACAATTCCTCTCCACAAGATGACAGCTCCAACTGTAGCTGCCAGGTTATACAACACCTGGATTGCAAGGTATGGCATACCTGAAACTATAATTACGGACCAAGGTCACCAATTTGAGAGCTGGCTCTTCCAAGAGTTATCCAAAAAGCTTGGTGTTCAACACAGTCATACCACAGCTTACCATCCTCAAGCCAATGGCAAAATTGAGAGATGACACAGAGCACTCAAAGCCTCAATTATGGCTCATGATACCAAGGGTTGGGTAGAGATACTTCCTACTATCCTCTTAAGCCTTCAATCTGCCCTACTGATACAGGTCATTCTGCAGCGCAATTAGTGTTTGGTGAAGAGTTTCGCCTCCCAAGGGACTTCTTCACAGAATTGAAAGAAGTTAGCCACAAAATCATGTGCAAATTATAAGAAATGACGCCAATAATTTCCTCAAACAGGCAGCTCATCACGCCAGCCCAAGATTTACATCTCAAAACATTTGGCCAATACATCCCATGTATTTGTGAGAGAGAGAAAATAAGGTCTGTGCTGGAAAACCCATACACGGGTCCTTACAAAGTAGTATCATGTGACATAAAAACTTTGTGATACTCATCGCAGGCAAACCAAAAACAATTTCAATGGACAAATTGAAGCCTGCTTATTTGATAAGTAATGACAAAAGAATAACAAAAATGGAAAGAAATTGTTAAAAATACACAGATAGATTCACAAACAAATATGGAAGAATCGGTCAAAAAAGGTGAAACAATAAACTCACAAACACAGAAAACACAAAAGACAAAAATAAAAAAATCTTTAAAATTTTTGGACAACATTACGACTAAAATGTATAATCCGGAGGCCCCCTTATACCCTTGAAAAAGAGGCAGGCCTTTAGACAGTACAAAAAGTAAAAATTTGCATCTTTATTGCAAGTCTAAGAGGTCAGTGCGAAGAAAAATAAATTTACTCCCAAAAAGTAATATCTGACACAAAATTCAAAACCTACTAAAAAATGAGCGACAAAAATCAAAATTCCATGAGACAAAAGAAACTCTGGAGATAAGCGAATGTAGGACTGCCAACAAAAAGAAAATGACAGGAATAAAGAAATCCACGTGTGATAAGGAAATAAACATTGCAACGTATTTTTGTTGTCAAGAACAAAGATAATCTCAATGTTATGACGTCACAAACGGAGATTCCTTTGAGATCAAAATTCAAATAAATATATTCCATGTTTCTTTCAGGCATAACTTTGCTTAAACTGATCAGAATTTTACCGGAAAACTTGCATATGGCAGACAATTTTAAGCGCTATCCCCTCCATGGACTGATAAAGACTTACGAAGCGACAAAAATGAAACAGTAATCGAGAGAAAAATCTCACATAAAATCACCCACTTTAGTACTGTCATTCAACTAAGACATGTTTCTGAAGAAAAAATTTTTTCTGTCTACCTTTCCTATTTTTCCAATGTCGCTCTTTACCAAATCCTCAACTGCTCTTCCCAAATCTCCCAATACCAAAAACACACGAGAAGCCACTGAGAACTTACAAACTCAGCAACTTCTCAAACAAAAAAAGGAATTGGAGAGAATAAAAGAGGAGAAGTTAATGGACACGGCACCTCCCATTGACAAAATCTTAGAAGTAATGTCAACTCCTCTCCCGCCAATCATCTCTCCTCACAAGTCACCGGAAGGATTGGCCCCGACTCCAGAAACCCCAAAGCCAGAGCCAACATCTCCTCCAACCCAGGAACCAATGAAATTCTTATTCATGGCAGAGAGGGCAGGGGAACAACAAGCCTTGATGGCTCCTTCAGTCAGGAGAACCTCAAATTCCCCAATGCTGAGGAAGCCAGAGTTCAAACAACTGCTACCCCCGCACTCCCATACTCATCCTTATGTTTCAATTAAATACCAACCACCTTGATGTAGGGGAGAAGGCAGTCGCATTAACTACCAGGTCTGGATGGATGCCCGTAAGCAATCTTACAAGTTTGTTGGTGCGGCAGTAAGAAGCGCCTTAGCCAAATGGAAGGCCAACCAAAGATGGTGTTAAGACCCAAGTCTCTCCAGTCCTGCACATACTTCATCATTCTTGCAGTGCAAAAACTGGGGGGAGTAGCTGTGGGGACTCTGGTATGAGGTTCTGGGGCTTGGCCCCAATTACAGTACCCACCAAAATGCAGGCTTATTTTCGTTCTTGCGACGTTAAACAAAATACACATAATTACGTTCGATTGTAATTACCTGCATGTACTTGCAGGTAATGTACGAGTACCAAATTGTGACTAATCTCAACAATGCGATGATGTCACAATCCGTACACAAACCAGCCCATCATCTCTTATCACTACAAGAGATGACACAACTGGGCCACTCTCACTAATGTATGTATTTGTTATGTATGTGTGTATGTGTGCATGTAAATAATCCAGTACATAAACCATTCAGACTGGCTCTAAAATCACCAGTGTTTGCCCAGGTTTTGGCTTACCCATATATTTAATATGAAGTGGCTGAACACGCATAATTCTGTTGAATTATCTTCTGGTGAGAATATCTACCTCATAACAAGGTATTCCACAGTGGTTATCCTGACCTGATTTTTAGCTATGTCGTGAGGTGTCTAGAGGCACGTTGTGCTTTACTCAAATTTGACGCAGTGCGCTGGTGAAAAACTTGCTTGCTTGGCAAATAAAAATATTTTTTGCAAAGTAGACACCATTGGTTGTCAAAGTAGAGTTTGCTTAAGTGGGAATTTACACCCCCTTCTTAAAATATATAAACAAGAAGAAACCAGACCGTAGACCTGGAGGAAGAAGGTTGGACTCATCCCCCAACCCCTCCAACTTTGACTCGACACTCTGAAGATGTTTCAGACACAACAAAAGGCCTTCAACACCCAGAATTAGTTCAACTGGGAACTGAAGTTAAGAAAGACAAACTAGCAGCAAAAACATTGAGAAGTCGTTGAACCCTAAGCCAAGGTTTGGACCCAAAAACATCTACCCTACAAACACAGGAACCAGTGTTTTCAACCAGCAAAGAAGGACAAAGTTCTGTAGAATACACTTGTTATCAAAAATATATAGTAATGGCTCCACCAACCACCAGGGCAGAAAACCTACAACCATCACTGGGAGGAAGTGTCCAAACACAATTGACATCCAAAGTCCTGGCACAAATCCAGCTAGGACAGAATGCCAGCTTTTACATTCGAACGATTGAGATCCCAGAATTTCTACCAATCGAGGTAGAACTGCGGTTGACTCTATTAGAAGGCAGGTTCAAGATGGAGAACATTCAATCGAACCAGCGGTATTTACTCATTTGCGGGGGTATGCCACCCTAGATAATCTGCCACATTTTGGACATCATGGAATGCCCTTCGACAGAAGAGGACAATTATGCCTGGTTCATCAAAAAAATCAAAAATGTACTTGGTAAAACAAAAAATCAAATAATTGATGATGTGATGGGCGGTATGAAGATAGGGGATGACAAACCCTCAATCTTCATAGAAAAATTATGGCAAAAGGGTGGTAATATAGTAGCCCTGTCTGTAATAGGCAATAAATTCTGTAAACAACTTCCACAAAGTGTTGTACAGTGCCTAGCCGCTGTGGGATC
Organism: Ericerus pela; assembly: GCA_011428145.1. NCBI lineage: Eukaryota > Metazoa > Arthropoda > Insecta > Hemiptera > Coccidae > Ericerus > Ericerus pela. The sequence continues at coordinate 212,860 of WOFM01001087.1, forward strand.
CACAAAAATAAATAGTTCTACAGACTTGGACTTCCATGCAAAATCACCAGATAATGCACTGGAATATACCAGGTCCAAGCCTTTGGTAAGTGCAGTGTCTGCAGAGACTGGGGAGATTCCACAACTTCGAGCTCAAATAGCTCAGTTGACGACTGAAATACAGAAGAAAAATAAAAGCCAGAATTCAAGCAAATCAAATGGCAACTGGAACCAAAGATCTAAATCCAGAAACAACGGTAACCATAATGAAAGACAATCTCGGTTGAAAGACCGAAGATCTAACAGTCGAAAAAGGGGTCAGAGTTCAACTTCCCCTTAAACATCATATCCAGCACCCAGTCTCGAACCTGGGATAACAAATGTTGTTTCTTTCACAACAGTTTTGGTGCAGAGGCCTCCAAATGTAACAACCGCTGCAAATGGTAGGGAAAATCCTACACCTAGGAAGCATCAAACTACAAGAGATGACGCAACTGGGCCACTCTCACAAATGTATGTATTTGTTACATACGTGTGTTTGTGTGCTTGTAAATAAGCCAGTATATAAACAGTCTGGACTGGCTCTAAAATCATCAGTATTTGCCCAGGTTTTGGCTTACCCATATATTTAATATGAAGTAGCTGAACATGCATAATTCTGTTGAATTACCTTATGGTGAGAATATCTTCCTCACAACAAGGTATTCCACAAGGTGTTTTAGGAAATTTATTTTTTGTAGAATTAAAAATATTTTTTAATTAGATATATACCTGATTTTTTGCACTTATGGAAATAACGAAAGTATACCGGTATTTTCTAAAGTGATCTATGGATGTAAATATGTATTTTTGATTGTCTACCACTGAAGAGAAATAACCCATAATTTCAGATGATATTATTTCCAAATGTCTTTATGATTTGTACCTATCTAAATTATGTCCTAGATGTTGGCTATTTGCAATCTTACAAATTTCACAATTTGTAAAATTATCGTTCTTAAAGTTCAAATTTTTAGGAATTTCCAGGGTAACTTTTTGTAAGAATCTCATATATTTTCCATTCATTTGTGCTAGTCTTCGATGCAATAATATTTTTTCATGTTTATTAGTACGGTTTTTCATAAATTGTTGGGAGTTATTTAAAATTTATGTATTTTCATTTCTATTATTTTCTAATGTATTATTATCTAAAGTATTATTATCGTTTTGAGAAACACTAGGTCGCAAATTTATATTTTCAGGGGTATTATTTTCGTTTTCTAATTTGTTATTATTTGGCTGTGTTTGATTATTATGATTTTCTTCAGGTGGTTGTGAAATTTCCCCCTATTCCTCCTCAATATTTAAATCTACTGAAAATGAATCCGTCATCATCTACATTTTGTGTGACCAGCATACAAATTTTTGGAGTTTGAAAATATTTGTAATCAACCTGAAATACTCCATCCAATTTGTTTGAGGTAAATAGAACTTTTTCCGTTTCTATGAAATAAAATTTGGCCATGTCTTTCCCTTGATCCATATGAATACTCTGGATTGTGATTTAATTCCTGACATAATGTTTACAGTCAAATCTGATACATAATGTACTTCCAAAAGTTTTACTACTGATTGAATTTTGAACTGATTTTCCAATAAAATTATCATATTACCTATGTGAATTGAATATAAAAAGATGTCTTTTAAGGCACATCGTAATTTTACTGGAATTTTAAATTTTGTAATATTTGTTAATTGTGATAAATTTGAAGTTAAATTTACTTCCATTTCCCCATCAAGTAACATTTAAAAAAAAGGGGGTGTAATTATTATTATTGTAACAGCTAAAAGAGGTGGTAATGTACCTAATTAGAACCACTTTCAGTGTTACACCATACACGAGATATTTAACACTGGATAAGCATTAATACCTCTATAATAATTTAAATATTAAATTTATTATCTACAACTATAGTGGACCTTAACGTATTTGAGAGACTCAATAATATTTAAAACACAAGATTGAATTAACACTTTTAATAAAATAATAATTAGTACGACAACAGTACTTCAAATAATATGTTAATTGTTATACAATAGGTTTAACATATGGGATTACAACCCTTTAGACAAGACTGTCTATAAACTAATAGCTCTGTAAGAGAGGCTCTAGGTACTGAGTAAAGATTCCTTCGAATCGAGGGTTTATATACTCGTTCAGGGTATGTTAGTGTATGTGTCAGATAGGCTAAGTGAGGTAGGGTATTGTTATTATAGGGTTGTGCTGACTCGCAATATACTCGAGGGGCAGTCACAATTAGGTCATGAATATACAGACATTATATCTATATTCATAAAATTAAATATGGGTAATTTAGTGGTTGTTTATAAAGAGCTATAGGACATTACCTACATTTTTGGTATTCGATAACGTGTAGACGAATATGTTCGCCATATTTAAAAATAGACGAAAATATGCGTTACAATTATCAGGATTATTTTTAGTTAGAGCATTTAGTAGCCATTTGTCATAATTTTTATAATTTTTTTACCATATATGATAATTTTATGGGCCTTTCATCATCATCTTTTTTATTGTCTTTATTGTTGTTAATGTGGCAACTTGTCAATTCTTTAAAGTTTTATGGGACACAACTTTTTAATTAGCGCCGACTTCAATAATTCCAGTCCCCAGACCTAGATTTTGCTGAAGAAATTTTAAAATAATTATTTTTCAATTTCTAGTGCATTTTTCTCATTTATCTGTTCATATTTATCTGTTCATTTATTCTCTTTCTTTAGAAAAAGAAGAGGAACTTCGAATTTTATTCCCCTATCAAAAAAAAGTGAGTAAAAAAAAATCTAAATATTCGTTTAAATTGTATAATTTTGTCTCCTTTGGAAAATCGATTGTCAAAAATTCTCGACTAGTGGTAATCTTGCTGATTAACAATTCGAGAAAGAAAAGTACCTAATGAACACTATTCAAATTTTTTAAAATCTCTCGAGTGCCCTATTGGCATCTCAGTTTTTTTGTGTTGGCGGAGAAAATCGTATGTAGGACGTATTCTCCGGAGAAATGCACTAAATGTAAAGCGTAACAGCGAAAAGTTGTCAATTCCAATTTCTCTTCCGTTGAACAAATAATATTCCCCGAATAGAGAGAAGAAAAGTCAAAGCATATAGTTGGTTTGTCATTGGGAACCGAGACGATCCTGTCGTACAGTATATACGGATACACTCTCTTAATTGCTGCGCTTATGGTCTCGATTAACCTTGCGAGTTAATGTTTTCTTCTAAACAATTAAGGCGTGAATGCCTTTGGTTGGTATTTCAGTTGGCAGCGATACACTATGAGCTAATTTTCATTAATTTCACAATCCCTCGTGTGACAACTTCGTCTGAAATAGTGAAGTGGATAGCCAAGGCATGAAAAATTGATGTATGTGGTTTCTTTCTTGTCGTTTCCGCATTTCATTTCCTAAACAGGCTAAGTAATAGCATTTAAAATTTTCAACTTAAACTCGCCTCTGAGGCCTCCTTAGGATTCTAACCCTAAGTAAGTGAGTAGTAGGCGCAAGATTTGGGTGCCTCATTATTCATACGTGTGAAACCACGTTCGCTACCAGACTCAGATTCAATTTAGTTGGGCCCTGGGTGCAAGTTTGATGGAAGCCTTCGTTCTACCTCCCCTACGTAAAAAAACACCATAAAAAATTTTCAACCTTATTTTCGCGTTTGAAAAATACATTTTGAAGATAATTTGGTTTAAAGGTCAATGGGCAAGATCTCTCATTTCTATCCCTAAATACGGGCCTCTTCATTACCGGTAGGACACTGACATAAAAATAAAATACAAAATTATTATACGCGCACTCTGCACTTCAATTACACCACAAATTAGTAGCCCCCTCTTTGTTGCCTTTCTGACTAAATGTACTGATCCCATTTGGTGATGTAACTGGGATAAGGAGTTAAGAATACATGATTTGTTCGTTAAGGCGGTTCTCGTTTTCAACATTATTGAAAAAATTTCCTTGAACAATTGAGGTAGGCAACTTAACATTCGTCGCAGCAATGCGTCACGTTCATGTAGTGTGGCAGTTATCTTCTCAGCTTATTCGTTTGCCAGTTTGAATCCCCCATGGACTTTTTTTTCTTTTGTACTGCTAAAATTCGTTATTTTTAAGGTTTTAAAATTAAACAAAAATATTTTTTATTAGTTTTATTATCGAAAGTTTGGTTTTAATTTATTCATGAAGGTTGTGTGAGGTGGTCCAAATTGTTACTTCCCCCTACAGATTTTTTCTCAAATTTTAAAATTTTAAAGTTGTTGGGTTGCATTACTTTCCGGTCACTCTTTACATTACGCCCCCTCAACCATTGAATGTAATCAAAAGTGGAAATCTATTGAAAAAATAACCAGCTATTTGCCGATTCATCGCATCAATCTTTGGTTGAAAAAATAACGAATGCTCACTGTCGATTGTCTAATCCTTTATCAAAATTCTGTGAGAATATAATTTTTATAAGGGTAACATACACGAGTTTTGAGAGAACTAATTGTTCATTAAGAGATGTGTAGGTTTTGTCAGCTCGGGGAATCGAACCTGGGACCTACATATTTGCCAGCTAAAAGCGGTGAACTTAACCGCACGGCTATCTCACCGCCGACTATAACTGGCAAATATATTTTATATTAGACAGGGTATGGTGGTTCCCACACACTCCCCCCCCCTAGAGAGACTCAACATCGAGTTGAACGACATTAGATGCTGTGGGAGGTTGGGCTGAATCAGAAACGCCTCTTATACCTATACACACAGGCTTATACTACCTATACGGGTTCTATTTCCACTATATAGGGCGCCATCTATCAGCGACTCAAGTTAGGAAGGAGAGTTGTGAGTTCCACCATGCACCACTAGGGTGCTTGCGTGTCCAGCACACGTCAAGGGTCACCAGATGTAGGTTTTGTCGGCTCGGGGAATCGAACCTGGGACCTACATATTCGCCAGCTAAAAGCGGTGAACTTAACCGCACGGCCATCTCACCGCCGACTATAACTGGCAAATGTATTTTATATTAGACAGGATATGGTGGTTCCCACAAGATGCTTCAACAATGTACGAAGTTTGAGGAAGAAATATGGATGAGAACACCTGAGATGATTATGGCTGTGTCTCATATTTCCTCAAAAGGCGAAAATATCTGCTTAATTCTGTCCATGTCAGAGCGAAAATATGCCAGAAATATTCCCTAAAAAGATAAAATATTCCCAAATATTTTGAAAAATTATAGAAAATATATCCGACAAAATCTTGTTTGCAACATTTTTTCTTTTTCAGACCTTTTTTTTAGCTGTAGAAAATTTGTTTGTCCTTTTTTTACCCATAGTGGTTGCTTAAAAACATAATTTTTTGGTTTTTCATGGATAAAAAAGTATTAATTTGAAAAATATTTCATTAATCAAGTAAATGTTAAAATATTCAATTATATTCTCCATAATAACCAAAGTACCCTCGAAACGAACTTTTTTAGGGAAAATATGCCAAAATATGCTCGAACAAGTATCTACGGCTCATTTCACTCAGAATTTTATGATTCACAAAAGTAACATCAATATTCCCAGTAGATGGTGCTAAAAAAAAATATGCAAAAGCATAGAAATCACAGCCTTAAAGACGATGCGCATACTGAGAATAAACTCTCTCAATGAAGTTATAGGTTGGTAGTAGTGACTATCATTGGTGGGTAATATATCTTAAAGCAATTTAATATCAGCCGGATTCTCACGCTGACGTCGTGACGATTATATTCATGTTTTACCAGACATCCGCTTTAATTAACTATAGATATTCGATTTATTGTTCTGTAAAGGATAAAATGGACATATTTTGCGATAAGTTATACAATTATAAAACCACGAATTTCGTCATTTTACTCCAACTTGTTCGTTCTGGAGCTCTGCCTCTCAAACAAAGTGAAAATTCAGACCGTCCATAGATGGTAAATACTGTTCTCCTAATTATCATTCTCCAGTAATTGCAGTTCTCCTATGTTGCAGTTGCATTAGGGTGCAGTGACAAAGGATCCAGTAGCACAAGTAATCATCAAAGATAATGCCCCACTTCCTCATTCCTACTGCTCAGATTAGAATTTCGTTGACGGAGAGTTTTAAGGCACTTATGTTTCAAGGTAGGAAAAATCTGTGGTCACCTGTCAATTCTCGTTAGGCTTGAACTGAATAAAAAAAAGATTTATACACCTCGTATGATGAGAGATTTTACAACTATTTTTGAAATTATATGCTCCTAGTCGGTTCGAAACAACACAGATTTCTACATCGAACTTTGTGAACCATTTTCTGAAACCTGTTTTCTTATTTGGAAATACTAAAGGAAAGGAAGACTTGGTAATCCCAGAACCATAAATGAAATGAGTAACTAAGTATGACCCCTCTCTTCAAAAAATGTGTATCTGGGCCACAACACATATTAGACGTGAAACTTTACATTAACATATCGGGTGATGTATTACACAAAAAAATAGTATAAATTTTTTATAACTAACCTTTTTACAGATTTTAGGGGGCCAAATGAGTAGCTCAATTCAAAAATGAACTGAAAATTTGAACAGTGCATCAAAAAAAACATATAATCGACGATGTATCTACCGCTCAATTTTTATGAAAAAAAAAAAAAAATCTTAACCTCTTGCTTATCGAAATTCGGAATTCGAACTGATTGTGGGACGAGGGTTCAAATCCTTGCACAGGAAAAGAATTTTTTTTTAATTGATAAAATTTAGAAAATCGGGCTTCAGTGGCGCCATCACAGAAGTTGTTCTGTGAATTTATATAAAAGAAAGCTTCGCTTCAATAGTTGGCCTTCATTGTAAGTCTTAAATTTTTGAATTATATAGAATGGTGCTGCATTTTGAAGGTATTTATTTGTCTGTAACGTTTGTAAGATCAACAGAACGCGAAAAAAATTTTTTTTTTCCATGAAAGTGTAATTTATTTAATGTAGATATTCTAAATTGAACTTCGACTCTAAGTTGATCAAAAATTCAGTTTGAGATGTCTCCATTCATCCACCATTGATGGAAAACAAATATCTGACACCCATCTCCAATTTTGACTTCAGCTTATAGTTCTTGATTTCTTAAGGTCTCATTTTTTCTAAGACGATTCACCATACAAATGAGGATTATAAAACGCTCGGAACAAGATTTCGATTAAGATTTATGGTGGTTCCTCTTTCCCTCCATTACTGTCACCGATAAACATCAGAATGAAAAAATTAATTTGGAATTAATTTCATAATAAGAGCTACAAGAGATTTATTTTTCACCTGTAGGTAGAGAACATCAAATAGACCAGTGAAGTTTCTTGTAAATTTTCAAGTAATGTGCTGTAAATTTGAGTAATAAGTCACGAATGGTCTAAATTGAATTGAAAAGATAAAACTTCGAAATTATATTTTGTGCAATTAATAACCATATATTTATTGAAAGAGAAATTAATCCATTTCTTTTAATCTGATTTCAAACTGAATAAACGAATTGTTGTGAGGAAAAACGAACAATTTTAACTTTAAAATGTTTTCTCTTCAAAACTTGGACTAAAAATCGTAAAAATTTAAATTTCAAGTATGAATACCCTTAAATACTACCTCATAAAAATATTTGTAAATTATATTTTTTCATTTATTACCTACGTAGGTATATTGTTTTTACAGTTACGGATGATGTTTCAACCCAACTTGTGGAACATAAATTCCACCCAACACAGAACTTGGTTACATTTTGTAAATTTTGTTCGTGAAAAATTCGTTTTCAAATTCAAGAAGAAAAAATCAAAATAACGAAGGTATACTCTCACTGTTTACATAAACAAAATAAAAAAACTCTAGCGTAGCAAGCCTCGCTAGAAAATTAGGTTTTCGAGAGAAAGAATTACGAATTTTGATGGTCACATTGTCTGTAAGTTTATTTGCGTTAAAGGTATGTTATGATTGTGTGAAATGTGTTTGCTGACAAAATATCAGACAATGTGAAATATAAAAGCATTTTTTCTTGAAAAAATGAAAAATAAATTAAGACGATAAAGTATAGTACATCGTCATATAATTTAAAATAAAACCAATGAAATATAATAAAGTTATGAAATTAAAAAAAAAAAGAAAACATAAGCTTGTGGTTAATTTTTGTAGAAAGAAAAGTTCATGCAAATTAGTAAAAGGGAAAAAAAGCTTTATCAGAAGTACCTTCCGGTCGATCTGCACTAAAATTAGTAGCATGCTATAAGGAGTGGAATTAAATATTTACTCCGAATTTCGTGTCTATTGGTGCAAAATTAAGCATTTTATACCCAAAATAAAAACAAAAATGGTGGTACCGGAAGTACCGTCCTGCCAATCCAAACTAAAATCAATAAGTCTGGTCCGTGGCTCAGTAAAAATGTTCGTAACCAATTTCGTGATTATCGGATCAAAATTGCGACCTGTAGGGTGGGAACAAGAAATTAACTTATGTATATATATATATGTATATATATATATATATATATATATATATGAATTTGAGTTATTATTGCCAAAATTTTCCGGAAGTCATGAAACGAAAAATGTACCGGCCACCAACCCCAAGGGGTAATACTGGACTAAGTGTAATAAGTAGATGTGTAAAGAAAACCTACTTAAAAATATTTGTTCCGAATTTCAAAATTACACAGTTTTAAACTATTAAAAACAAAAACTGACTTGAAGGAAATACCATCCTTTCGATCTACACGAAAACTGGTAGAATGTTGCAATCAGTTGTAATAAATATTTGTTCAAAATTAAGCATTTTATAGCCAGACTAAAAACGAAAAGAAATATCTTTACCGGAACCCCCTCTCGGTAAATCCGTACCATAATTGATAGTACGCTGCAATAAATTATAATAAATATTTGTTTCAAATTTCGTACATATTGTTCCAAAATTCCGCGTTTTATGACCAATAAAAGAAAAAAAATAGCGGTACCGGAAGTGCCGTCCAGGCGATACTCTCTAAAATTGGTAAAGTTCAACAATAAATTATGATAAACAATTTTTCCAAATTTCATGGCTTGAGAATTTTATAGTCAAAATAAAAACAAAAACTATAGCGCACAGCAAGCCTCGTTAGAAAAAGTAGGTTTTTGAGAAGAAGAATTATAAATTTGATGGTCACATTGATTGTCTGTAAGTTTATTTGCATTAATGGTATATTACGACTGTATGAAATGTGTTAGCTATTAGCAAAATATCAGAAAATGTGAAATATGAAGAATTCGAAATATGAAATAATCTAGGTGATAACGTATGGTACATCGTCATATAATTTAAAATAAAACCAATGAAATATAATAAAGTTATGAAATTAAAAAAAAGAAAACATGAGCATGCGGTTAATTTTTCTAGAAAGAAAAGTCCATGAAAATTAGAAAAAAGAGGGAAAAAAGCTTTATCGGAAGTACTTTCCGGTCGATCTGCCCCAAAATTAATAGCATATATGCTATACAATAAATTTTAACGAATATTTATTACAAATTTCGCACATATTGTTCCAAAATAGCGCATTTAATGACAAATATAAAAACAAATATGGTAGTCCCGAAAGAACCGTCCGGCCGATCCGCACCAAAATTAATGAGTCTGTTCCTTGACTTAGTATAAATGTTCGTACCAAATTTTGTGATTATCTCATAAAAATTGCGACCTGCGTTGTGGGAACAAGAAATGAACTTATATCTTTCTATCTATCAATATATACGCATGAATTTGAGTTGTTGGTCCCAAAATTTTCCTCAGATCGTAAAACGAAAAAAGTACCCACTCCCAACCCCGGGGGGGGGGCTAATACTGCACCAAGCGTAATAAGTAGATTTTCTAAAGAACGCCTACCTAAAAAAATTGCTTCGCATTTTACCTAACTTGGATAGAGCTCTGCGTCGTTTATAGAAAAATGAATTCATAAACTTTGGAAGCACGAAAGTTTCTTTTTATGAATTGTGGCATTGTAGCGAAATTATAGACGTAAATTAAAGTTTCGTCAAATTTAAATACAAAAGAAAGAAAAATTCATACAAGCTACATCATTGGTATGAAATTTTATCTTTTTCGTATTTTCGTTGTTTAGGGGGGGGGGGGTGGGTAGGTGTAGATGACGAAAGATGGTGGAGAGATTTTAAATTGTCTCAGTCGCACACGAGATGGGTACCTAATAGTGAAATTTAACAAACTTTTCATGAGATTTTAAATATTCAAATTGCATATTACGCAACGAAGGCGGTGGATTTCAAAATTGCTGAAAAAGTTACGTCTCATAAGTATCGAATATAGGCTACAGCCTTTTTCATTATTTTCTTAATGTTCTAGAAAAAATATTTTACTCGGTTATTTCACTGGAGACGAAGAATATTTAAGATCTGCTAACACGTTGCTGTCGTTTGCCCGTCTGACTTTTGAGCGAAGTGTAAATGAGTGCAATTAATTTATTTGGGAACGACTCTGACGTTATATAATGGATAAGGATAAATATTTAGAGGTTTGGTTTTCTAAAAAAAAGTTTTAAAATTCAATGCCAAATCATTTCGAACAGGAGAAAGTTTAAGAATCACATAATTTTATGTAAAATCTTTTTTTATTCCTTTAAGTGGAGATGTAGCCCAGATAGATGCAGCTGTAAAAATTTAATCATTTGCGAAAAATTCAACTAAAATTTCATTACAGTGTTTTTCGTTTGGTCCATTTTTTTGCTTTTGGAGGTGGCTCGAAATAAATTAAATTCTCTTTAATGAAAAATATTTTCAAATGTAAATTATCAAAATTTAATAGGTAGTAAATTAATAATTTTTTTAACGCTTTAATTTCTAACATCAGATTTTGTTTTCGCTGGTAAAGATACCTACGTTTTTTTTGGTTTTGTTGTTTCGTTGGAATTCCTCGTAGAAGCGTCCAGAAAGAATTTTGTTAGGGGCGTTAAATGTGCTGAAATTTTCCGACCGAAAAATAAAATAAAAAACCCATATATTTTATTTACGATTGAATTGATAACCTCTTCTTTTTTTCTTTTTTTTTGAAGTATCTTAAAAATACTCGTATCTGCTGAGTGATTTTTTCGGCTAGGGGGTGACTCGTCTTCAACCCCCCCCCCCGGTCGGGACGTTCCTGGCTCTCTATGAAAATTTTTCCAAAATTTTCTTCGATTCCAGCGTAACTTCTAATTAAAGTTTCATCAGAACTTAAAGTAACTTTTCGGCTAGGAGTTTGTCTGGCCAGTAGTGCCCCTATCTTTTACATACTGAAACTACAACCAATGGGCAACAAATGTAGTGGTAGTAGTTTAAGTTGTTCGTTTAACGTCGCAAGGACAAATAAAATACTAGAGATGTCAGACACCTCAGCATGCGCCTCTGGTAGTATAACAACTGGTTAGTGTCGCCTCAGCCCCAGTATCTCTCAGTCATGTCAAATCCCTAGCGCGTCGCTGGTGCGTACTGTACTCGTGGGCATAGCCATGACAACAAGTACCTATCTCAAGTATCTTGTTCTACTACCACGGAAAGGCATTAGCTTTTTTCACCCTTTTCTGCGGGTTCGCGTTTAGATGGCTTATTCGAAAGTGATATCACTAACATCTGTTACACCGAAATATTTATAATTACCGTGTTTGCAGATAACTGCTCTGTGATTTCGCCACACTGACTGTAAGTTAGGCAAATTGCAATACTCATTGCGACGTTATGCATCTTCAACGATGCTAATTATTTGAAATGTAAGTACGAACGTGTGCCCGCATACAATTTAGTTTCACGTTATTACATTGTCAGTACTTTCCTTGACACGAAAAAAAAAAAAAAAAAGAAAAAAAAGAAAAAGAAATGCAAAGAAAAATGTTTAAAAAACGCCATTGTTGACCTGTCTAGGAAATAAGTGAAAAATAAAAAAATTGACGTTGTTTGGGAATGGAGAGGGGGGCGTGAGAAAGCAACTTAACCTGAATTCTTTCTCCTTTTTTTTTTTTTTTTTTTTTTTTTTTTTTTTTTGCTGGTAAAAAGTAGGAAAAAAAATCAGACCTCTTCGTGCTCAATCTTTAAATTGAAAATTCATCAGCGTTATTGCGTTGTTTTTACTTTGTACTTTCGAAGTAATCGGAAGTAGGGTGCCATAAATAGCTCGAATAGTTGAGAAGAAAAAACAGGTTATTCGCCATAAATGGATGTTTCGATAATTCTACTTTCAGTTTACTTGTCTCCCTTTTCACAACCTTTTTTTTCTTTCTATCTATCTTTACGTCTATTTCTTTTTTGACGTAATTTCATTTTTCTTTTGAAAATAGGCATTTTCAGTCTATATATGGAATACCATGGAAAAGCTCCCCCACCCTCGATGCACCAGTATGGGCGTATATCGCCGGAAAAATAACTATTGTTTGAAATTTAGACTCATTTCTAGTTAAAGTCGACAAATTATTCGATATCGACAAAAAAAAAGAAGAAATTCACGTTCTTGTTTGGCGTAGACAAGAAAGAGTATAAATACAGGGTGTCCGAATTTTGTTTGGCAACCCGGTAAATATAGTTGAACACTTTGTATGGTACCCCTTCGTAGGTTCAATGGTGGATATCTCCTGACTAAAAAGGACACTTTTTACCGTACTCGAATTTTTGATGCTGGACATTTTTTTGCGGTGGCGTTTATTTACACTATCTTTCCCAGGCTGTTAATTTTATTTTCAGTTTTAGGTACCTACAATGAAGATTTATCATGATTTTATAGCATGATGTGATTACACTGCCTTTTTCGTACATATAGGAAGTAGGTTTTCTACGAAACGCTACTTATTAATTTAGTGCTCATGAAAGGACCTCGGGGTGGGGTTAAGTATGTTTTTCGTTTCATGACCCAAGGAAAATTTTGGCACCATTTTTAAAAATTCATAATATATTTTTAGGTATATATATATATTATGTGTGTATGTATGTATGTATGTATATATGTATATATGTGTATATATGTCAGTGATGAATCCTCCAGTACATCTAGGGAAGCAGAGATGTACCAACTAAAAAAGGAGAAAAAAATATTTCTTATTTAAATATTTTTGTTCATCATTTACCCTGAATTCAAAAAAAAAAAATAATTCATTTTTCATTCATGTGGTAAAACAACCAAAATATAGCACAGGAATTTTGTACTAGTTTTTAAATTTTTATCAACCGCTTTCCTAAAAATAGCTTTATAATACAATATCCCAGAGATGTACCAACAAAAAATTACCATTCGCCACTGATATACATATATATATATATATATATATATGTGTGTGTGTGTGTGTGTGTGTGTGTGTGTGTGTGTGTGCGTGCGTACAATTCTTGTTAATACACAGCAGGACGTAATTTTTTTTTGATATTCAGAAAATTTGGACCAAACATTAGTACCTTGTCAAGGGCGAGACAATTTGGTGCGGAGGGGTTTTATGATACATCTGGTGAGAGCCATTTTGTTACATTTTTGGCAGTTTAATGGCTTTAAAATGAGTAATTTTCAAGCAACAGTCATAAAATTTAAAACAGATATTCACTTCAAAGTATTATGACATGCTTTCAAAGGTTAGAATTAGCTTGAAGGTTCATACCTTGGGACTGTTGGAGAGGTTAAACTCAACCAAGGTTGCAATTTTTGTCTAAAGGTCACAAAATTTGGTACAAACGTTACCCCTAATACAAGGACCAAACTTACTAATTGTGTTTTCTATTGCTCAATTTATTCCAGAATTATTAGTAATTTGGTTTTATTTCTCACCTTTTTTTCTTCAGATAATAGCTTTAAAAAATCAATTTGTCAAGCTCGATTGAGAAACAAACAGGCTACATTTGGGATTTTGCCACCTGTACCTACTAGGCTCTACAAATTTTTCTGACTTTGAACTCAAACATCAGTAAGAATGTAAAGTGAATAGTATATAACAATTTCATTAAAAACTTCTTATCCTTAGCTCTTTTTGATAGGATTAGTTACACCAACGTGTACTAACATACACTGGTAGGACTATTCAACAAATATTCAAGTAAACCTTGGTGCAAAGTCATTAACATTCCTACATTTGTGGAATCACCTTCTCAGTGTAGATTGGTGTGAGTTGGTGTAGTCCTATCAGAGCTCTTTTATTTTCAAGTTCTGCACCTGCACAAAACTGCCAATGTTATGAGTAATCAAAAAAAACCCGAGGGAAAAAAATTAATTTGAAAAAGTAGAACAAAATGAAATTAAAAATAAAACTATACATACTAACCTTGTTTGATAGGATTACACTAACTTACACCAACCTACATCGCTGGGGATATTCCACAAATATTCAAGTAAAACTTAGCACAAAGTCGTATAACATTCCAATATTTGTGGAATTGCCCTCCTAGTGTATGTTGATGTAAGTTGGTGTAGTCCTATCAAACAGAGCTATATACTTACGTGGGTAAAAGCACTAAACTAAAATTAATAATAATTCAAAATTTCACTTTTTCTTTTTATAGTAATGTAAGGATATTTATCTTCAAAGATTTAAAAAAAATTGAAAGATTTTCAGGCCCCAAAATCTACCAAGCGGAACCTTTGCAGGCTAATGGAAATCCAGCCCTGAAAATAAACACTTGTTTTAGCCTGAATCCTGAAAAAATCATATTTCCCCCAAAAAGTCAATGTTTTGCCAATCCCCAATTTCCCACCTCCCTCCAATGTTTTCATAGCTTCACACCAAACAAACTGTGCCACGTGTTCTTTTAATATTACATCATATTTTTTCACATCTTCTTTTTCCCCTATATTTGTTCCTTATTTTATCTTATAAACAGAACATTTGTATGGCTTTAAAAAGTGTAATTTTCAAGCAATAGTTACAAAATTTTAAACAAACACTGATTTAGGTCAATTCCAATTTGATTTTAGTTGGTTTCTCAGTTCATGCTCTTGGTTTGTTGAAAGAAACAACTGCTTGTTTACTCAATAAATGTCATAATTCTGATCCAGTTATACAAAATTTAGTACACAGATTATCTTCAATGCAAGGATCAGACCTACTGATTTTGGTTATGATTGGTCACTTTATTCCTTAGTTGGAGCCTCTCCACCCTCTCTAGTTACAAATCCAAGATGACCAAAAATATTCTACTTATGCAGACAGCACTTTGTATACATATATATATATATTACATACATACATACATATACTATGTAGTAATACACAGTGCCCAGTTTTGTTTTTATATTTTCTCTCACCTGTTATCTCGTGATCAATTCGCTTTTAGATGAAACCTGATGGCGAAGATGAATTTGTAGTTAAAAAATAGGGGGGTTGTTGCTGAAAATTTTTTTCTGTCATCATTAGTTTTTGAAATGAATAAAAAATTAAAAAACGGCAAATTTCTCATTAATTTGCAGTTTTTTTATTGCCAATTTGTGAAAAACTAATGGCGATAAAAAAATTAATTTATAGGAGAATCCAAGTAAATTTTCTCCTCTTTTCAGTAGTACAAACCCCAACTTTGTAGCTTAGATAGAACCTTAGAAATTGCAAAGTGAGAGAAGAGAAGTTTTTTTTAAAATTAAAATGTTGTGAATGTTGCAAAAAATGAGGATAATTTATAAAAAGTAGGATAAAATTTTATGATATAGATATTGTGGGGACTTACTGGGATGAGGTTTAGGGTCTCAGACCCCAGACAACAGTCACCGCCACAAGGTAGGCTAATATTCGTCCTTGCAACATTAAACCAACTCACAAAATTACGTTCGATCGTAATTACTTGCATGTACTTGCAAGTAATGTGCGAGTACTGAATTGTGACTAATCTCAACAATTGTCACGATCTGTACACAAACCAGCCCATCATTTCAACCAGGCCGCTTTCACCAACATACGTATTTGCTACGTACGTGTGTCTGTGTGCGTGTAAATAAGCCAGTATATAAACCGTCTGGACTGGCTCTAAAATTGCCAGTGTTCGCCCAGGTTTTGGCTTACCCATATGTTTAATATGAAGTGGCTGAACACGAATAATTCTGTTGAACTACCTTCTAGTGAGAATATCTTCCTCACAACAAGGTATTCCACAGATATGTAATGCAAGCCCTGAAGTACTGCTCTGTGGCACTTTGGCTTGTGGCAGCCCTCGATTTTTTCTGGCATACCTAAGTAACACTGTAGAATTTATGTTTCGGTAGAAAGCAAAGAACATTTTTTTTCTGTGTCTGTATGTGGCTGTGTGGTTAATGATGTTTGTGCATCGAATATGAGGGAATAATTGGCGAAATAATATCAAGGAGATAATTTTGTGAAATATTTAACAGCTTGTACGTTTATTATAGTGATGTTATTTTGTGATCGTGTTTCAATTTTTCTTTGAGATAATAACATTAACTGATGACGAAGCTCAAAAATTCATGAAAATGAGTAGCTATAAATAGCTTTTACTGAAAACATTAAATTAAGCCAATTTGATGCACGATTTCATCTTCTTTTTCAATTTTCTCGGCTTCTAAATATTTAAATTTCTTGTTTTTGGGCTCACTTCAGTTTTTGAAACCTCCTCTAAAGGTTCATTTATTACGAAAAAGTAGCTATATCATTAAGTAAAATAATTATGGCCAAAAATATTCTGGTAAAAACGCATAATTTCCTATGTATTTTAAATAGAGCTTATGGTTTTAATTTAGTGGGGGAGAAGTAGCTGGTCTCACTGAAAACGAGCTAATTGTGCTTTTATTATTAATTCACATGTTCGTTGAGTAAACTGTATAATTTATCCTCCTTATCATTCGCAATAAACATTGGTAACAGATGACAACATTACAGTACAATGTCTTCCTCTCTGGTTTTCAACAATGGACCGTACAAACTGTCTAATTACCGATAAATAACGATTGAATTCGATAAAACATGTAAAAAAAGTTAATGTACAAAAAGTTGTATATTTCCAAACTAAAGGCGCAATTATTCTGAATATTGAAAAAACACAATTTTCAACTCACTACAGCAGAAATTTTAATAAGCAGAATACAATGTTTGATTGGGTTAAATAATAGTATTGGCTGAAACGAAAAAAAAAAAAAAAAAAATTATAATGCCAGACTTAGCCTCTCTCAAAATTGACAGAATAAAGATAGGTACTTAATTTATGTGCTTAATTGGAAATTTAGCGTTCGGCCTTTCTGTCTTTCTGACACAAAATGTAACGTGACTCCAAAATTACGTTAGTTAATATATTATTGTATACATTGCCATCAACAGGCCTATTGATTTCTGTTTTTTTTTTTTACACAAATAATTCGGTAAAAAAAAAGTTTAACAATTGATATTACGTACTACACTGTATCAAAATTCGCGCAATTGTTTAATGCATCAAATGGTTGGAAAATGAGGGTGAAACATTTCTCATAACAATTATAACAATTGCTGCTATTATTTACCGAAAAATCAGTGTAGCTGAAAAAATATGATTTTCATGATAAGCATTCTCTCAACGTTGAATGCGTTGTGTTCGAAAAAAGACCAACCATTTTCGACTCTATACTATATGGGCCTGAAATGGATCTTATCAACCTTAGTCCTTTGCCGGGGTATAACATCTAACGAGTAAAAAAAATTATAACAGCTGGTTGTTGACTTACTACATAATTATAGTACATGTTTATATGTGTACGAAAACCACACGCGCTAGTCGTAAATTATGTTCTCACATCATCCCTTCGTCACCCGCCGCACCATCCCTTCATCTATTCGATTCACGCTAAAAATTTAAATACGATTTTATTCCGAAAATCGTCCTACATTCTCCCTTCCGTCCCTTATTTTTGACGTTCGGCTGTTCGTTTTCGTGTTTTATACTAAAAGCAAAGGTGAATACCGTGTAATCGATTTTTACAGGATTTGCATACTTGTATCGTTTATTTAGGGGATGATTGGGCGAGAAGGTGGAGAGAAAACGAATAGCATACCGACGACGAGTGTAAAGTTTACTTTAGGAATTCGCGAGTGCTGATTCGGCTGATAAAATGGCATGAATTAGAGACAAAAATTTTAAACGGAATAACCTGTCACAAATTAGATTGTGCGGCGAAAATATATACTTGAATGGACTACGGTGATGGATTATAAATCGCTTTTTCATACATTGTACTATCGATTTCGCGACTTTCGATACAAAAACGTGGAGCGGGTAACAAAATAAAGCTGAAATATATTTTATTCTTTTTTTGTATATCTATTTTTAGTTTTCCAAAGTCAGTGTAAAGGAGTGATAGGTTAAAAGCAAAATTAATGGGTATAAGACTTGAAGCTAGGACAAAAACCAATACCATACACACTGTAGGAGGACCCAGACCAAAAATACAAGACTAAGTCGAAGACCAACTATCTATGCAGGACAAAAATCAAACTCAAATCAAGACAAAAACTGTAGAGATATTCACATATAGAAGGTAATCTACAGCTTTGCGTGTTCTACCACTTCATACATCAAAGTATGGGAGAGCCAAATCCAAGGCAAACGCTGGCAATTTTGTAGCCAGCTTCGTGAGCTTATATACTGAGTTTGGCACACGCACACAGACACACATACATACATATAAGTATGGTATTATGTCATAGTTTACGTCGTTTCTTGCCTCCGTAAGGTGATAAAAAAAAGGCAGCGCGTTTGCTACCAGTCCATGAAATCACTGAGATCCTTATCAAGTAATTAATCACAGCCCGTATTATGTATCTTACCTGTACGTACGTACGGGTATGAACATACAAATGTATGTGTGTTGATTCATTTAACGTCATAGAGACAAAAATATGCCAGCCTTTGGGCAACAACTTTCATTGAGGGGTGCAAGCCCCTAAACCTCATATGAATATTGTCACCACAAAAACCAAGACCTTATGGTGCAAGATCAATGCCAAAAATGTTAAACTGGATAAAAAATATAAACAAACTGAAACATTCGTCATCTTGCTGCTCAAAATATTTGCAATATTTATGGTTGAATTTTTTTCTTTCTTTCTATTTGAGGTTCTACTTATGAAAAGGGGCTGAGTGACACTTGGGGATTTTTTTTTTCAGTCTGCAAAACGATGCTCTAAAGCCTAGTTAATCAAATGCAAAAAACCACTCAAAGCTATTCATGAAATTCAATGCACAACTTCGAAGTGTAGAACTCTGTTCTTTTTCAATAATTTATGAGGTCTGTGGTTTAATTTTTTTTTTAATTGAATTTGGTTTCTACCCGCTAATATTACAATTTCGAGCAAAAAATTTTGAAAATTCACAGTCCAGAAGAATATTTTTGAATTTTTTTTTTTAAATTTTCAATTTTAGAATAAATTTTGTGTTAAAGGTTCAATGATATTTTTATTTCAATTTTATTAAACTGGTGGTATAAAAATACCATTTACGGAGTGAAATGAAGAGATTAAAAAGCATTTTTAGACACAAATTTTTTGTGCAAATGAAAATGGCCTAATTGTAGTAAAATTTGAAAATGCCTCAAAAATAGGGAAGATGAGAGAGAACTATACAATATAAAAACTGATTTAAGAACTAAGTAGAGGTACTCTCCTTTCATTTACTTTTAACCAAAATATTGTGGTTTCCACTTATTGAAAATAACATCAAATTAAAACTTCAAATGCTATTCTCTCAAAACTCTTTTTTTTTTTCACTTAGCCCTTTTCATATATACGGCCTCATTTTTACATCAAAAAGTGTTTGGGGATAGTTTTAAGGTGCTTGAATACTTTTCTAATTTAGAAAAATATGAACGGCATGTTTAATTTTGCCCCTATGAATTCAAAATCTTGTAAGTAAGCAAAACCGAAATTAAAATGACGATTTGGCTGTGCAATATCAAGACAAACAGTAAAATTAAGAGTATTGATGCAAAACCGAGACCAAGGCTAACGTTGTCTTGGTCTTAGTTTCGAGAAAAAGTTTTAAATCACGGATGTCCACATTTTTTTCATATTTTATCTATAAATTTTGTGATACAGTACAGTAAAAGCTTTGTTTTTTCGAACGTTCTTACCTAATTCTGCATTAGTTATTTTTTTGCCGACATATGATCACATTTGAACAATTTTTCAAATACTTATTCTTTTTCATACTTGGCTGACTCATAACTACAATCAACAGCGAACTACCATCTACAAGTAGTTCGACTATATAATTATTTTCAAATTTAATTAGCCTACTGAGTGACTGGTGAGCAAAAGTAAGACTGAGACCAAGATCAAGATTCATGATCACTGTGCTGTTGCTTACATAGTTAAATATTTGTCTAAGTCTTGGCATTCCTTTACAAGATTTTCATTATTGCTGACGGTTACAATTGAGTTTACATCAACCACTAAATGCTGCAAATTATTTAAGTAGCAAAATTGCGGACATTTTTCAGTTTGTTTCATATTTTTCAAGTTTTGTGTTTGGCTTTGGTCTTAATATTTTGTTCGTCTGTAGTTATGGTCTTGGTATTGGTTTTGCCAAACGAATCCGATTGAAAGATCAAGATCAATTTTTTTTATTATTAAAAATTCAATATTTGACTAATTTTGCTAATCCGATACATAAGGGTGTGAGTACTTTTTAGTGAAATTTATTCATACTTGCAAATTTCAAAAAACCTAACTGTTCTTGTTTGCGCGAACTGATCGCCATCTCACTAAATACTTTAGTATTTAATCGATTTAAGGTATATTTTTAATGAAAATCAATATCGTTACAGTGTAGAAATAAAAATTCATTAAAATCGGAATACTCATATTTTGAACCTTGACCAAAAGTGTTTGTTTTTATTTCCATCCAATGAATTGTAGGAAATCAAGTGGGTCCTAAATTCTGAAAATACTAACTTTCGTAACCCCTCAAAAATGGCCGAAATTGGCAAAATATACGAAAGAAGCTACCAATTTACGAGTATGTACCTATACTTAATGTAAATAATGCATAATTATCGTGAATGAAAAAGGAAGCAGTCAGATTCAGTATGGAAAGAAACACACGAAGGTACATTAACTTTATGTTTATCACTTGAAAGAGGAAATGGGTGGATTCATGTTTGTCTTACTGCTGTGCTTAGCTGATCTGATATCAGAGAAAACACCTTGAGATAAAAGATGTTGAAAATTTTTTGGCACAGTGTAGTGCCTTTATCAAATTGTCTAAACTACTTGCACTGCATGCCAATGATATTTCCCTTAGTCGCGGCACTTGTAAATTGAATCAAACTATTGGAGCTGCGTCATTGCCAACACTATTCTGCACCGAAATTCGCAAAATTTCAGCAGAGAATTTAACTCTGTTACGCAATTTTGACTACAAAATTGCCAGAAATTCATTGAAAACTTAATCCCTTAGGTTTGGATCACGAAAATACGATGTTTTTTAAGCAATTTTGTAGTCAAGATTGCCGAACTTCCTATAGCGCAATACCTAATTAATTCCCTGTTGACGAACTATTAAATTTTTGTATACAAAGAATCAGATGATGGATGGATTCCATTACCAACTATGTCAATTATCCCATACTAATTGACATAGTTAATATTGTATGATATCCATCCATCATGTTTTAATGTTGGCAAAGTACACAAAATTAGACGACACGTTAATATTTAGGACACAACAAATATTAAATGCACTTGTACTTACCAGGTTCGTTTTGATTTCTTGGCTTCGCAAAAAATTGACGACCAGTACAAACCTCTTTTGGTCACTGCCGGTGTTGTTTGTGGATTTTGGGTTGAATACACACCAAAATTCTTCCGCAAAATTACTTTACAAAAGTAATTTTTAACTAGCAAAAATGGTTGCGAATTCGATAACGTAGCTTCACTGAAATTACACGTTTGAATGTACAATTTTTCGTAATAATTTGCCAAAAATGAAAAAACAATGTGACACACAAAATTATGAATGATTAACGATAAGATACACAAAAATATCAATAGAATAGCGCACAAAATCACTGTCAGATCGATCGGGCAGGACATCTTCTTCAACTGTAGTCGTTCGAATGAACATTCTGCAATTTTTCCAGGAGATGTGGCCTGTCCATCGTTATGTGAGGAAATATTTTGCTGAGGCGGATTTTTTATAAAAATATTATTTTTGCCAAATTTCTCTCCTCTTGCCTCTGCTACCAAGTAGTGGTAACTCACCACTAACCATTTATACTTATATATAATATGTGTTTAACATCCGTAGACAGTAAAATATAACCATTGACACACACCTTTCTCTCTCACTGTGCAACAATGGAATGAGCAACTGCCTCAGCCTGGTCACATGTCTGCCTACATTTCTTTGATAAGACATGTGTTCTTTGCACATGCCAGGCACGCAGGAATCGTAGGGATATCCTCACGATAGCCCCTAGTCATTTATAGGTACTTATAATATGTGTTTTAATTCCTTATATGAAGAAATCTTTTACTCTTTACAATTGGCAATTTGTCAGTTGTTTACTGAGTAATTATACAGTAAAGGGACTGCCTTTTTTCACAGGTTCCTTACTATTGTTAGGTATTTACAGCAAATGCCGTAAATTTCTCAACAATTTCTGTATCAGAATTTTTATATGAGAGATTAATGAAGGATGCCTATAATGTACTTGCCTGTTGCAAATATGTAACAGTCAAAAATTAATTTAATTTTTAGTTTAGGCTATTCAAGAGTATCTTACAATTTTATTTTATTTGCGTCTGTAGATCAAACTCTTTTTCAAGTATTTGATTTGCGATGACTGTAGGAGTGTAACATAGCATATAAGAGAACAGGCCTACTATATAATAAGTCTGTTTTCCTGCGTAGGAATTAAAATTCGTTGAATTTTAATTTCTGCTATGCTTTCATTGATGCAGATTTTTTTATAAAAAGATCCTTTTTGCTAAATTACTCTTCTTGTTTCTGCTACCAAATAGTGGCAACTCGCCTCTAGCCATTTATACTTATATATAATTTATTATGTGTTTAACATCCGGAGATAACAAAATATAACTGTTGACACACACCTTTCTCTCTCCCTGTGCAACAATGGATTCTGGCAACCACCTTAGCCCGGTCACATGCCTGCCTACATTTCTTCATCAGACTTGTGTCCTTTGCACATGCCAGGCATGCAGGACTTGTGGAGGTATCCCACAATACTCGTGTCATCTTCCACATAGGGAAGTGATGGAAGAAAATAATAATTAGTTTCTGTTATACTTATTCCAAACAAGAAACAAGTCATGCGCCTTGTCGAGGGAACCGAGGAAGTCATGATTTTCATTTTGATAGCATATTTTCTACCACATATTATTTGCTAATTTTAAAAATGCTTTCCTTCATTAACGTAGACTTGCCCAGGGCTGAATGAGAAAAATTCTACGATGTTGTTAATCTGGAATACTATTAAGTATGCAATTTAGACTTTCATCTGCTCCCTTTGGTACGTCACACGTATCTTTCAAACCGAAAATTTGGCTTAATCAGAGTCCCTTCCAACCAAGGGGCACAGAGGACGTAATATCCTCAGCGGAAAATTTTTGCTAGGTGGTAAATTTTCAGAAAAAAGAAGGAGAAAAATTGAAGAAAAGTAGCGAAAAGACGATCGCCCCCCTCTTTTAAAGTTACTGATTCGGCGGCAGAGACATCTTTGCTTCCAGCAACGTAATACCGAAAAACAGAATTGGACTTAATTTAGACTCGACCTCAGATTAAATTGCGACATTTGAAAAAATTGAAACGAAGACATTGCTTATTTTCTAAATTTTTGTAATGTACTTTTTTCTTTTTCCTTTCTACTAAAATGAAGTAAGTAATTCTCTCGACATTTTCTAATCTAGGGCTTTAAACTTTTTCTTTCGCTTGATACACTTTTGCCACTTTCTCTAATTGGGATTTTGCGTACAATCATTTGTAACGCCATCACTTTTACTTGACTACAAGACTTTGTGATGTAGGCCTAAGTACCTAACTTCGTTTCTAAGAAATAGACTCAAAGAAATGAAAAAGAGGATTCGAAAAAAATTATTGCTCCCTACTCGAGTAGAATTCTAAGGCACCAGTTAATACATATAGTAAAGGGTGAGAATATTGGTTGAATGTTAATAAGAACAAAATTATTTCACAATGGATTTTTAAATTCTGGTTTGATGAAAATTAGCGTGCTGTTAGCGTATAATTTGACAGAAGTTCAGACTTTGTTTTGACGGAAAAGGTCTTTCAAAGAGAGGTACCTCAAAAACTAGGTACCCTATAAACAAAATTTGAGAGAAAAAATGTAAAAGACGAAATTATGACGTCATCAGTCCCTCTAGAAATAGAAGATGTGAAACGTCTTTCAAAGACGTACCTCAATGAAAAATAATGTGACGGAAAAAATGTAACAGCCGAAATTATGATCTCATCAGTCCCACCCCCTGCCAAAGGTTCTAAGGCCCGGTTGTACCAATTTTAAACTGTGGAATAAACTAAGTTTAGCTGATAAGACGCAATGTAAAATCAAGTTAAACTCTATTCATTGGCAGTTTAAATGAATAGATAGGCACCTATCTAAACAAAACAAATATAAATAAACCGATAAATATAGATAAATAAATAGATTTATTGCATATTGATTTGAGTATGTTGTAATGTCGGGTGATGGGCACTATCTCAGAGGTAGCTGAAGGGGCTGATGACGTCATAATTTTGAACTCGGAAATTCGGGTGCATTGTCAGTGGTTTAAAGGGCATTCTGTTGAAGTTTTACGTTTCTATTTATTTTTTATGGTCTTATCAAGTAGTACCTATGTCTAAGTAATATTTTGCTAAATGACTCATGAAAAAAAAATCCTGCAAATGTACGTGGCACAAACTAATTAAACTTTGTGAAGTGGGGCATTTTTGCGGAATAAAGCCTATATGTATACCTTCTCGTTTTTGATTTTTTTTCTCGTCAGAAAGAAAATTTTGGGCTATTCCTAACGGTTGTGGCTGTACTCTTATTTGCTGTTATCACAATGATAATGATGATAAAATGCTACGTTCCTCTAGGGTAGGTACTTTAAGCAGCTATTCCTTTTGTTAGACCTTCTTTTTTTTTTTTTTTGGCTTTGGTTAGAAAATGAGACAGAAAATATGTAGGTACACCTAAACAGCTTGACTTAATTGTTTTTTTATTTCTTTCTTTCAGAATAAGAAGCCATTTCATGTCATGCCACGAAATTAGGCTACAGTATTAAGCAAATAACTTTACATTAGACGAACACGAAAATATACCTTTACACGTACCTATATTATTCATGGAGTTCGCGTAGGAACAATTTAACCTTTATATTTATTTTATATGTTACCTACCTATATCAAACGCCTTAAAAATGTTAAAAAAGTTTACTCGAAAATCGAAAATTCATAGGTAACTTTTTGCCAGACAGGTCGTATTTTTTTGTTTCACTTTTGAATGGTTGGAGGTTATTGGCGTAACAGGTAGTTCTACGATAACCTAGAGAAGGACTATTTTTAGATTTATCATTTCAGCATTTTCACTTCGAGCCACAAAAAATACTGGCTCGATGTTATTTTCGATTGGAAAAAAGCCAACGTTTTTCACGTGAAAATGTAATCATCGGATGAAACTTTGTCGAAGGTTTTCAGTTGTTTCGACACTCTGAAGTCTGAATGTCGAATTATTGTTGGAATCTTCTCAAATTAATATGATCGATTTTCTGCGCGCATGATGCGTGTTAATCTCATAATTACGATGAGCTGTTGTATTATGGGCCGTTATTTTCACAAACGTACCATAGCGTGCATTTTAATCATCAAACGACATTTATTATTTTCAAAATTCTGCAAGTATAGATATCACTCTTTGCTAATAATTTTGTAACGAGTCGATATAACGAAGAAACGAGAACTAAAATTGATTATCCTGACAAACATCGGTACGGTACGTTAAATTCAAACCTTTTTAAAACATTCTGAATAGGTCCATTTCCCTGGCCTTTTGAAATACTTTAATTTTTGAAAAATTGAGCTCATTAAATTGTTCTTCAATTGTACCGAAATGTTCCTTTAATATAACGTTTAATATTTCTTCCCTTCCAGCGATTGTTGAAACAGTTTGTTGGAGGTTTGAAGATATGGTAGCTCCCCAATCGATCCAATTTAAAAAAAAAAAAATGAGCGAAATGAATTGTACTCGAAATTTGTACTGAAATTTTCCAGCAATATAAAGTTCTGTTCCCTCTTCCTTCTCCATATATTTAAGTTTGTTTAGTAGGGGGCTGGGCAAATATTCCAATTTCAAAACAATTGGGTTGGGTTTAATGAACTGCTTTTGATTTATACCGAAATTTTGTATCTCCTCCCCTCTTGACATATTCAGGTAGAACTATTTCAAATGCCTCCGATATGGAACTACTGGATATTGTTAAAGAATTCAACAAAACATTAACCTGAAATTTCGAATTCTACTTAAACCAGATACTTATGGGCCAGAACAGCACTATCAAATTGTATCATCTGTAGATTCTAAAATTAATTAAAATTTCACAGATTGATACCGAAGAATATGTCACTCTTATAATGTTGATCTGTTCTCTTTCTAAGAACAATATTTCGTACACTCATTATATCAACTTACGTTTCTCCATTTGTGTCTACATTCTAAAAAGAAGTATGAATGTTTAGTTCGCTTTTGAGAGTGGGCGGAATTTATATATTTCTAGTTGAAAATCATCAAAATTATAAAATCTAACCAAAATATCAATGTGGGGATTACCAACTTGTATGAGGTATAGAGGCTTGTATCCCTTTAATGACAATTTCCACCAGAAGGCTGGCTTGTTATTCGTCTCTGTTACATTAAGTCAATTAAGTACACATTAGTACGTTTGTATGTTCTTACCTATACATACATACAGGTAAGATACAACATTCATACTGTGACTAATTAATAGATAAAGATCTCGGCGATGTCAGTCAATGGTAGCAAACGTCTTATATTATTTTTCATCAGTGATTAATAAGAAATGACGTAATTAGATGATGCAATATCGTACGTATATGTACATATGTGCGTCTGTGTGCGTGTGCCAAAATCCCCTTTATAGACTCACGAGATTAGCTATAAAATCGCTATTGTTTGTCCAGGTTTTGGCTTTCCCATATGTAAGTACTAAGTGGCAAAACATGCAAATAGCTGTTGGCTATCTTCATGTTGAGAATACTTTTTCATAACAAGGTAATCCGCAATCAACAAACTTTTTTTCAGTAGATTTTCACAATTCATCATTGACCCCACTGGTTCACTTACTCCCCTGTATATGAGTCAGTCAAGAGTCTTTTGTTTTAACTGAGAAGTTTTGTGCTAAGAATGTGAGATTTTTATAAATGTGGTCCGCAAAAGCCTATCGATGCAGAACTGTATCAAATAGATTAGGCATATGGGGCTAATTTTAGATCACTAATATAAGATGACTGGCACATGAAAAAATAACGCAATAGTATAGGTAGTTAAAATTACCAGCACCACATATAATTTGCAAGTTGTTATTACTTGTTTTATCAAGTATTACCAACCTCTAAAGTTTGGTAGTCGTTTCTCAGGATACTGTATAGTATTAGAATCTTTTTTAAAACTCTGACATCCATTCAGAATTACAACCCAATGTTGTCACTCGCATGGGATGTTTTGAAGTTTTAGCCAATTGGGGTTCTAGGTCAGGACTGGTGGAGAAATCCATCCCCCTAAAAAACAAAATTCAGTAAAAATTAACAAAATTAAAAATCTCAGTAATTTTTAAAAATCCATGTTGTTATGCACTCTTATTTTGGTATAGATACCTTCCTAATGAGTTTAGATGATTGTCGACTACAAAAATTTAGAACTCTCAGATTTGTACGTAATATTTTGAAATTTTACTTGAATGTTTTTTATTCTTCCCCCATCCCGAAAAAAAGATCCTTGCTCACCCCAAATTGTAAACCCAGACCAGCTGCTGGTTTTAACT
The DNA here is from genome assembly GCA_011428145.1 of Ericerus pela. Lineage (NCBI taxonomy): Eukaryota > Metazoa > Arthropoda > Insecta > Hemiptera > Coccidae > Ericerus > Ericerus pela. The sequence goes on from WOFM01001087.1 coordinate 240,866, forward strand.
TGATTCGATTTTCCTTTTGGTGATATCGAAATCTTTTCTTCATTTGATAAACACCGAGTAGTATATGGTAAATTCAGCTATTAGATAATTATTTTATGTCACTGAAAAAATTATGTCACGTTAACTTTCAATTTATCTTTTTTTTCCCCAGGTATTTTCATTAACGAATGTGCCAGGGAGCATTGTCCTCCTTCCACTTACTTCTTCTGGCTAAATACCTGCATCGTATCGATAAAACTTGTTTGCCCAATTTTATCGAATTAAAAAGTCTAACATACTGGGAATGAACTATTCAGAAAACGTATTTATTTGCGAAAAAGTTGATATTTCGCACGTATTTCGGCGACTGCCGTATTTGTCGCACCATTCAATACGACATCGTCGAAAAATCATAATTTCTACCCCGTCAACGGTGTAGGCCACCTTCTGGAAAAATTCCAAAAATTTTGTCACACGTTGTATCGGTATTCGTTGTTCGATTGTCATTTGCTGGAAACTAATTTCTTCTTCTCTCTGTTCCTTTCTTTTTTTCTGTTGCAGGGATGGACAACAATCTCACTGTCCACTTGCCGGACGAATTAGAAGTGGCGGATCGACGGCAACCGCCGCCGAATTTCAACGTGCACTCCTCCACAAGCTGACGAAAATCAACAACCCTCATCCCCCCACCGCCGCAAATAACGTCTCCAATAGAAACGCCGCCGCCGCCGCCGCCACAACCAATAATAGCAATAATAATAATAATAATAATAATAATAATAATAATAATAATAATAACAATAATAGTAATAATAATAATAATAATAATTACCACCGGTGCAACAATCACAACGATAAAAATTGTATCAGTCGAACAAGTTGCAGCGGTGGAAGTGGCTGTACGAGTAACCATAGCAGCAGTTGCGGCGCCAACACCCAAAACAATTATCAGCATCCGCAACTGCAACAGCAGCAACAACAGCAGACGCATCATTCATATTGTAGCTGTAATAAAGACGCGAGTGGTGGCACCAACAGTCGAAGTCGCAGCCATAATCACAGTCATACGCATTCGGTCGAAGAACTGCATCGACTCGGTTTTGACGGTTTCGTCGTCATAAATCGCGATTCGTGTTTCGGTGGAAGTGGCGATAGCAGCGGTAGTGGACCCAGTGAGGGTGGTAGTGGCGGCGGCGGAGGCGGCGGCGGCGGCGGTGGCGGCGGTGGCGGTGGTGGTGCCGGTGGCGGCGGCGACTACGGCTACAGCTGCTGCAGCGGCGGCAGCCTTGATCACGATTCTGTCAGAATCAGTTTGGAGAATACGAACACATGCACCGACAGTTTGGTGACCGCGATCGATGATGAAGCGTTTTTATTAAGCGACTTTCTGCCGCACGATAACGACACATCGTTCGCTAGTTCGGTTATGAATCATCGTGGTGGTGGTCGTAGTAGCAGCACAAGTGGTTGTAATTGCAATTACGTTGGTTCGGGGGGAGGTGGTGGTGGTGGCGGTGGCGGTGGCGGCGGCGGTGGCGATAGTGGTTTGTCTGGCAGCAGTTGTAACAACAGCGCCAGTAGAGTAAACTTTGGCTGCAACGGCGGCAGCGGCGGTGGCGACGAAGACTCGAGTCTGTACGGCACACCTGAGGAGTTGGGCCCAACCGCTCCGATGGGCAATCATAATGGACTTGGCAATGGCAGTGGTGGTGGCGGCGGCGGCGGCGGCGGCGGCAGGGGTGGCAACAATGGGAATGAATACAATGGAGGTAGCGGCAGCGGCAGAGGCAGCAGCAGCGTAGGTGGCAGTGGCGCCAATATGTCGACGTCGATGGGTGCCAGCAGCGGCGGTGGCAACATTTCAGGTGGCCCAGGTGGCGGTGCCACCGGCGGTGAAAGTGGCAAACAAGGTTTCATTAAAAATCAATTGCAAGCCCTGTTTCAACCCACGGACAATAAATTGGCCATGAAATTGTTTGGCAGCAAGAAAGCGCTGATGAAGGAACGTATCAGGCAAAAGGAAACGGGCCATTGGGTCATACATCCTTGCTCCAGTTTTCGGTGAGTCGACCATTTTTTTCTTATGCATCTTTGTTTTTTTTTTTGTTTTTTTTTCTCTTCCCACCGTTGTTTTAGGGTTGGCCTTTTTTTGGTGGTGGGGGAGTGAACTGTTACGACACAAAGCCGATGTTCGTGCAGGACGTGATCTACGACTGAATTTCGAGACCGGCATTTACGAGGGGGCGTTGAGGTCCCGAAAAATTTCAAACTTTAAGCTAACTGCCAATTTACCAAAAACCGAAACCTCTATCGTAAATAAGATAAAAAAAAGAGATTTTCGGTATTTTTTATCCGAAGTATAATGTAAAATCTGTTAGAAATAAAATACAGTTGAAACTACGCGCTGAAAAGTAGGACGAGAAGTGCTCTGTTAAATGTGAACCAGTAAATAATTGTGATAACTAATCGCAGGAAAATTAAGCAAAATTCACTATTCTTCAGTGAAAAATTACTTTTTTTTTCTCTCGAAAAATGGTCACGAATTGCGCGGCGGTTGATACACTTTCAAGCTAAATCACGTCTTAAGGAACGTTTGAAACAGGGACGTGCCGAAAGGGAGATTGTGGGAAGGCTCCCCCCAAAAAAATTTTGACAGTTGGGAAAGTCGTGCCCAGTTGTTCATCAGTTGGGAGTTTGGGCTTGGAAAAATTCCCAAAATCGTTCTGAGCCAAAAAAAAAAAAAAAAAGAAAAAAAAAGAATATTTTTGGAATCGATTTGGAATGTAAACAATTATATTGGGTATAGGTACTTGAAAATTTTCATTTGGGAATTTTAACGTTTTCAGTTAGGAATTTCAACAATTTCAGTTGAGAATTTCAAACGTTTTCATTTGGGAATGTTTTTTTGATTTTCTCTCACCCCCGGAAAAAAAATAATAAACCTTCCATACGTTTCTGTTTTAAAAACTTTCTTTACCTAGTTGTTTTTTTTTTTACCTCTCTGCCCTACATCAGCAGAACGGCCCTCTACTGCCAGAAAATTTTATAGCAACTCCGGTATTAAACCAGAAATTCTCGATTTATGGTGGTACGGTACGTACCTACTCGGTACTTCCACTGTATTTGGAAAATTCTTGATAAAAGAACATCGACCTACGAACGTCGATCTACATCCCCTCCTGCCTGCAAATTGACATTAAATAATTCGTAAAGCAGAAGAATATGGCCTGATCGATGACTGAATCTGATGAAATTAAATAAAAAATGACTAAAATAAGGTGTTACGTTGATCATACTGGGTGATAAAAATATGATGAAAGTTTCGACTTTTGGGAGGGGGACTTGTGAGTCAGATTCAAAATATCCATCTTATATTGACGATGTAGCTTTGGATTATATATGTACATACATATATTTGTGTTTGATATCGTTTCGCTTTAAATATGTGCTTATTTGGCAACTTTTTTGTTGAAAAAAAAAAAAAAAAAAGAACCAAAAGCACCCAAATTTTATTCATTTTTTTCGACATTAAAAAACTTGAGCCACGCAATCGCTTTTTATAACTTTTCACGTGGGGGAAAAAGGGAGATAAAATACCACTATATAATAATTGTAAGGGGGTGTGGCGGAAGAGGATGAAAAGACCACAAGTTGTGTTTAGAACTCATGTCAGAAAAACTTGGTACTTACTTCGAAAAATATTGCATACGCACAAAATAAAGATGAAAAACATCTTCGACTGTCTATTTGTTCTCTTGTAGAACGTTTTTTACACTTTTGTTGTTTACAAAATTGGAGATAGTTTTTTTTTACAAATGTTTTACGATTCATCCATTCTTTGAACTTTTTACCGAGTTTGCTAGCCAACGAGGTATTAAAGCTGACCCCATCGAGGAGTTAAGGATGAGGATGATGAAAATTTCTCGTTTCACGACAAAAAAAAAACTACCGACACCATTTTCCCATTTTGACAAAATTATTTTTACGTATAAGTAGGTATAATATACAGGGTGGTAACTTCATTGTTGCCCTAAAAGAAAAATACATAGGATTTACGTTTTCTTGATACAAAAAGTGGCCAGTACGTATTCAAAGGTGAAAAATAAACGTATCGAACTTAAAATTCAACGATAAATCGAATGGTGTCGGTTTGAAGTCGATACAAACGAAATTGGCAGAGATAGAGTTGAATATTGAATAGGGACCTGCATGATCACCTGATCTTACTCTTTAAGACTGTTTTTCTGTGAAGACAAATTAAAATGAAAATCTACCATTTGGTACGATCCTAGGGACTAATACTGCTTTATAAGATGCCATTATCTCTTGTTGTAGAGGGGTTAATGCCCAACAGATGGGTCGATTGAGAATTGAGTTTTACAACCGCATGAGGCCATAGGCGTCGAATTTAGTTTTTTTTGTAATTGTAATTTGTAAATGAGTGGAAATTGTTAATTGAAATGGAAAAGATAATTTTAGTGTTGGAAGAATGAATTTTCAGTACTGTCCTACAACACTGAAAATTACATCCGTGTTGCCATTGTACCTCTTGTTTTCGGAAGTCGGTACATATGCTTGAAGCAAGGAATTCTGGTTAAAGGAAAACAGTTTGAGCACCTTTTGTAATTTACCCAAGTCTTTATTTGGTTTTGTAATGTACAGATCCATACTAAATACAGTTCAATGAATTTAATTACGTTTAGTTTTCATTCTATTTTTGGTGTAAATGCTACCTTTTCATGATTAATTTTCAACCCTATCTCAGCCAATTTTATTTGTATCGACTTCAAAACAGCGCCATTTTGATTTAAATCCGACGTATTTTTCCTGTAAGGCAACATCAAAGTTACCACCCTGTATATGTAGGTATACTATATTATGTATATACGTATGTATCGCCTGAATTTTAGGTTCACGGTTTCAAGAAAACTACAAAATAAATAGGGCTAAAATTTTCACGAAACGTATTTTTTTTTTACAAAAAAAAGTCTGGCAGAAGTTTGTTGACTATTGGTTCAATAGTTCCTGCAAAAAACTGAAAAAAAAAATTCATGGAACAGTGGTTTTTCCAACATTTTAATGAAAGTACTGAAAGGATCAGGCAAAAATTCTCTCAATAGATTGTTCTTGTGTGAGCGCCAATTCGGTACAACTTTGATGCCTATATTCGTTGAGTAGTTTTTTGAGAAAACTGGAGAAGAAGCAATTGCTGGAGAAAATTTTATGTTCACAATTTTGAGAAAACTCGGAGCGAAATAGAGCTAAAATTTTCACGAAAGGTACTTCTTATATAGGACCAGATTTGAAAGGAGTTTGTTCCTATAACTACGGTTCAGTAGTTTTCGAGAAAACTAAAGAGAAAAATTTCCTGGGAAAGTGGTTTTTTCAGGATTTTGAGGAAACTACAAAAGAGATTAGGATAAAATTTTCAAGATACATCGTTCTTTTGTATCTATGTGCAAATCTAATAGAATGAATTTGGTGCTTATTAGTTCATTAATTAGTTTCCGACTAAACCGGAAAAGAAACAATTTATTGAGAAAATTTTGTGTTCACGGTTCTGAATAATTATGGAAGGAATAGGAATGAAATTTTCACAAAAGGTAGTCGCTATATAGGACCAGGTCTGATAGGAGTTTGTTGCTTATTGGTTCGGTAGTTTCCGGCAAAATGTGAAACAAAAATAAAAAATTGCTGGAGAAAAGAAAGTCGTGTCGTTTGAAGTATATTTTTCGTGTTTATGCAAGGAGTTACGAGCTTCTTTTCGGCATTACATTAATTAATTAAGTTTGAGTTTATTTATTTATTTATTTATTTTTTTGAGAATTTTAGATGAAAATTGGTAAACTTGGTTTTCTAGAGAAGTATCGCTGCGCTGGAGGGTTTTTTTTTTTTTTTTTGAAGCTATCGGAATACTATCCTTATGTGATTGTTGGAAAAATAAATGGTCCAAAAATTTCCAACATTCTAATACACCTCACTGTAAATGAAAAAAAAAAATTTTTGTTTTCTATATTCCTTGATATATTTTTCAATACTGAATTCTTGTGCACGAAAATGTTTTGTCACCTGAGGTTCTGGGATTATGTTCATCAGAAATGTAAAACATTTTCATGTTTCAGGATCGATTTTTTCAAAAAATTAGTTGGTATAATTCGAAAAACAGCGAGCCCGAATAATTTGTCATTAGTTCCTGCAGGTTTGAATTTAGGGTACAGAAATCGAACATAGAAGAATTGGAAAAATTTCAGAAAAAAAATGGTTCGCCTCATTAAGGAGTTTTTTAATTTTGAAATTTTAGAAATCTCAAATACATTTCGTTTTTTAAATTTTATTCGAGCCAATCATTCCGTTAACATTAGAAAAAAATTATTTTTCTAAAGAACTATCCGAAAAAGTGGAATGCGAAGTTCGTATTTATAATTAGCTGTTTTCCATCATAGGAGAATTTTTTTTGAATGTTAAAAGTATGTGGAACAAAACATAGCAGTTCAGCCCATTTTAAAAAGAAAATTTCAAAAAAAAAAAAAAAGTTTTACTCAAATCTTAATCTTTCACCTCCCTAATTTCAAACAAATTTCTTGGTGTGCGCATTTTCTTCTTTATATTAGTATTCGGCTACGGCCTTACCGCGAAAGAATTTGTCCATGAAATACGAAACAATAGGGGCTCTGTTCTGTTAAAAATGCATTGCTTCAAAGGTTATAATTTGTGTACATTGCATGGAAATCAATAGGCGTACATTCGCTCTGCCCTTCTGCCTCGTGTAATATGCAGTTGTCAAATATGCAAACGTTGGTTCAGTAAACTTTTATTTCCACGAATACTGTAACACTGTTACCTATTGTTGTTGACGATTCGTGTTAGACGTTGCACAATATCGAAAACTATCGATGCTATCGATATCGATTTTTTTTCTTTGTTTCAATAGTTTTTTCTCGATAGTTTAGTTGAGATAATTTAACCAAATGTTCCAACTGTTGACCTTTTTTTTGTTTTTTTTTTGTTTTTTTTTTGTTTTTTTTTTCTGTATACCTAACATACAAAGAGCGACTTATTTTTAGCTTTTCTTGGGTGTGTTTGTAATGAAATTATTTTTTATGCGTGTTTCATGGGCGAAACGATGGTGGGATGAGCTGGAGCTTTTGCTTCGCTGAAAAAATTGGAAAAAGGGACTAAATAAAATTAAATGTGGGTGACGTGCCAATTAATTATTTTCTCATTAAGATGTACGATGTTATTATTTTATTATAATGGGTTCTCTATGAAAATCTGCTTATTAATCTTGCGGTGTCGTGAAACGATCGGATGGTAAGGCTAGAAACGTTTTTCGTTTTATAACCGAAGAAAAATTTTGGCGCCAAAAAATGAAATTCGTAATACGTGTTTCGGTCATTTTCTTGTTACCACGGTACAGGTGGCCATTTTTGTCCGATAATCTCGAAATTTGATACGAACATCAGTCCGAAGGTAAAAATATGACTTATTGATTTGGATGCTGATCGGCCAGATGTAATTTCCGGCACTGCTATTTTTATTTTAGCTATAAAATAATTATTTTTAAACTAATAGCTACGAAATTTGGAAATAATTCATTATAATCTACTGTAACATGCTATCAATTTTAGTGCGAATCGTGACGTCGATTTTTGTTTCGATTTTGAAAGAGGTGCGATGGTTTCAAAGTGTGTAATTGTAGGTCAACTGTTGTTACAATATTTAATACAATCATCAATATTATGGTCGATTACTAACTTTTTAGCACCCAGTTTTCTAGTTTTTGAAAACATACTTTTTCTAACAGAACTGCCGCTGTATTCAAGCTTTTTTTTGAATCCATGAACTTAAATTTGAATTTTCAGAATTGCCCGCTGGGTGCGCATACGAAATTCTTTTGCCCCAGTGAAATAAAATTCTAGCTACCCCACGGTGTGTTTAAGAGAAAGTTATGAAGACGGGACACTATCGAAACTGTCGAGATTATCATCGATAGTTTTTGAAAGTGGATATCGAAACTTTTCGATTTTTGCCATCTCTAATTTGTGTTTGATATTCGTTTTATTATCTGAATGACTGCCTTTATACGGTAGGTAACCTACCTACGTTTGAGCCAGAACTCGCATCATTTGGTCAAAGCTGAAAATTTTTAATTGATTCCCAAACATAAATTAGGGTGTATGTACTGCATTATTGTTTGTTGGAAATTTAACAAGTTATTTGGAATCGTACTGGGATGTGTTTCTTTCACTTTTCGTAATTAAAGTGCCCATTGTACAAGCTGTTACCCATTTACTGCCCAGTTACTGCCAATAATTAAGTGATTCAACCAATCAGAAATCTCTCACTATAGTGTCTAGACCAATTAGAGAGCAGCATTCAAGATTTTATACTTCCCTGTTGCCTCTTACTTGCTGTTTGGTTACTGCCCTTTTTTTGCTGCCTTCTTGCTTTCCATTTGATGCTAGGTTACTGTAGTGGAGGAGTTTATTAATATGTTCGTTTTACGTCACAAGGACGAATAAAATATGTTCGTTGTCACACATCTTAGCTCGCGCCTGGTTGTAAGACCACTGTTAGCGTCACCTCAGCCCAGTATCTCCAGTCATGTTGAGTCCTCTGCGCATCGCTAGTGCACACAGGACTCGTGGGCGTAGCCATGACACTGGGGGTGGTGTTCCTGGGTGGCCATTGGTGGCCACCTACGAAGATTTCCCTGAAATCTAGAATAAAGATTAGACATACATGTTATATGAAATGTTATTTTATTATAAAAACAACAATAAAATTAACAAATACAATATAAACATGAAAAAATAGTTATTTACAGAATTTCAAATAAAAATAGGAACAAAAAATTTTTATTTCTTTTTCTAACACTACAGCGTAACGAAGTGACATGAAAATGAGAACCTTTTATAAAGCACATGACAGTAACAGTGGGGGCTAAAAAATTGTAGTTATACCATTTTTAGGAGTATAATGTCCAATTATGGCGTACCCTAAAGTCAGTAATTTGGCTTGTCAGACCAGTCTATTTTTGTCATAATCAGGGGGGTCTATCGGAGGTACGATACTATGTATCGAGTTTTTCTACATTTCTGTTGTCTAACTCCAACGGAGCCAAGAACTTCAGAGGTCTTGTAGATGTTTGCTTGCTTGAGAATTCTATTTTTGTGTGACGGATTTGTCCATCACGAGATTTCTCTAAATCAATGATTTTTGCAAGTTTGTAAACGCCAGGTTTGGATGTGTAGTCCAAAACATGTACTATGTCGTTTACTTTTGGTACAAATGGTACTGTGCACCCTGGATTTGAGAGAGTAGTTGGTGGTCTATCTCTTAGGTATAAGAGATATTGTCTCTTCCAAGTTAACCAAAGGTTTGTCAGGTAATCTTGGTCGAGTTTTCAAATGTCCATAAGCTGTTTTGCTGTAGGAGAAGGATCTTTATTTGATTCATTAATCGGATTGCTTAGGTGGCCTAAGTTGGCCCGCATGAAATGTGCGGGTGTTAATGTCAACTGATCAAGCTCGTCCGGAGATGGGCATAGTGGTCTTCTGTTGACCATTGTTTGTATATCTTTCAAGCTCGCTTGAAAGATATGTTTGTAAATTGAGTGGTGACTGTGGACTTTATAAAACACCTGTTTTATAATTCCAATCAGTCGTTCATAAACTCCACCATACCATGGTGCTTTAGCTGGGATGAAGTGCCATCTGATGCCTTTTTCATCTAAGCTAGGTTTGATTTTTTGTTCTTCAGTGAATGTTTTCCAGTACTCTGGTAAGTACGTTGCAATTAAGTGGAATTGCGCCGCGTTATCGGATAGGATAACTTTGGGTGTGCCTTTGTCAGCAAAAAATGTTAGGAACGCTGTCCAAATGTCCTAAGTTGTCAAGTTTGACACTGAGAGTAGGTGTACTGCTCTGGTGGACAGACACATGAAGATCAACACCCAATTTTTAATGGGTGGTGTAGTTGGTGTTGCCAACTGTGATTTCGACTTTGGCAGGTATTTGTCAAATACCATAAATGGGCCAAAGATGTCCCCACCTGTGTAGGTAAATGGATTCACAAAAGGTACCAGGCAAATGTCTGGTAGTGCTGAAAAAGTTGTTTGTTTGAACGGTCTTGTTTCAGCTTTTTTACAGTGTGCACAACTTCTTTAGAATTTGAGGTAACACTTTTAGTGACTTTGGCACAAAATAGTGTCTTCTAAAGTCGGCTATGGTAAATTTTGTACCAGAGTGTAGGTTTTTCAGATGTGTATGCATCAGAATTAATTTTGTTAAGTGAGACTTAGGATGCATCAGGATTGGTGATAGCATGTCTCTTGCGTACTCGATATCGGGTAGATAATTTACTGTATGTAATACCCCAGATGAATCAATCAGGATATGTAATTTTTTGTACAAGACGTACGGAGGGTGATTTCATTTTTCTAATACTTCCAGTTGTTTTCCGAAGTATTTCTTTTGATCAGCTCTGATGAAGCTGAGTAGAGCAAAATGAAATGTGAAATCTAACGATGCATAAGGTGAAATTAATCTTTTCCTCCTTATTCGTTGTTTACTAAATCGTCGTATGGCTTCTATACATTGTAGGAATGTACGTACGGGTTTAGATTGCGTTTCGTCCATGGAGACGTAAACAGTTTTGGTTTGGGCATGTAAAGTACATCATGGTCCACATCCCAATACAGGCCAAGCACTTTGATGATTGGGTCACTTAACGCGTGTTGTGGGTTGAAATCTTTTCTTAACTGTTTGTAATTGGTGCCCTATTGGGCGAGTTCCATGGAGATATCGTTGAATAATGTATTGGATTTTATGTATAATTCTTTTGCTTCTTCGTACGTTGGTACGGAAACAATTAAATTATCAACGTAAAATTGTTCTAAGAACTTGTCATGGAACTCCATGTCAACCAATCGGAAATGATGTAATAGTAATGCTGCAAGTAAGAATGGTGCCGTTATGATTCCAAAAGGAACACGGCAGAATCGAAATGTTACTAGATTGTTATTGGTCATGGGATTGTTAGGATTTTTAATCCATAGGAAATGTGTGACATCTCTGTCATCTGGGTGCAATCCAATTTGATGAAACGCTTTTTTAATATCAGCGATTATTGCGTAAGGGTTCTTACAAAAACTTACAAGCATTGCTATTAGATCAGCTAACAGTACTTTTCCTTTATGCATGCAGTCATTTAGGGACAAGTTAGACTTTTTGGTTTTGCCTGCTGAGTGGAGTGCTTTTTGTTGGATCGTAGATACCCTTGTGTGGTAAGTAATGTACCACTTCTGCGGGTCTATCGTTTTTGATAGGTTCAATCATTTCTAAATCGATTAGTGAGATAAAATACTGATTGTATCTTACAAAAAATTCTGGATTTTTCTACAATTTGGGCAATTGTCTTTCTAATCGTTTGAAGTCTAACTGTCTATTGTTGACTAGGGGTGGGGGCTGTACTTGTATAGCCACCTGATTTAGTATCTATTGTTCACTAATTTAATATTTTTATAAAATAAGTGCAATGCTTCAGTTTCTGCATCGTCCTCAACTAAGTTCTTGGTCTCAATACCTAATGTATCTAATTTCCAGAAGTTTTCTATACTTTCTGGGGATGTGAAGAATGATGGTTCAAATGCATCACATTTGGTTGGTTTTCCTAAGAATCCTCCTAACATGTTTCCAAAGTGAGTTTCAATTAGGGTTAGGGTTGGTGACAAATGTTTAATGTGCTTTATAAATGACCACATATAATTATTACCAACTAATAAATGTATCGTAGATTCTCGGTCCAAGCCTGAAAAGTCGATATTTGAATATCGTGGGTAACGGTTTTTAAATTCATCAAAATCAAATTTGGAAAGTTGTTCGCGATGTGTGGTACCATATTGGCTTCCATTTGAACTTTAGTTCCATCGCGTTTGAATAGTTCAAATTGTACAATTTGGGTGCAAATTTGTTTTGACATTTGTCCAGCTAGGCCACAAAATTTGATTGTTTCAGCAAACTCAGAAAAGTTTTGTCTGAGTTGTTCATAGGCATATGTGTAAAACATATAGCTATGTTTGCTTCCACAATCAAAAAAGCCATTAATTTTCATTGGTTCTTTTGCGTTTGGGGTGAGAATGTATGATAAAAACGTTAAGAAATGAGCGTCAATATCTTTAGTATTAAAAAATGATAAGTACTCACTTAACACTGGAACTCCAGATGCAGAACTCTGGTTCTCATCCTCTCGGCATTGCTGCGCAACGAGATCAATGGTGTCTCCTCTTGAAACTGCAGTTGTCTGTAATGTTACAGGGAATTTAGGACTGTGTGCAGGTACATTTTGTTGTTGTTTATCAAACAGGTTACCTGGCGGTAGATACTGCTTACAGTCAAGGAGCATCTCGATCCATGCCATAACTTTGCCCTCCGTGATTGGGTAATCTATGACGGGGCAAAGGTTGGAGTGATGCTCCGTGCTTCCGCATCGGAACCAGCGGCAGTTCGATGGTGGCAGCGCTTTACAGTACTGTGTACCGGGGTGCAATTGTGTACAGCGTGTACACAGTCGATAGTGCTGATAATGTGCACGTTGAGATTCCAGCTTGTTTTTCTTGCAGCAAAGGTGAGAGTGGTGCTTGCCTTTGCAGAAGATGCACGGTGTGTTTGGTTTCTCATGCGTGCAAACTGTCGATGCCGGGATGTGCTTGCCAGATGGTAGTTGCACCCATACAATTCCGTCTTCATCTGTATTAGATAAATTTGCATTAGTATCCCTATTGTTTGTGCGATTCAAACGTTGGACTGGTTGTTTGCAAGGATTGGATTTATTCTGTCCTCTTTCGTTCGGTTTCTTTTCTGAAGAAATAATTGCGAAATTTCTCCTGCCTTTAGGTTGAGAGGGATTTCTATTTTGCGGGGGTGGATTAGGTTTATCCACCTTTTTTGGTACGGAAGTACAAATAGGCTCCGATAATTCCCTAATTTTTATAAATGATCTAACTGCTTCGAACAAATGTTTAACATTGCGTTTGCTAGTTTTTAAAGTGTTTTGATAAGATCGAGGGGGGAATTTTTTAATCACTATATTAAATAATTGCTCCTCGTCGATTACTTTTGCAAGTAAACGATATCTGTCTACCATGATGGTAAGGGTGTCTAACTTGTCTAAGATTGATGTTGTATCGTTAGTGGTTGTTGAGTATGCAGTTATTTTTAACCACTTTTCAGCTCAGATCTTGGATTTGTCCCCATACCTACTATCTAAAAATTTTAGGCGTTGGATGTAGCCAACGTTATCTGGGGAGAAATGGTTAATTTTTTCTACCAAGAATTTCAGTAGGGCCCCTTGCAGTAGGTTAATTTTTTGTGGGATGGCGATGTCATTTCGTTTATTAACGTAATTATTAAATCCATTAATAAACCCAGGATACCCTAGAATGTCACCATCCCACTTTTCTAAATAAAATTTAGGAGGTTTGAGATTTGCAAACCCAGCATCAACTTGATCTTTTGGATGGTGTTCCCAGCAATTTGAAATATAATTTTCGGATGGTGGTTTATCGATGGTGTTTGGGTCTATCACTACTGCTAGGGGTGTATTATTTTCTACCGAGTTTTGCGGTAGCTCACGACACGACGTGTCCGATGTTTGGGAATGAATTTGAGATAAAGAGAGTTGGTGGGAACAGAGCCTTTTTGGGCTTGGTTCTCCCTCATTAATTTCAGGGGATGCCACGTTTTCAGTTGAAAGTGAATTTTCATTACCTGTTACCATTCTGGGATGTGCACGTTCACCCCTTGCAGGGATCCGTTGTTCCAGAACCAGTTGTGGTTGTGGCGAACGTTCGTGTTTGGTAGCTTTTTTCGCATCGGGTAGGTACTGGTGGATAAATTCCGCTGCTTGGACGCCAAGATCCTCATGGACCAATGCAGAAAGGTCGCGGACTTTTTTCTGCGAGGCAGTCAACACCTTTCGGGCATTGGCCTCCTTACGCAGAGCATCCCCGAGCTCTCTGGCCAGTTCCAGAGCCCTGGCATCCCATTGGGCCTGTTCCTCCTGATGACATTGCCCGTCAGCATCTTCACGTACCACGGGTATGGGTGCTGGGTGCTCCATTTGATGCTGCTGTACCTTTGTTTTGATTGTTGATTGCAGCACCAACAATTTTCTTTTTACCTGCCATGCCCTGCGCAAGTCTTGCCTTGCGAGGCCTCTAGGCACGTAGTCGAGGTCCTTTATTGTGGCCTCTATTGCTGCATCCTCGTTTGAGAGTGCATTTATTTTGTACGCACGTACATTTGGTCCCTCTATTTTTCTTTCGAAGGTTTGAGCGTATTCCTCCGCATCTTCTAGTATTGCAAGGAATTGCTGGCGCTCATCTTCGCTATCCATTGTTTCCGATGTTGTGTATGTTGACGCACGGCTCCTTGGCTGTACGTCCATGGGTATGGGTCTTGGATTGTTTCCCGGTGATGGTTGCGGATTTGGCAGCCTTTCTGCCACTTTTCTTATTTCTTCCTCTTTGATTTCGTCAACCCAACGGGGTTGTGGGACTGGTGTGGCCTCATTGTGACATTGGGTGGACGGTTCTTTTGACACTTCCTCCTCCATCAGCAATGCTTTGGGATAGAGGAGGACGTCAATGTCGTCGCTGCGCAACGTGTTAGCATTTTCTTGCGGATTCATGTTCTAGGAACAGGATGAAGGAAAAGGTAAAAAAAAAAATTATTTCTCTTTTTTCATTATAGGTATTAGGCCTATCGATAGAAGGGAGATAAGATTGAATAAGAAATGATTTTTGCGTTTGTACTATTAACCTACATTCAAACAAAGGTCAATGACACGGTTTGTGTATTGGTATTACGGTGGTTCGTTTTTATAAACACACGCCATTTTTTTGTGTAGAGGGAAGACGTAACTGGTGTTACGAATTTTTATTATGTGCTATACACTTTAGTTTTTCATATGGAAAAATATCGTAAATTGTTTTTTACACAATTTTATCCATTTTTGGAAATCGTTTTTTCAAAATTTTTCAGTCTTTTTGACAAATGAAAAATTGGGTGTGACCCGTAGGCGAAAAGGTCTTTTCAATTTTTACAGGAATGATAAAAAAAATTTATTTCCATGTCTTATTAAGTAAAAAAAATTGGTCATGACCCATGTGCGAAAAGGTGATTTTCGAGTTTGGCAAAAAGGAAAATGATTTTGGAAAGTAATTTTTCCAAGTCTTTAGAGAGAAATGAAAAATCGGGCATGACCCGTGGGTGAAAGGTTATTTTCAGTTTTCAAAAATGATAATGTTTTTCCAAACTGAGTCTGGTTTTCAGGGTCTCACCAAAAAGAAATTTTGGCGTGACCCTGGGAGACAGACTGTTTTCGATACGTAACTAGATTACGCACAAATAATATCTTAAAAACTTGCACTAAGATCGATAAGCGATCTTAGGCTAGTATGAAAATGGCGGACTGACTATTAGAATTACAAAAAATTATAATAATATACAATAGAAACAAGTTAATTAGAGTCCAAATATCTAAGATTTTGTCTCGTAACAATGTGTTACCAATGCATATTCCCAATATGGCGACGCTTTAGAAATTTCACTAAAGAATATGTTAAGGCGTAAGTGTACTTACGGTTTTCCTTTTGAATAAATGGCGGCACCTTCTGGAAACTTTGCCACTACACTCAGGGGGGCAATGTTAAATAAAATTGCGTAAATAATTATGAAAAAACACTATAAAAGTAATTAATTATGTTACGAGACACAATTAGTGATGAAGCGCACAGTGAACTTGATTAAAATCGGATAAGTGAAGATGATACACTATCTAATTCGTTTATCAGGGGTACGTCATGTGGAACACGTTGTTGTCGGGGTGAGATAGCTCATGCGTGGGGTTTTTTCTCCATCGTCGCTGCCGTTGCAGCGGACTGCACAAACTTTGTTTGTGTGTGTTTTTTACGTAAGGGTTACGATCTTTTTTGCGTATTCAATCATCCAGCAGCTGGTGAAAGCTGATTGGATGAACCAAGTCTTTTGTCTTCTGCACAATCGTCGTAGTTTTGAGGAATTTTGATAGGTTTTTTATGCTATTTGTGTCTTTATTAAGGATCGTTTTTTCAAACCGTACAAGTGCGAGAGAGATAGGAATATTCCTAGATTTTTTTCTGTCTCTCTCGCTTTGTTCAGATTTGAAGGACAAAGACACAAATGCGCTATCATTTAGCGATCTTTCTGTATTTTCTACAGCCGAAATATTTCAAAGATGAATTTGTAGATTCGATGTATTTTATTTACAGAAATAATATACGTAATATTTAACCTTGGGGGCGGCGGAAAAATAATTATGAATTATTTTTTCGTCGTCTATCTAACAGCAGTAATTACGAGAGACATTTTTATACTAATTAACAATTAGAAAATGTTGACTATACCTAGTATAGGGAATTAATAATGAATTAAGTTTCAGTCTCCAATAAGTCGTAATATTTAAGTCTGAGTGTAACTGTCAGGCTAATTCTTATTGAGACTGGTAATTGCGTACAGTGTACGGGTGAGAGTTATTTATTAGTGGAAGCGTGTATTATATCAGTTCAAGTAGAACCGTATGTCTGGCCGCAAAAAATTAATATTTCCATTTTTTGCGATCATATCCGAAATTAATTTTAGATTTTCAAAAAGAGATTTCGATGTTCGAAATGGTATTTTGATTTTTGAAACTAAATTTCGAGCTGCGAAATCAAATTTCGATGAAAATGAATTATTTAATTCGAGGTCCAGTGAAAAAAACTGTGCTCCTGCTACCATGTAGTGGAGGAGTTTATTAATATGTTCGTTTTACGTCACAAGGACGAATAAATTATGTTCGTTGTCACACACCTTAGCTCGCACCTGGTTGTAAGACCACTGTTAGCGTCGCCTCAGCCCAGTATCTGCAGTCATGTTGAGTCCTCTGCGCATCGCTAGTGCGCACAGGACTCGTGGGCGTAGCCATGACAGTTACTGCCCAATTACTGCCTGGTTACTTCCAATTTGCTCCCTAATTACTGCCTATTTTTACTGCCTTTTTGTTTTTCATTTTCTGCAAAATTGTTACCAGTTTTGCTTCCTGGTTGTTTCCTATTTGTTTCTTAGTTATGCTCTTCACTGCCTGATTACTACTCATTTGCTCTCTGGTTACTGCCCATTTTTACTGCCTGATTAATACTAATTTACTTCCCTCCTTACTACCCTTCTACTACCTGGATACTGCTCATTTTCTCCCTGGTTACTGCCCATTTTTACTGCCTGGTTACTGCTCATATACTCGGTAGGATTTGCGGGTTGCAAGCGAACCCTAGAACTATAACTGAAGTGAAGTGGGTTACCCTCAATGACCCCTACCCCCTACAAAAGTGTACCTGAACCACATCACACATGTTGGAAGTGGAACTTTGCTCTTTAATAAACTAATCCGAAGATGTAGCACCCAATGAATCTGTAAAAACATTTTCTCTGCCAACCACTTTTGGGTCATGGGGGCAAAGTAAGGAGTTCAGCCTAAAAATGAATTGAAAATTTAAACTCAGCTTCTCAAAAAACATGATCGATACATCACTTAATTTTGTAAGACAAAATCATTCCAACCTTTTTTTGTGGGTTGCAGGAGCCCACAAAGAGTGATTCAATTTAAAAATGAACTGAAAATTTTAACTCAGAGCCTCAATGAATGTAATGGACAATCTGTAACGATTATGTTTGTCATTTAAAGACATAGACGAACACATTCAGTGACATGAAAAAAACAATTTTATTCAGTACATTAGTCTCTTGTAAAATTGTACAGTTACTTGGCAAAAGTACCATTATATCCTGCCAGCACTGACTATACACCTCCTAATGGGACATTTGGTGACCTCAATACTCTGGTCTTCGAATATACCTGAATAAGCAAAATTCCCCCTTCTTACAAATCCCTACTTCACACAATATAATCATAATGGAAAACTATACACTCTGAAAGGGTATATAAACTCATGTAGACAATGGAATAATTGCACTGTACTGTAATATACTCTCTCTGTCTTCATATTGTTATTTTATCAAGTTATCATGAACATTACCATTGTGTGTACTACTCATTATTTTAATAGAGTGTTTAAATTTATCGTGTATTTGAATTTTATTCAAAGTCTTTTTTGAAGTTAAGGTCCACAATAGTTGTGGATAATAAACTAATTAATTGAGTTTAATTCTCGAGTAACAATATTATTCCTTCGAATATTGTTTTATTTGAAGGAAGTGTAACCACACCAAAAAAGGTTCTTTAATGCCTCTTTTGGCAGTTACACGATGTTTTACTCAATTTTTAAGAAAAGAATATCCCAACTTACCAATCAAAATTCAGAATCTGAACTGAAAAAATTGAAACTTTCGAATATCTAAAATGATTGTACGACGACAGTTCAAATTTTGGTAAAGGAAAGGAATTTTTTTTGTTCATAAGTTAAATTTAAAAAATCGGGCTTTGTAACGAGGTCGACTCAATTTGAAATTGTTATATTTGAGAATTTTGGTAATTTTTGGTTCGTCTATCTATGAGAAATGGCGTCATCACATAAGTTGTTCTGTGAGTAGATGCATTGGTACCTACAGGAAGTTTCGCTCGCTTCAATAAAATGTTCGCAATCTCGATACTAAGGTAAATAATATTCAATATTTTCAGTCTTTTTCCCCCCATGTTTGAATATTAGTGTTTATGGTTAGTTAAGCTTGACGTACACATTTTGGAAGGATTGGAACGGTATGTGTAAATGAGCCATCAATATGGTTGTAAAATTCAAGACTACAACATGGTCTTGGTTTTGGTCTTGACCTCGCTTTCTTTCACCACTAATTACCACACCATCATCGATGTTTTATCGATGTCTTGAATTTTAGAACACGTCGTGTTAAAAAACGCAATCTAGGTAGGTACATTCAGAAAACCAAAAGAGCGTAGGTAATACCGACAAGTTTTCTGCAGTTTTATGCTCTTAGGTGTACTTAAATAATGTCATAATGAAAATAATGCATATAAGCACTTCATCCGTCAATTTTTAGAATTTCCTGTTCATATATTTGCTCAGTTTTTAAAACGTGAAAGAATAAAAGGACTAAGTTTTTCTTACTTATTGAATAAAAAACTGCAGTTAAGGTGATACACTCATTCGCGATGAGAAATGCCTTTTTTCCAAGGTCTACAGGTCGAGATTCGAAGATTTTTCAATGCTTCAGAAAAGAATTCGAAGAAAAAGCTGTTTACGATTTTCGCAAACACTTAAAAACGGTACAATAACATTTCTCTTCTCACGTGTATTTGCTGACTAATGAGTCATTTAATTTTTGTTGAAGTCATATTGCATTTTGTAGATATTAGTATCACAGCAGGTGCAGAACGCACATTAAGGCAAGAAACGGACGTGTTGCAAACATTCGTTATTGATTGATGTTGGTAACATCATAGCTTTCTATAGTGTTTTCAGCATGTGGTGGAACCCTACGATACTTGTTTTGAACGTTGACTAGAATTTTTGTTTCTCATAAAGAAGAGTACCTACCAATCAGTCTGCTGGGCGAATGTTGATTCTGTTATTTTTCTTGTCGCAAAAATTTCATAAGCTTAGCGAAGAAGTGCGAAATAAATTTAAGCTATAAATACCAAATCCTCGATGGTTATATTCAAAAAACTCATTATTTTGATTTATCGGATATTGTTCAACCTTAATTGTTTTATGGTTAAAATTCTCTTTTTTTTCTTTTTTTTTTTTAAGGCAGGGTGGAACTCTCCACTTCTTTGTATGCTTAGGGATGATCAAAAATCAGGCTTGGTTTTAGGATTTTTTCTTGGTGGCCGGGAGAAGTAGAATTGCATTTTACAATTAACGAATTTTTATGCGTGAGGTTAACAATGTTTTGCATATTTTTCATAAATGTAAAATTTGAAAAACCGAATAATTTTATTTTGATTGGCACTGAGAGGGGGTTTATGTAGTGTTGGAAAGTGTATTATTATAATACACTGATGTCACTTTCTCAAGAGTTACACTTTCTTTAAGAATATTAATACTCAAAATGAATACCAATATTACTCCCGAATAATTTCAGTTAATTTATTTATCATACGCACTCATATGATGGACCTTAACTTCGAGCTTCAGACTTTTACAGAAATATTTCAAACACAATTAAAATTAATAGCTATAACAGATAAGCAATATTTTGTTCGTATTTGACAGTAAAAATGAGTAAATAGGACGGTGATCATATAAGGATCAAGACAGTACAAATATTGTGTCTCAAATAGGAGTTTATATCTTTGAATAATTATCTATATAGTACTAGGTCAGTAATTTCTAGAGTCAAAACATGTCTGCATAGAAGTAGGCAACTTGTGCGTACTTTGTGCGTACTTTCAATATTTTGCTTATTTGATTTCACAAATTTAGAATACATATGATAAGGGTCATCCCTTAAATTTACAAGGATAGTATACATAAACGTAGTTTAAAGTATGTCGTGTGGTTCACAACAGAAAATTGATTGATCAGTTAAAAAAAATTTTCATAAAAAAATTTTTTTTCATTTTGTGTAGAAAGTTAGACTAAAACTTTCAAATTTTTTGGTTCATCTAAATTAATTTTATTTTGGAACTATAATGCATGTCATTCCGACGTTGAAGTTTTTTTTTTTTTTTTTTTAATTCAGATGTTTACTCAATTGGAAAATTTGGAATTTCTCAATTTTCCAGAAGTAAAAAAAAAATCAGAATTTACCGAGTGACTTACAAATAATGTTGACTAAGATGAAAATTGCCCTCTTTTACATTGTCAAGGTACGTACAAAAATGTTGTGTTTATCAGCAGGTGTTACAAAACAAAATTTTAAAATAAATTATTTGCCCTACCCACCTATTAATTTCTTCAAATTCTTTTACTATATTCATACATATACGAATACCTTTTAGAAAAGAAAAAGGCGTGAGTTCTTTTGGGACTCATGAAGGATTGATGTTTAAACATAAAAATATCCGAATATAATTCTTATTGTGCACTTACACAACCATATGTCATGTAACACACACACAAATGAAAGTTATTGTTGAAAAGTTAGCATTTAGCCCCTACCATAGATCAAGCGCTAAGATGTAAACACATCAAAGAGAGGACACTTTTTTTAATGGCTTTATTTTCTAAGGTATTTATGTACCTACTCAGATATGAATGCTCGGTACATACCTGGCCTAAACTTTCGTTTCAGTAATAAAATGATCAACTTACAAATTGAATTATTTATGAGGATCAATCATATATAAGAGTTTGTAATTATTTTTTATCGGGTCTCAAAGGGTTAATTAGGAACTGAGGGACTAAAAATATGAAATTAACGTTTTATTTTGGAATCATCTTAAATTTATTATTATATGAATACGTTTTCATCGTTAAATTACAAAGATGAAAATTACAACTGATATCGCGTTCGTTTTTCTGAGTCATATGTGACTCCACCTGGCCTTTAACGTTCTATTTTGCTTTCTTTTCAGTTTGTCTTTTGGGGTCACATGAGACTTCAGGTAACCTTTGCATGGGATACAACATTCAATTTTGTCAAATTAACATTCATTTATGCATTGAAACGCCTGGACTATTTTCGGTTTGATCAACTCGTTAAAAAAAATAATTTTTTTTTTTATTTTCATTAATTTCTCACGGAGACCCGGTTTATTGTAAAAGTTTGGCGGCGTACATAAACTAGAATTTTTTTGTTTTCGTATGTTTACGCTGGTTTTTTACAGTGAGTTTTTTTCTCCTTACCATCCAAATAAAAGAAGTGTTAATTCAACGAAATATTTTCAATTTTTTTGCATCACTAATACGATTACAATGGTCTCGTCTGTGCAGCACTTGGCTTGTAGGCTACATGAATAAAAAAAAAAAAAACTAGCGCAGCCATACGTCACTAGAAAACTTAGTTTGCCAATTTTCATCCATAGTTAAAAAAAAAAACAAAAAAAAAAAAAAAAAAACCGGAATTCCAATTACTTGAAAAAATTGTAAAATAATATCGATAGTTATCGATATCGGACGAACATATCTGTATATTGATATTTCATTGCTAGTTGTTGAGACCACCAATCCTTCTCCCCTCTCACTCCTATGAACACACGAACATATATCGAATACATTTATTTATATCTACTCGCGGCTACACTGATATACCACTTCCGCCGCTCACTCGTTCATTTCCGTTACCATTCGTTCATTACTCTAAAAATGTACTTTGCTTAAATTAATGTAACTTCTGAAATAAACATTCGCTTCTTGGACGTAACTTCAATCAAATCTCTCTTTTTGTTACACCTCTGATCCTCAACCTCTATATGGTAGCATCGCTCGGTAACAATCCTTGTACCTGTAACAAATTTCAAAATAATAATTTAAAATTTTTTATACTTTTGTGAATTTTCTTTGTGTTTTAAGTCAAATTTTTGAAAAAATCTTTCGTGAATATTGTGTTTTTTAATATTTTCGTAATTTTATTTGTGTTGGGTAACTTAGTTCCAACGTACCATTTTTTTTTCTCGAGTCTTAAATTTTTTTGTTCTCGAAAAATTTAATTCCACCTTGAATGCTGTAAACGTTCAATGAGTTCGTCGTTTGCTGAAAAGGATTTGCCCTGCTTGTGTATAATCCAGCCAAGTGTATCGAAATTCCAGGACTCGTCGATTGCTAAGTTGTTCAGGAACCCTGCTTGTGTTGCCTGAAAACTAGTAAATTCATTAGTGTCTGCCTGCTTGTGTATGAACTAATTCGTCGAAGTCATCAATTGGAAGTAATCGCCTTGAGCATTCACAAATTGATCTGAAACCAACGTAAAAGCTTCAATTCAACAAAGTCAAATTGGTATTCATCGTCACAACTCAACTTCATTTTGGTATCATCTTTAAAACTCAAAAAATTTAACTCACATCATCATCGAAGTACGTTCAAAACAACCGAAGCACAATTCAAACGGCAGTTCCAGAGAACCACCTACATCAATTCCAGAAAACGAACCTGAAAACAAAAAATCAACGGTTTAAAAAGGTATAACTTAAAACTTTCTGCTGAAAAAAGGTAATAAAAAAAACATATTTTCATAATTTTTTCGTAATTTTTCGTATTTTTTCGTGTTCAATTTCGTGTCTTTCGTGAAACTTAACTCATTCGATTCAAAATTTAACCTGTATATTTGAAAATACCGTGAATTTCAAATAATTTTGGCCTTTTCAAAATTTTTCTAAGTACAAATTTTGGCAAGTCGTGTGCAAGTTTTTGCAGCCACTTTTGTCTTGGAGTGTACAACTCGTGACGTATGCACGGCTCGTTTCGTTCATTCGTTCGAACGTGTACATTAACCTTTTGTTAAGTGCAACGAACCTACGAACGCTTATCTTCGCCCATTCATTAAATACGTTGGCGCGGTTTTTCAATTTCAAACCACCATTTTGTTGCAACTTGAAAATTTTTGCAGTTGCACAATTTTGTCGAAAATAATTAACGATTTTTTTTTTTTGAATACTCTTCTTCTTATACGAACACCTAAATTAAATATTTTTTTTTATCTCGAACACCATTAATCATTTATTCGAAAATATTTTAAATATTTCATTTTTTTTTTCTACTGTGAATTTTTTTTTATTTTTACGAGTTACCAGTAGAATTAATTTTCCGTAATACCTGGTGAAATATTTTTTTAAATTTTGTTTCTTCATAAATCACCTATTTTTTTTTTAAATTTTCTACAACTTTATTCCGAATTATTTAGTGGGTATATAATTTCAAACAAAATTTTCCCCTGTTTTCAATAATTTTATTCCCTTCTAATTCCCTCGATCTGAAGGTAGCTAATTCATTTTTCACCCCTCACCTTTCATTTTTATTGATTTATTTAATCACTTCATTGAATATTGAATTCTAATACGAATTATTTAGGGTTAAAAAGTCTTGTTATTTTATTTTATTTTTTTTTTATTGGGAAGCGTCCAGTCTCATCTTTAACGTGTGTGATCTCTTGCCCGCAGTGGACCTACTCGAGACACACACAAGGACAATTTAAATACTATCGTTAAATCTACAAATTGTTTGGTTATCACAGGTACGGCAATCCTAGTCTTGCGGCATTTGCTGGGGATTGATATCCGTTTGTTTTATTTTTTTTTTTATTTTTTTTTAAATTTTTTTTTAGTTCAGTCAATTCATTAATTATGAATACTGAAAATAATGATAGGATCTCAAATGTTTTTCCGTGGAAATGGCTATGAGGGATGGCGTGCAACCATCATCAGCACCCTTATAGGTAAAGGCTGCCATTCCACAATTTTTCCTACTGCTCGTGAAACTAGTTACATTTACACATCATCCGAAGAACGCCTAACATCTAAATGGCTCAAATTTTTCCAAACTCAGGAACGGGCCAAAGCCCACATTTTCGAAAGCTTGACAAAAGAATCCTTCATCATGTCAAAACTTGCGACGTAGTTTCTCAAATTTTCGAAATCTTAGATGCTCGATACAGGAATCAAACTGCTACTAACATCATGGTCTTAAAGTCAAAATTTCAGTCCCTTCGCTTCGATCCAAGGAGAGGTACCATCCGTAGATTCTTGGAATATTTTTCATCCATTGTGGAAGAACTACGCGATGCTAATTACCCCCTATCGGAAGCCGATGAAATTGATCAATTAATGATGTCATTGCCCGAAAAATTTGATACTGTCTTCTCAGAATTCCGCCAACTAGAAATAGAAAAACGAACTACTGTCAGACTCACAAAAATGATATTAGAAAAATGTGATCGAATTGAATATTCTAATAAAACTTTTCCCGGGTTTGATCAGCCCAAATCTTCCTATCAACCAATGAGTAATAATAGAAAAAATTTTAGAAATTTTCGAAATAATAATAATAACTCAAATCTTTCCAAACCAAATTACAACACAACGAGTTATTTAAACGATCACAAAAATAGTCAAAACAAACAAAATAATTATCCTTCAAAAGATAATGTATCTCAATGGATATTACATGCTTCAGATGCAACAAAAAAGGACACATGTCAAGGACATGCCCTAACGAAACATCTACAGCTAGTAATACTCCACAAACCCAGAACCAGAACAGTAGCTCGAAACCCCAAACTTCAAATAACACGAACTCCCAGAAAAAGTCCGATGATAAATCCAATTTTCGTGTTAAATATTCTATGATGTTACACTCAAACCTTAATCATTTAAGTTTTGATGACATTGAAGATGAATTTCAATGGCCTAAACCCCCTACAGTATCAAAGTCCGCCCCCCCCAAAAACCAACTCCATACGATGTTACTAGATAATGGAGCAGATGACCACATGGTCAATGATATTTCAAAATTAAGAAACGTACGCAAAGTTGACAATTCTCGTAGAGCACTTTGTGCCAAAAAAGGCGTATTCGTAAACCCTACCCATGTTGGATCAATGTACGTTAACGTCTGCAATTCTAACGCAGAATTTTCTACTATTCACCTAAAAGAGGTATATTATGATCCTGATTTAAGCCTTGATATTTGGTCAGGAGCTAAAATCATGGAGTCTGGCATATTCAAGATCATAACAGACACAGATCATGCAGACATCATAAATAAAAACACTGGTGAAATTACTATAACCGCTCCAAAGAGAGGTTCTAAGTACTACATTGATTACGAGATAGTTGATGAAGAAGAGGAAAATAAGGTCTATCAGGAGCTTGTGTGTATGCCTGTACCTAGTACGTCTGCAGAACAGGAAGATCAAATAGATGATCCTTCCCAAAATTTTCAAGAACTGAATGAGACCGGAACAAGCAATCCACAAAGAGAGCAGGAAAACATTGACCATCCCCAAAATTTTGAAGATACCGAAGTGGATACGGTCAATCAGGAGATTTATTCCGAATCTGAGGATGAATTAAATGGAGAGAGTGTCGGAATAAATAGAAAGCACAAGAAAAACATAAACAAAACTAAAACCTTGTGGCATAGAAGATTAGGTCATCTAAGTGGCAAAGCCTGAAAGCACTATCAAAAGTAGTTGTAGGTATGCCCCAAAATTTGGTATTTAAGGACGATGACTTTGCCACTTGTGAAATATGTATAAAAGCTAAATCCACCCGACTTGGTCATCACGGTGTGAGGACTCGACCAACGAGAAGAATGGAAGTAGTCTCATCAGACATCATGGGACCATTTCAAGAGGCATACAACGGAGAAAAATTCATAATAACTTTTATTGATCATTACTCGAAATATACTCTTGCCTTTCCAATATTAAGAAATCCCAGGCTTTCGATAAATTCAAAGAGTATTATCTATCTTTTAATACAAAATTTCCCAATGATCCTATCTCTGTATTAAGAACTGATCAAGCTAAAGAATACTCCGACTCCAAAATGACACAATTTTGCTCCGAAAAAGGAATCACATTAGATGATGGCGTGGCGTACACCCCCGAATTAAACGCAATAGCCGAAAGGCAAAACAGAACCCTGCTCGAAAGAGTTAGAGCCATATTATACGACGCAAAAATTGATTTTAAATTATGGTCAACAATTGTATTAGCCGCCGCCCATATAATTAATAGAAGTCCGACCCGCGTCAATCTAGGAAACATGACACCCTATGAAAAATTATACGGTACTAAACCCGATATTTCCCATCTTCGAGTCTTTGGTGCTATTGCATATAAACACGTTCCCATTGAACAAAGACAGCAATCAGCAGTCAAAGCCAAGAAGAACGAAGAGGAGCATCTCGACCCAAAATTCTTGCCCCGAGCCCTAAAAACAATTCTGATCGGCTTTTCGAACGTAGGTTATCAGATATTAGATCCAATCAAAATGAAATCCTACAAATCCTGCGATGTTAAATTTGATGAGACGAAAACATTAGTCGATTTCACTGATAAACTAGAAGAACTCCAGGTTAAACCCTTAGAAGAGGAAATCGAGGCAATCTATAGGGTCAATGTGCTAAACAAGCCTCATCTGAAGACTCTTTGTTATAGAAGATTGCATGCCAGTAAGCTTCAGTGATATTTTCCAAAATCCTTTTAAGAAAGAGTGGCTTCAGGCAATCAATGATGAACTGCAATCTATGTCAGACCTTAATGTGTGGAAAATTGTAGATCGCCCACATAATATCAAACCCATTGACACAAGATGGATATTCACGGCCAAAGCCAATGACAGAGGAGTAATGTGCCCAAAAGCTAGACTCGTTGCCAAAGGCTTTATGGATAGATCCGAGTATACTATGACAGAGACCTATGCACCTGTTGTGCAACTCTGGCTAATTAGGTGGATCTTATCCGTAACCAATTTATTGAATCTACAACTTGTTCAATATGATGTCAAAACAGCCTATTTAAACTCAAAAATTAAAAATGACATCTTTCTTAATATTCCCCAAGGTTGCAATGTCGAAAAATCAAAATTACTTAAACTCGAAAAATCTATCTACGGTCTTAAAACATCTAGTAAAAATTGGATTGAGTTACTGGATTCTCATCTTCAAACTTCCAATTTTACAAAGTCAAAAATCGACAGATGCGTATACACACGTAAAGATGACTCAGATGGTATTGCCTTCATGATAATTTACGTAGACGACATCCTTCTTGCAACTAATCGTCCAGAATGGGTTAATGAAATAACCACTCATTTTGAAACTCGTTTCACTATGAAAGTTGTAAACAACCCAACCCATTTTGTAGGTTTTGAAATAGAAAGAAATCGTGAATCACAAACAATTAAACTTACCCAAAAACAGCAGATCCAAAAGATTCTCCAAAAATTCAAAATGTGTGATTCAAATCCTTCCAAAACGCCTATGGAGACAGGCCTCAAGTTAAGCAAATCTGAAGGCACAGATAATAAAGAATACAGATCTATGATTGGTGCACTATTATATGTATCTAGAGGCACAAGGCCAGACATTCCTTCTCAGTCAATTACCTGTCCAGATTCCAAAATTGTTCAGATGACACAAAAAAGAACTATGTACGGCGTATCATCCGATACTTGAAATACACGATCGATCTTGCCATTGTATACAGATCCAACTCCGAAGGCATATCAGCTTATGTCGATGCATCTTATGCCCCCGACATTGACGATCAGCCTATAAACATGTCTGAACTAGAAAAAGGAAAATCTATAACTGGATATCTAATTACTATGTATGGTGACCTAATAAATTGGGGCGTTCATCGCCAAAACATTCATGCTTCTTCATCCACAGCAGCTGAATTAATTGCTCTTCACGATTCTTTTGAGGACATAGAACTTGCTTGGCTACTCAATCGCGAATTTTTCTCAATTGACACTCCTGTAATTGTCTACGAAGACAATATATCTGTTATTCATGTCATCTCAGGCGGAGGACAAAAACGTCTTCGAGCTCTCATGATCAAATGTTATGGACTTGCTCAGGCCTATAACGACAAAATTTTCACATTCAAACAAATAGCTACTGAAGATCAAATAGCTGACTTACTAACAAAAGCATTATCCAGTAAGCAGCATATCTTACTTACTAGTAAAATCCTGGAATCCCCAAATTGTGATCCTTAAAAAGTCAACTCCCTTACCAAAATTTTGTCTGAAACATCACAAACATAATTCATTATATTTTATCTCTATTTGCATGTTATTTATCCTGTTACCTAATATAAATTATTTTTGCATGTTACCATATTTATTATATTTTATTCATATTTATTAATCAATATACTTACTACAAGCGTCCAAATTAGTTACCATTTTATATGTACACTTTTCCAATTTTTAAATTTATACTTTTATAATTTGTAATTAAATGTAATGAACTTTTAAACACTTTTGTAACACCCACAGTCGTGATCGGTTCAAAAGATTGTAGGGGGGTGTTGAGACCACCAATCCTTCTCCCCTCTCACTCCTATGAACACACGAACATATATCGAATACATTTATTTATATCTACTCGCGGCTACACTGATATACCACTTCCGCCGCTCACTCGTTCATTTCCGTTACCATTCGTTCATTACTCTAAAAATGTACTTTGCTTAAATTAATGTAACTTCTGAAATAAACATTCGCTTCTTGGACGTAACTTCAATCAAATCTCTCTTTTTGTTACACCTCTGATCCTCAACCTCTATACTAGTTTCTAGTAAAGAAATTACAAAAAATTTTTGATATTTATCGATATCTTTAGCAAAAATATCGATATATCGATGCTTTTATTGCTAAAAACCAATTTTCCAGGAATTTTTTGTTTTCTGGTTTTCTCGGAAACTAGGTATTGAACCAATAAACACTAAACTCTTATCAAAAGCCTGGTCCTTGTAAGCAATACCTTGCTGAAAATTTTAGCCCTGTCTTTCGGTAGTTTTCTCAAAATCGCGAACACAACTTTTTTTTCACCCATTTTTTTTCTCCAGTTTTCTCAGAAACTGCTGAACTAATACGCACCAAACTTCTATCAGTCTTGCAACAACATACGGATAATCTGTGGTGAAAATTACAGCTCGATTCCTTTCGTCATTTTCTCAGCTTCCTGGAAAAACGACTTTTTCAGGAATTATTTGTTTTACAGTTTTTTCAGAAACTACAAAACCGATAAGCACTGAACTTCTTTCAGACTTTCTTTCATATGAGAACTATCTTTCATGAAATTTCACCTCTATCCATTTTGTAGTTTTTTCAAAACCGTGAACACAAAATTTTGGGCAAAACATACGTACATACCCACATCCATAATTATAGGTATATGTTTATATATTTATAGTCCGATACATTACCACCTCCACTTTTCCTCAAGAAATATAAAGATAATGTTTCTCCCTTTAGAGTTTTATTGTATTAGGAGGAACTATATAAAATCGAATACTTGCCCCCTTCACAAGTTGATATTCCCCCCCCCAAACCCCTAGAATGTTTTAAACCATACTTCGTAGTTGTTTTCCTGATTTTTTCGTTGCAAGGTCAATCCTATAGAAAATTTTACGGTTAGTAAAAAGTTTTCTCCTGAAATTTTCGACAAATTAGTAAATATGCGTATTTTTCGTAGGCTTAACAGTTTTGAAGTTGAAAGCTATCAAACTTTTTATTGTACAAAGTTTTGTTTTTAGGGGACTGTACAAGGGGGTAAAATCAACTTGAGGGGCGAAAACGTTTATGTTCCATGATATCCACTACCCAACACATAAACTCTGCATAATTGTCTTCCAAATTTTTGCGAAAAAAAAATTTTCTTTCAAGTTAGCATATAATATGGCGACTTGAAAGTAAAATGCTAAACTGCTTTCAATGAAAATATACCAACATTAAGAAAAAAGGATCATCATATACTCCCACTCTGACTTAGCTGAATGACTACTATTATAGACAGTAAAAAAAAAAAAAGTCCGCCGCTTTATCTCGTTATTTTCTACATATATATATATATATGTATTGGTGTATATATATACATATATGTATATATTTATATATATAAATAAATAAAAATAAGTCAAAATGAGAAAATGGTACCAATCGCCTTCTTTTCTCATGAAACCAATAATATTCATCATCTCCACCTCAACCTTTTCGTGAGGTAAATTATAATACTCCGTTTTTAAGAAAACTCGGTAGAAACAGCAAAATTTTTAATACAAATTGTTTTCGCACATTCGGAGGGTTTATGGTTCTGCTTCGGGTATAAATCGTAATCATTATTATTTTAGTACGTGATTTTACTTGATTCGATTTTTTATGTATTTTGAAAATTATAATGAGAAACAAAAATACAAATTTTTTCGCTGTTAAACGTACAGAAAGCTAAGTTACCATACGTTGACATTATTGCGACCATGAAATCGAGTTAAAGTATTCCAGGGGCATCTATCTTAATTCTGACGATTGTAGTATTCGGAGAATTGACGATATCATTTCGAGAACGATGTCATTAATTACATTAATAGCGAATTTTGATCTATTTGTTACGGGTGCGAAGAAGAAAAAAAAAATCTGAAAAAAAAAAACATCAGGCGATTATTCGTGCGATTCGACTATTTATGTTGATATTTTTTTTTTTGCACCACGACAGTTTTGTGTTTGACCTTGCATATGAGAGAGGAAATGGGTACTAGTAATTGTCATCTGTTAGTACGATGTAAAAATATATCAGATTTAAAAAGTGGGAAATGAGATGGAACGAGAGCACGAAATTAAACAGTATCTCAGTGTCTAAACGCACCTGTGGACGTATTAGAGCTTATAGGCTATTCTAATTAAAAACATTTATTATTCGGTTGCACGAATACCTACAACATAATATCATTTAGCACGTTCATAGGGGAAAGTGTTGTATTATGTCACACCAAAATTCTTTTGGTCATATATTTTCTTAAGTTTTTATCTAAGTTTTTCATTTTTCATACCATTGGATAAAGCATTCAAAAGACTACAAAATGAGAGTAAATTTCAAACAGAAAGTCCCTTACAACCTGAGAAAAAGTCACTCAAAAAAAGAAAAAAAAAAAAAATTGCGACACATTACAACAGGGGGTTGTAGAAAGTTACAGCCATGTTTTTAAGTGTCACAACAGACGCATAACTGTCCAAAAATATAAAAAACAGTCGAAACAAAAAAAAAATATCAAAACGTATGAAGAATTACTCTTTCAGCCACATTTTAGTTGAATATAAACTCGGTTCATTTTTTCAAATTTGTCTAAATCAAAGAACAAATTATGAGACATTAATGAAGGAATTTTCTGAGCATAAACTTCTAAAACTAATTATTTTGAGATCCGTGTCACACCGGTAACCAGCAAAAGTGTAAATTTTTTTCCTCTGCCAATGATTCTCAAAAATTTTATTTTATGGACGTCTTTACCTAATGACTTTTTACAACAGCCAGTGTAAGACATTCTACAAAATTCCCTCATTTGGCATTCAGACGCGTGTCAATCATCCAAAAATAACTTATTTCTAGAATTTTAATTATATCATTGGATTTGCCTTTAAAGGGGCTCTTTTTTGATGCATTATGTTACTTTCCTTGAATGAAATTGAAATTTTAAATAAGAAAAAGCGGAATTGAAAAATTTAAACTTTTGACCATTGAAAAAACGTTTTTGTAATTACTGTTGAGGTGATGAGAGTCATATTGATTTAAACTAGATCAATAAGTATGATATATATTGATACGTATTTAGTCCACATTTCTTGTGCGGAGCTTAAGTGATTCTTGAGATATGGTAGGTGTGTCACTTTACAACATGGGACACAATACAACAGTGGCCCCTACCACTGAGTTAATAATAACGAACTCGGAGTTGAGTCGCATTTAAGTACACGAATGATGAGTAAAGAGCATTAACCAACACATGCACCTACTATAGGCCTATTTATTCAAAATGATAGGTAAATAATTTTATCATTATGCACCTATTAGTGGTAATAAATAATAACTGTTAATAAGTAATGTGCTATTCATCACATTTTATGAGGAATCGAAACTCAAAATTATATTTGAAGGGCTCTCATCTATGTCAATGTGGATCAAGTGCACAAAAAGTCGGTACTCTGATTAAAGTTCTCTCTGCCTTATTGATTCTGTAAAGCTGTTATTCATATGTGCATAAAAATTAAGTCCATTTTGTCGGCGAAGTAGTGAATTTCAACTTGGTTTATTATTACGTGAAAAAATATACACTTTTGACCGCCAAACATCGCAGCATTAACTCAAAAACCATAGAAGTCCACCAAAATATAAATCTCTACCACCTAAAGTGTTCTGAATGTCTCTCCCAATTTGGTTTCACGACACCAGAAATATCCATCTTTCATATCTCCTTACGTTAGATACGTATGAAGAATACAACGAGTGCGCTGTCATCACTCAGTAAGAAAATAACAGCCAAACCCTTGAACTGATTTCAATATAATTTTTACTGAAATAATCCTCGTAGGGCTCTAGAGATGACTTGGAATGTTAGAACGTAGGTATAGTATGTCACTATTGAGAAAATTTTGGTCCAAGGCTGGCGTAAAAAGGTGAGAAATATTTTATGAGTTTTTCATTGAAAACATCATGCATAAACTGCGCATCTCCATAGTTTTATCTCATTTATGATAGGTATCTCGTACAAGTACGATGTTCTTTTTTATGGAATCAAGCTGAAAATTAAGATTCCTCTTGCTACTGAAACCTTCCTGGGACAATCGTTGGAGAACTATTCGTAATATTTAAACTATTTTCAATGCCATCTGCCATCATTGAGACGCGCTTCTCGAATGTTATGTTAATTTTTAAACAAATAAATTGTACCTAATGATATTATTTTTTTATTTTTGTCTGTTTTATGTGTTTTTTAATGACACTGTTTATAACTAAGGCAAAAAAAATTCATTATCTATTCCCAAAATAAACCTTGTGGTATGCCAACCAGGATAGTAACACGCCAGGAACAAAACCTCGTTGGCTGCACAAAATCTTACCAAACACAACTTTACAAATTCACCTGAACTCACAAACCCTGGAATTCTGGAAGAACTGAAGTCCAAATTTTGTCAAATAAATGGATTTCTGACGACAAAAATCCTGCCCAAATAGCAGTCAGAGTTACCAAATTTCAATTTCTCCTGGGAATTATTTGTGGAGTTACGTACATAAAAGACAGATTTCCCTAACAGTTGCAATCTTTTGCCCTAACATCATTGTAAATCTTGAAGTCACTTGAAATACATGAATTTGCCTACAACATTACCACCTAGCTTAACATGTTGTTTTTACAACTCAAGAAAAATAACATGTAAAAGTATGAAATCATGTATTAAAATAATAAAATTTACATACTTAATCCAAGAAATCACACGTATACCTCAACTTTGCAAGTCACCCTCGACAGAAATCAATTTTATATTAGGTAGGTGTACATTAAAAAAATTGTTCAAAAATTAGGTAGGTTTAAGGCATTAACGAGCAAACTGGGGTATTAAAATTGACCTCATAGAGGGATTAAAGGTGGAGGTAGTGAAAAATCTTCGGATCATTACTTAAGAAAACAAATGACACCATTTTCCAATTTTGACCTAATTTTTTTTTCATTTCCGTCTCTATCTCTACATATGATAAAATACTACAGGCTATTAACTGTTGGAAACACTATCACTCCAGAACCACTGGACAGATTTGTATTTGATTTTCTATAAAACAGTGTTATTCTATTCTAAGGAGGGATTATTGCCATCAAAGCATTCTCTATCCCCACTGGGGAAAAGTTATCAGTTTTTACCTTTAGTGAAAACAAAAATCAGACAATTAATATTTCTTGTGCCAAATGAAAAAGAGTTGAAAAGAGAATTGTAAAAAAACTTCACCTCTCTCTTTTTATAGTCTGATGACTAGTGGTTGGTGAAATGCATGTGATTTTTTCTGACCAAATAGAAAAACGATACTTAAGTATCAACAGTGACTTTAGAATTACTTAAATCTTAACAAAGCTGACACCCAGTAGCCCTATCTTGTCAATGTTAATGAAACATAGCATCATTCTAAAACATTAAAATGAACATCGGTTTTCTCAGCATGGGCTGTTGGTTTTTTTTTTGTCTGTTTTCAGCCTTTCAATCCTATGAATTTAGAGCATATAAAAATACGTTGCTGTAAGTCCAGTGAAATGGAGTGAAACGCATGTCCATTGTAAGGCTTTAGGTGAATATTAGGTATAGGCATGGATTTGTACGTTTAATTGGGTATTCAGCTGTACCAAATGATCGAAGGTTACTATGCACCTGTTTATACTTGTTTCCTCACCTACAACATGTGTGGTTTAATTTTTACTGTTTGTGATAGTAGTTATGTCAAGCATTAGCGAACAATATTTCCCCCAAAAATGCAACTCATATTGCATCTATTTAGTTATTGAATGTAGGTGGGGTACGGGGTTATATTGGTTGCATTACATAGGTTATCTGTGATTATGTAACACACTATCCTAGGTACATGAGTCAGTTTACTACTATTATCCCTGATGTAAATAGTAGCTGCACCTGCTATTACTATGCAAGTACCTACCCCAGAAACACAACTAAAAAGATGTATGTGCTGTGGTTTAAAAATATGCGGAAGATCGAAAAGAAGCGAAATCAGTTATATGTTCTACGCATCCAAACCTGCGCATATTTCATTTTGAAAATAGACATCTCTATACCAATACACACACACACACACACACACGCACACACACACTCACACTACCAAGCTACGACACATGCGCAGTAATAAATATCGGAATTTGAAATGTTTTATCAACGTTTTATCTTTGATGTGTTTTTGATCCGGCGTTGGACATCTCTTTAGCTGTATGTCTCTGAGCTACACCTACACTTACACAGAAGCTACATCTGGCTACCTACACACAGTAACTATTCCTATTTTTATAGAATTTGTTGCTGATACACTTATATAGGTAGGTACTCATTCGTAGGAAACGAGGTTAAATATTTTAGAATTTTGGAGTTGAGATGTAACAGTTCGCAACAAAGTTGGTTATAAATGCTATTCTGATCTATGTTTTTCATCTCTTTATTTGTAATCGTTGTTATTCGTAATGCATTAGGGACTTACTGAGATAGTAAATTCTGCTTTATTTTAGATCAAAGGTATAGGCAACATTACTCTATGAAAACAGTAAAAAATGCCATAATTTTTTCTCAGATTTTACATTTTAAGCAGTATTGATTGAAAAATTTGCTTTTCTTCATACCATTCAGCATTTCTTACCGAATAGTCAGTTCCGATTACTAGAAACCGAATAATGGCCGTAATTCTCTACATTATATTGTAAAATTCGAATAGATACAATGATATTTTCGGAACAGTTACCGTTTTTTCTGCGAACGACTGCTGAGTTTTGAAAAATATTTCTCTCATTGCGGTATTTTTCGTAAATATTATAAATAATAGGCTTTTATTGACTCTGAAATAATAAGAGATGGTATATTTTTACGAAGAACAATGGTGAAAAAACATTCACATAGGTACCTAGCGGTACGTATTCGAAAAAGGAAGAATTGGTCTCTGCTTGTAATGCATTCTACTGCACTTTAAAAGGATGGCTTATACTCCACCTGCACCTCAGTCTGTGTCCTGTAATTGCCTTGAGCTTATTATAAAGGTAAATGACAGTTTTGTGGTCGTTGTCGTAGTGCGGGCGTAGTTTAGCTAGAAAATTAAATTTGCATTTCGCGCGTTTAGGTAATTTGTGTTTAGAACGTAATTTAACCATCGAATGGAACGTGAGGTGGGACACACGTGATTAACATGTCTAATTTGAGTGACGGTTTAGGACATAATTAAGTTGCCGAATAGGTACGATAAAACGTTTTAGGCACTTCCGATAGCGAGTTCCATAATTTTTAAGATGCAGTCTGCAGGATATCGATAAGGTTTTCTGCGTACCTGGGTGTGCGTCAGTTTGATTGAAATCGTTAATCGACTCGAATGGTAAAGGGTAGATATTTATTTATGCATATAAGTACTGTAATTGTTAATTTCCAACAGGGGTTGCGCTATTTTATAAAATTTTTAACCATGATGAATTAAAGTAGATACCCGAGTGTTTATATAAGTTAATTATTATTCGAAAAAAAGTTTTTTATTCTCCAAAATTTTTTGCTTTGTCTCTTTCAGTTTGCTGTTTGTTTTCTTCTGTCTACTGGTATTTTATTTTTATTTTTAGCAATATTCAAGCATATGGGCGTAGAAACGTTTTTCATTCGGAGGGGTACAGGTTGAAAAATGAAAAAAATAAAAAATTTTAAATGTCTTTGCAGTAGTGACAAAACCGGGTTGGAGGATACTGGTAATTACAACAACCATTCATCACAACCATGGCATTATTTTAAAAAACTACAGTGATACTTTGCTAGAAAATCCAGTTTGCCAATTGTCAAATGACGTATTAAAAAAATGAAAAACAAAAAAAACCCTAAATTAATGCAATGCCCTTGCGCCGTAAATAAGAAAAATATACTTCAACTTCTACCAAACCTGCACTCACATACTGACAATTCATCCTGAAAATTTTAGCCCAATCTCTTTGATAGTTTTCTTAAAACTGTGAACAAAAATTATTTTCCAGTTTCCTGTAAAGCTACCTAACGAATAGGCATCAAACTTCTATTGAACTTCTATCAAACTTTCACATATATAATGAAAATCTATGGTGAAAATTTCAATCTTATCTCTTCAGCAATTTCCTCAAATTCTAGAAAAATCACAGTTCCAGTGCGACGGTAACTTTTCCTATGATCGATTAATAATCTCAAAACAATTGGACAAAATTTCAATCGACATTTAATGACTTCAGTAACAAATTCTAATGTAACTAAGAACAGATTATCAGATTATATACTAACAGTTGCGGACTTGCCTATTTAGACAAACGTCTCACGCTAGCTTTGCCAAAATATCATTTTGTTATTTGTCATGTTCTTATATCGTTTGTGATCAATCATTTTTTTTTACATAATATTGAATGTTCACATCTACCATTAAAGGTACACATAAAGATATAAAAATTCAAAAATTGTCTACCTAAAAAACTTCATAAAAAATGTAATAGATGCATGGGTTTGAACACGGTACATGCGGACCTTCGAGCCATTCCTTAACCTATTACATCAGAAGCAACTTCCCAGATCTTTGGTTTTCAATGCCCTATAACACACAACTGTAGAAACATATAATATAACGTATAGTAATGACATTTTGGCAAAGCTGGTGCGAGACACTTGTCCTGTTGAGCCTCTTAACAGTTATTGATTACAAGAGACTGTAACTAAAATAGTTACTGGTGGTGGTTGTTAATGATGACTGTTTAAAGGTTCTTCATGAAATGATTTCACATTTCATTTACAATGATTAGATCAATTATGAATTTGCAAGCCGATGAATTCAAAGTAGTGGTGTGAGATGGATGGTGTCATAATTGACCAATGAGATGACTGATTATCCTCCCACTAATTATGTGGGTTGGTATGAACAGTTCTTCTAGAAGATTTGAGATAATTCTAGAAGAGACTAGGTACATTTTTAAACGCTTTTATTCTGGTCCAATTGGGGACAGAATTTAGACTTTGTTTTTCGCTCGTATACAGATGTAGTATAAAATAGTTATCAAATTCATCACTGGAGTGTTTAAGTTGCGCATTTTTACTTGTCTTATCCCTGTGGCTTTTCTCCGACTGAGAGCTGTAGTTACATTATTTCAGCTCCTAAATTTTTTTCTTTATTTTGTGTCAGGGTCTCTCTATACGGCTAATAATACAACAGTAACTACCCTCACTCTTTCATATGTGTATCACTGACATGGTATGTAATAAAATAAAAAATTCCCTTAAACTAAAAAATAAAAAATAAAAAAGTAAAAAATAATTTTTAGGTAAATGCTTTTATTCAAGTTAAGCGCCCTAAATAGGAGAAAATAAAATAATTTTATTTTGCTTGTATCATCTAGAAATGGCATCAAATAAAAGCGTGGGGTGGACATAATGGCAAATTAAAATAGGAATTTAATGTCAGTAGTGTGATGCTATTGTTTCAATATAGCTTATATTGATGGTAGTGAAGAGAGATGACTGATACAGGGCCATATTCTTAGTTAGTTTTTTACCTCAGGAAAGTACTTAAGTAACCTTTCCCTTATAGGTACTTAAGTACTGAAACCACAGATCAAATATCAATGAAGTGGTATTTTATTGGAAAGCTAAGGATTGTCTAGGAATATGGCCCATTCTGATACGCATCAAAATTATATTGACCCCTCAGAAGCTTATAATTATGTCCTCCTCCCAGATTGAATTGAGTTAGTATGGAATGGCACAGATAAATTTGAATTCATTAAATTTGGGTATTGTTGTCCACCCCACGCTTTTATTTGATGCCATTTCTAGATGATACAAGCAAAATAAAATTATTTTATTTTCTCCTTTTTAGGGCACTTAACTTGAATAAAAGCGTTTACCTAAAAATTATTTTTTACTTTTTTACTAAGGTGATTATTACTTCCTCTCTTTTAATTGCATTGTGTTAACAAATTTGGTGGACTATAGAAGGTTACAGGTCTCTATATGACAAGTACAGATATAAATGTGTGAATGAGAGAGCTGAGCTATATCAACTCATGCAATGACATTCTAGAGTGACGTCTGCATTATATTTAATATGTTTATCTCATATAGTACACAGGGTGGATAACAGTTTATTAGTGTGATGATATATGAATATGAGTGTTATTGAGTAGAAATATATCGTTACATCCAGCAATTTTTTCATTTCCAATTATCTTGAA
Source organism: Ericerus pela (assembly GCA_011428145.1). Classification (NCBI taxonomy): domain Eukaryota; kingdom Metazoa; phylum Arthropoda; class Insecta; order Hemiptera; family Coccidae; genus Ericerus; species Ericerus pela. The sequence continues at coordinate 280,264 of WOFM01001087.1, forward strand.
AACTACCAAATAAATAAGCAACAAACTTCTATCAGACTTACACTAATGTAAGAAAAATCTATCGTGAAAATTTCAACACCATCCTTATTAAAGTTTTTTTTAAATTCCAGAAAAACCAATTTTCAAGAATTGTTTTGGTCTCCAGTTTTTTTGGAAACTACTTGATCAATAGACATCAAACTTCTTTCAGACCTGGTCGTATATAGAGTAGTGATGCCAAAAATATTGATATTTCAAGTATCTACATTTTCCCTTTAATATCGATATCTGTTTGAAATTGCAAATTGGAAATTAGGAATGGGAATTTAAGTTTTTATGAAATGAAAACTGTACTGTATTTTGTTAATCATCAGTTTTAATTTTTGAATCGTGAATAAATAACGATAATATTCAGCGTTTTGTTTCTAAATCCTACTTCCTCTTCCTCTTTTTTTAAATTTATTGCTAAATAAACGTATGAATGGCACATTGTTAAAAATATCGATATTCTCACAGAAATATCGATACTATATTGATACGAAAAAATATCGATATTTGGCATCACTAATATAAAGACTGCGTTTCTTGAAAATTTTAGCCTTATATCTTTCATAGTTTTCTCAAAACCATGAACCAAAAATTCTCTCCAACAATTTATTCTTTTTCAGTTTTCTCAGAAACCACTGAACGAATAAGCACCAAACTCCTATCAAACTTGCACTAACACAAGGAAAATCTATCGCGGGACCAGCATGAAATCACCATCTAGGTATCATTTAAAAAAAAAATTCATGAAAATAGGTTCTAAGCAAAGGCTGTCAAGCTGAATAAATCAAGCTTAAGCTAGGTGTAGGATTTTTGCTAGCTCTTCAGAAAACGCAGCTTCGGCTTGAAGCTAATTCCGGTTCTGGCTTAAATATTATTTTAAATTTCCAACTGAATAACATGAAATAAATTTTTTTAATCTCAAAATTTATGAATATAGGGGTAATTTGATAATAAAAAGAAAAACTGATAAAACTGCAATGTGCTAGAGTGAAAAAAAGCTAGAAGTGGAAGAAAAAATATGGCTTTCAGTTAGCTTTTACCTTGAAAAAATAAAGCTTAGGCTTTCAGCATAAGGCTGAGAATGCCAAAAATACAGCATTTTTGGCTTTCAGCTTTTAGATTTCAATTAACTTAACAGCCCTGGTTCTGAGAGTAAGAATTTATTCTCAAAAATATTTAAAAAATGGGCTGTATATAGATCGAATTGGTAAGGAACCTCCTTTTTATCGGAAGTTGGTTAAAAAATATGACCTCTCTTATTCTTCAGGTCAAATGTAAAATTTGGAACATGTTACCTGATATGCGAACAATCGTTTTGTTTACCAACAATATTTTTTGGGAGGGTACAAATGATACTTTGTACCCCCTGTTTGCGTAGGGGGTACAAATAATACTTTTTACCCCCATTTTTTCTTAAGGGATACATTATACCCCTGTATCCCCCCGTTCTTACGTCACTGTTCAAGTAGTCCCTGAATAGTTGTTGAAATTAAACACACCATTCGTGGGATAATGCGAATAATTTAGTCAGTCGACGATTAACAAAAATTCAAATTCTATTTGAAAAAATTAAAAATGAACGAAATAAAACCGTTTAAAAAAAAAAAAAAGAAAAATCGAGAGAACTCATCCTAATATGACAAGTTATTTGTTTGCCCAGATAACGACTCGTTCAGTTCACAATGTTTAGTGGAATGAAGTTTTTTTCAGTCGTTTATTTTACACGTTTATATATTTATATTTTTTATTTTTAGTTTAAAATTATAGTCATTTGAAATTAATTCAAATACTCGAATAATTTTGTCGTTAGTTGAATTTTTTTTCTCTTTTTTTTTCATTTAATTTTCGTAGTAGTGTAGTCGTAATTGCTGTAGAGTAGTGGTAGTGACATTATATTTGAGAAAAATAGTTGTAATAGCTAAAGTAGTAGTGGTAATCACGACCAGCAGCCACTTCCTCTGTGGTGTTTACGAATGGTTGAGTTCAATTGTGCGGCGGTGGCGACAAATTTAAGGTTAACTGATTCTTTAGGAGAATAAACAGAAGAAAAAAAAAGAAAAAAAATTATACATAAAATTAACAAATGATTTTTTTTTTTTTTTTTGCCACTGTATGATTTTGAATTGAGTTCTTTCATCGAAAAGAAAAAAATAAGTGAAAATCCTTTTTATGCAGATATAGTTATAAGTATTGTTGCTGTGTTCCTTGACATTCTAATGCAGGAACAAAAAAAAAAGAATTTTTAAAAAAAATAACAACTTCGTATGTTGAATAAAAATTATGTATTTTTATCGTTTTTTATCTCGTTTGTACTCGGGTTCGACAAAAGAACTAACTTGTCGACACCTGAACAGATGATTGTGCTAATTATAGTTGAAAAATAAAATTTCATATTGTCTTCACTTGATGGGAAAAAAAAAATTAAAATTAAAATGATGATCATTTTTTTTTGTAGGTATACCTAGTTGTATGGAAAATTATGTTTTCATGTTTGTCAATTATGTCTTATTCGAAAAGAAAAAAAAAAACTCAACTTTACCAGACTACTATAAATATGTACGTATTATAGAATATTACAATCACGTTAGATGTGGCATTCGCAGTTATTCAAACAGTCAAACAGGACCATAAATAGCTGACGAAACTTCAAATTTTGGTAGCAGTTGTTTAAGATAAAATGAGAAATCATTGAAAAATTATCGCAATTACTATAATATTATCTCAACGAGAGATCATTTCAAGTATTATTACAGGCTGCAAAGTGATGTCAAAACTTGAAACTGATTCATTGCTGCTGAATAAGTACACGAAAGCGGTACATGAAGACGAAGTTTTGAGTTATCAACTCTATTGTTTGTTGCAACAATTGAAATGATTTCTCAAACAAATGTAGTTATTTGTAATACAAGTGCGTAAAGTAGGGGATTGTGATACGAGTGTCACATGCGATTTTTCTCAACACTCCCATTCGAAAAAAATTTCCAAAAGAAAAACTTTTTGAAATTGTATGTGAACAATTCAAAAACGGAAAATTTTTTTTTAATTTACGTTTTTTCGTTCTTTTATTGTCAAGCAGCTAAGGATGAATAAAAATTCTAAAGGAATACAGATTTAAGTGAATTTTCTCTTCTTTTCAGTCGTATCAACTCTAGTTTACTCGCTTAAATAGCGGGTTGAGGCATTGAAAGAGGAGACGTTTCTAGATTACAAAACGGAAAATTTTCTATTGATTTGAATTTTTTTCATTTGTTCATTTTCAAACAGGTATATATGCTTAAAAAATAGGGTACCGGATATAATTTTCAGCAAACATATTTTCAAATTCTTTAAAAAAAAATAAAAAATATCAGTGAAAACTGTATAAAATTGGTTGTATAGAATGGTAGAAAATGAATGGTAAAGTTCAGTTGTCAAAAAACATTGTGATATTTTTTGAGCAGTGGGTGTGATGTCATAGAATTGACATATCTGCAAACTTTTCACCTCTTTCACATGTTTCTCGTTCATTTATTCCTCACACTCCTGTGTTTATACATTGGTTTAGTTAAGCTCATTAATTTAGAAATTTCATGGTGACTGTGAGGAAGGGGATGAAAGGAAGTGCACTTGCACCCCCAACCCCCTTATTTATAGACAAATTTAAAACATTGAAAAACAATAAAAACTAAGAAAATCAAAAACCAATTATTCCTTATTTGTTTTTATATTAGAGCACAGTCTTGGAAAAAATTTTTGGTGGTGCCTGGGGAGTTATTTACTTTGAGGGCTGAGTTCATATTTGCAACCCATTTTTAGATTTAACCCTTCATTCAGCCCCCTGTAGCCCAAAAAATGGAATTAAGATAATATTCTTGGATGTTATTGAATGATACAACAATAATATTGTTTTTTGAGGCTCTGAGTTTACATTTATAATCCATTTTTAGATTGTACCCTTCCTTGGCCCCCTGTGACCCCAAATAGGAGGTTAAGATAATATTCTTTAATATTATTGAGTGATATATCATTAATAATATTTTTTGAGGTGTTGAGTTTAGATTTGCAATCCATTTTTTGATCAAACCCCTTATTGAGCTCCTTTTCCCCCCCAACAGGTGGTTGAGATACTATGCTTAGATATTATTGAGTGATACCTAATTAATAATATTTTTTGAGGCGCTGAGTTTAGATTTGCAATCTATTTTTAAATCAAACACCTCATTGACCTCCCTGTGATCCTAAACAGGGGGTTCAAATAAAATTCTTAGATATTATTGAGTGATACACCACAAATAATGTTTTTTGAGGCACTGAGATTATATTTACAATCCATTTTTAGATTGAACCAATTTGTTTCTTCCTGTGGCCCCAAAAAAGGGATTGTAAATATATCTTCACTTATTATTGAGTGATTTATTAGGTATTGAACTCCCATGTTTTTTGAGACCAACAAAAAACAACAAAATTCAGTAGAACCACTTGCCCAGCTTACTTGTAAGAAAAATAACATTTTTGTATTTGTACTCAGAAACTTGTAAAACATTATAAACAATATATCACACAATAAAATGTGAAAAGTCAAAATTAGCTAGTTATATCTGAACCACTGGATCACATTATAAGGAGTTGAATGAAGAAATACATGTCAAAATTGAACTTCAAGTCTAAAAAAATTACCAACAATGTATCACACAATATAATAGGGAAATTAAAAATTAGCCCCTTTCAGAGCCCCTGTGGGATCACATAATGGGTAAAATTAAGAAATTATGTCAAATTCAAAATCAGCAGCTAAAAAACTATTGCCAATGATGTATTACACTACAAAATATGAAAAGTCAAAATTTCCCCTCATTTTGAGCCTTGGGGGTCCAAAATGAGTCAAATGAATAAAATAATGTAAAATTTGAACTTGGTGCCTCAAGAAACATTACAAATGATGTATTATATAATAATATGAAAAAAAACAAAATTGGACCTTTTATGAGTCCCTTGGGATCAAAAAATTGATCAAATTAAAAAATTATATACAAATTTGAACTCAGCACCACAAGAAACATTACAAATGATGTATTACACACTAAAATGAAAAAAAACAAAATTGGGCACTTTTGATCCCTTTGGTCAAAATATTGATCAAATTAAAAAACTTAAGTTCCAATTTGAACTCAGTACCTCAAAAAATATTTTTTTAAGGCATAAACAAACAATATTATACCACCTTTGTGTTGAGTTGGATAATTTCAGTGTATATATGTTGAAAGTTCCAAGAAAATGAATTTTTGGCCCATATCTGCTGCCCCTCTCTTATTTTTGGGATTTCAAAAAAAAAAAAGTAGATGTGATACTCAAGCACCCTCATACCAATTTTCAACCTTCTACTTCAGTAGGAAGTACAAAAAATAAATACAGATAGAAACCCAAACTTATTGAATCTTATTTACTTAAGTGATAATTTAGACTTTGAGTTTTCTGTGCCAAAAGTTTTCTTGGGTCCTGAAAATGAAATGTGTGCCCACTCTTGCTTCAAAGTCATTTTTTAAAGTCAATTTTGTTTAGTAAATTTTCACCAAAAACCTGCTTAAAAATGAAGTATTAATGAGATGTATTAAAACCAGCAATCTCTGATAATGCAAAATACAAAAATGTCAATTCTATGACATCACAACAACGGGGTGCGCATCAAGGTACCGTTTTTGGTGCAGCGCAACTTTGACATCTTATATCTTCCTTTCTATTTAATATTTTTCAAAAAAAATTTCAGAACCTTTATTCACAGGCTTTACACTATCTCTTTCATTAAGTTCAAGTAATTCTGAGAGTCATGTCCAGTACCTTATTATATGTGAATTTTGTAAATTTTATCCTCTTTTCAGCAACATCAAACCTCAGTTGTCTATCTTAAATAGAGGTTGAGGAATCATTAAGCGAAATAAAATAGGTTTATTTCAAAGATGAAATGTTGTGTTCAGTGGAAGTGGCAACTTAGTCTTCAAATGTAGAAATTTCATAATGTTGAATAAGACATAGTGTGCATGCGCAGCTGAGACAGTGATTAATCTTTGCAAGTCCCATACTGTGCAAGCGCGAAATTCTACTTTTAGACATTGGGGTAAAATATCCTACTTCACCTATAGTTAATGATCATGAAAACATCCGCTTTTTGGGGTGAGTGTTGCAAAAAAACATTAAATTATTTTACACTTATCGAGATTACAAAACCGGTTACATTTTTTCCAAGTAATGTGCTTCAAATTATGTTTTTTTCATAAGTATCAGGGAAGAAAATCTACATATTAAAACTGATCTTATTATTGAGGCCCAGGGATGAGAATAGGTTCTATTTTGTCTCATGACACCAAAAAAATTTTGGCATTGTAAGCTGAAATTCATAAATATACATTCCTTTTAAATTCCGTATAGGTCTCAATTTTTATAGTCTTGAAATTTAGTACTCTTATTTGGATTTACACAAGGACAATGCCTACAGTTTTTGTTTTAAATCGGTCCTATGGTTCGTCCATTACATCGTATTATGTAGCATTTTTGAAACCTTAGTAGTTCTGAAACGCATAATTTTCAACCAATAGTCACAAAATTTAACACAAACATTGAATATATTATATTTCATCTTTCTGCAAAATTTTGTTTCTGCGTTGAGATGATTTAAAAAAATGTTATTAAAAAAATAATATGAAGTTCAGATGAACCAAAGAAGCTGATCGAAAGCAGGCTTGCTTTTATTTAATTTGCTAAACAATCATTCAGTAAATTGCGAACGTTTTTTATAACTTCACAGTGCATTTAATTCTTTCACTTTATTATGAATTTCCTTGACACTGTAACTTTTACCCAGCATTCTTCCAAATTATTATCATATTTTGATTTTTTTATGTTTTTCAATCAAGAAAATCTACATTTTCTAGTGTGGCTTGCTGTGCTAGAGTTTTTGTTTTTATTTTTACTACCCGAAAGAAAAATTTTTTTTCTCTAATTTCTCATTTTTCATTTATCAACCTTAAATATAAGTGATTTTTTCATTCAAAGAAGAATTTTCCATGAGATATACGGTTTCAAAATTTAATTCATTTCTATACCTAGCTTTCGCAGAAAACTAAAAGTCTAAATGAACCTGACTCTTGAGGATAAAAAAATATAGACGTTTATTCAACAAAATTGGTTCACACCTTTCCTTTTCATGGGTGGGTAAGACATTTTAAGTACTTACCAGTTGGTGATGTCACCTTTTTCCATATTTCCTGGTATTTATCAGTTAAACCCAATTTATCTCACAGCTGAAAATTGTTACAAATCGGCCTTAAGAAATTTTCACCTTATTGAATGATAATTGCTCCTTAGCTCCTATGGGTGGAACTTTTGTCAGCTCCCATGGCTGAATTGCTTGACTAATGCTCATCAAACTCGGTACTAATTTTAATTAAGTTTAAAACCAACTACCTACCAAATTTTAGCTCTATCGAATGATAAATAATTACATATTAACCCTCATTGGTAGAATTTTTGTTAGCCAGCATTGCTAAACTGGTAGACCAATTCTCATCAAATTTAATATCAACTTTTGGTAGGTTCAGAACCAGTTATCTACCAAATTTCAGGCCTGTCGAATGATAATTACATGCTGACTTTTATTGGTGGAAATTAATTTACTCCCTGAGGCTCATCCCTTACCAAATTTCAGTGTCATTGGACAACAATTACACTATCTATCGTGATTACAAGATAAATGCCTGATATATGTACATACATACATACATAAGAATATATTATATCGCTACAATAAATGTACCTAAAAGCAACTGAAATTATTAAGGTGAAGTTGTTTCCTAAATTCTATTCGCACGCGCCAACTATAAATTTTTCGTTGTTTCTATCGAAATAACAAATTGATCGGTAGCTCTGTTTAATAGGATTACATTATTCCAAAAATATTTGAGTAAAACTTGGCACCAAGTCATACAACATTGCTACATTTGTGGAATCGCCCTCGTGGTGTGGGTTGGTGTAAGTCGGTGTAGTCTTATCAAACAGAGCTAATGTTACTAGGCTGGCACAAGTTTCTGCGACAGCTTTAGGCCTTGTCATTATAATAAACTTAAAGGTGATAAAAATTTGTTCGCCAAAATTCCCTTACATCTGATGCATAAGAACCGAACAATGGAAGAAACTAAATGTAGATGAAAGGACAGATAGAGTGAGAAAGAGAAAATATGTTTGTGGGGACTCACTGGTATGAGGTAAAGGGGCTCAGACCTCTTGACAACAGTTGCCGCCCCATAGGGCAGGCAAATAATTGTCCTTGTGACGTTAAACACACAAAACTGGTTCGATCGTAATTACCTGTATGTACTTGCAGGTAATGTACGAGTACCAAATTGTGACACAATAAGATGATGTCACAATTCGTACACGAACCAGCAAGCCATCTCTTATCTCGATAGGGGATGATGCGACTTGGCTGTTCTCACCAATGTACGTATTCTCTTACGTACATGTGTTTGTGTGTGTGTAAATAAGCCGTATATAAACCACCGGAATAGGCTCTAAAATCGCCAGTGTTCTGTCTGGTTCTGGCTTACCCGTACTTATGTACGAAGTGGCTGAACACGCTTAAATTCTGTAGAATTTCCTTCTGGTAAGAATATCTCTCACAACAAGGTATTCCACAGTGGTGACCTTGACATGATTCTTTGGCTACGTCGTGAGGTGTCTTGAGGCGCGTTGTGCTTTTTCAAAAATTCTGCGTGGTGTGCTGGCAAGAAACTCGCTTGCTCGGCAAGTACAAAAAATTTTTTACAGACTAAGACACCTTTTAGGTCGTCGAAGTAGAGTCTGCTGAAGTGGGAATTTATACCCCTCTCCTTAAAATATACAAACAAGGAGAAACAAGACAGTAGACCTGGAGGAAGAAGGTTGGACTCATCACCCAACCCCCCAACTTCGACTCGACACTCTACGAATTTAACAAACCTGGAAGAAGGCCCTCAACACCCAGAATTAGCACGACTGGGAACTGCAATAAATAAAGAAGAACTCGCAGTTAAAACTGTTGAGAAGTGGTCAAACTTTAAGCCAAAGTTCTGACCCAAAAACACCTGTCCTACAAACACAGGAGCCAGTATTTTCGACCAGCAAGGAAGGAAGTAGTTCTGTGGAATACGCTTGTCATCAGAAAGACACAGCAATGGTCCCACCACCAACTGAAAACCCACAACCATCGCAGGGAGGTAGTAGTCAGCCACAGCTGACACCCGAAGTCTTGGCGCAGATTATGCAACTTTGGCAATTGCAGCCAGGGCACAACCCCAACTTCTACAGACGAAGGATAGAGATCCCGGAAATTCTGCCCAATGAGGTAGACCTATGGTTGACTCTATTAGAAGGAGGTTCAAGACCAAGAACATAACTCTGAACCAGCGGTATTTACAAATCTGTGGAGGCATGCCCCCGCAAATAATCCGCCACATTCCAGACATCATGGAATGCCCTTCGACAGAAGATGACAAATATGCCTGGTTCGTCAAGAAGATCAAAAATGTATTCGGAAAAACAAAGAACAAAATTATTGATGATGTGATGGGTGGTATTAAGATGGGGGACGAGAAACCCTCAATCTTCATGACAAAATTGAGGCAGAAGGCAGATAACATAGTAGCCCCTTCTGTCATAGGCAATCAATTTTGCAAACAACTTCCCCAAAGTGTTGTGCAATGCCTAGCCGCCGTAGGTTTGACCGTGATAAACACATCCGCAGACTTGGACTTCCTTGCAAAATCCGCAGATAATGCACTCAAATACACCAGGTCAAAGCCTGTGGTCAGTGCAGTGTCTGCAGAGACTGGAGAACTCGCTCAACTTCGAGCCCAAATAGCTCAGTTGACCGATGAAGTAAAACGGAACAAATGCCAAAGCTCGACGACACCCAATAGTAGCTGGCGACAACGATCCAAAAGTAGAAGCAACAACAAAAACAGTGGCAATAGCAGAGGATGACAGTCCAGGTCCAGAGACCGAAGATCGAGTTCCAGTAAAAGGGGTCAGAGTTCAACTCCCCCAAGAACATCATCTCCCAAAAACCAGTCTCAAAATTGGGATGATAAAAGTTGCTTTTTTCACAACTGGTTTGGCGCAGAAGCCACCAAATGCAACAACAGGTGCAAATGGTGGGGTAAATCCTACAACAAGGAAGCATCAAACTAGAACGAGGGGCCATCTATGCGGCCAAAGACCCCTCGGAAAAACACTCATGCCGCCTGTTCATAAAGGACAGGAAAATAGGAGATGGTACTTGATAGACTCAGGTGCAGACTTGAGTATATTGCCAGTAAATAAAAAACAAAAAGTACTTCCTCCGAAATACTATCTCCGTATTGTGAATGGTCAAAACCTTCCAGCTTACGGACTTGAGACCAGCAAAGTTGACATCGGACATAAGGAAAATATGACGTGGTCCTTCACGGTTGCTGATGTTCCAAACCCGATCCTGGGTGCAGACTTTCTTGCACATTATGGCCTGATCATTGACCTCAAAAATGGCAAACTGATCAATAGTGAAACAAAAAATTGTGTGGATGGCAAAACGCATGCTTACAGACTGGACACAAATATATCCAGCTGTACAAAAGTCGACGGACAACTCTTACGGATCCTGTCTGACTATCCCAGAGTCACTCAACCATCAATTTGCAGGCATCCTACATACAAACACGATACGTTTCATTACATAGAAACAAAAGGACAGCCTTGCCATGCTAGAGCACGAAGGTTACTGCCTGACAAACTCAAATCTGCACGGGAGTAGTTTTATCGCATCATTGAGGAGGGTGTATGTCGCCCCTCAAAAAGCTCATGGAGCTCCCCTATCCACATGACCAAAAAAGCAAGTGGAGAGTGGCGAATTGTTGGAGACTACAGGGCCTTAAATGCCATAACAGTTCCTAATCGCTACCCAGTCCCCAATATAATGGACTTCAATGCGAACATGAAGGGTAAAACAATGTTCACCAAAATTGACATCAACTGGGCATTCCACCAAATTCCTATGGCTGACCAGGACGTACCAAAGACAGCGGTTATAACCCCCTTTGGACTATTCGAATACCTTCGAATGCTGTTTGGACTTTGCAACTCAGCACAAACTTTCCAGAGATTTATCAATGGACTGTTTAGGGAATTGCCGTTTGCATATGCATACTTGGATGATATCTGCATTTGCTCTGAAGGTGGTGAGCAACAGCACGAGGAGAATGTAAGAATTGTCGTACAGCGTATACACGCCGCCGAGCTTACTATCAACGCAGGTAAAAGCTTATATACACAGACTGAAATTGACTTCCTCAGCTACAAAGTCTCTACCGAAGGCATTTCCCCCTTGAAGACCAAAGTAGAGCCAATATTAAACTTCCCAAAACCCTCAAATGTCGCTGAACTTAGGCGTTTCTTGGGGATGGTGAATTTCTATAGACGTTGCATGAAGAATGCAGCAGCCGAACAAAGTAAGCTGTTTGCACTAATAAAGACAAGTAAAAAGAAAGACAAAACTCCACTTGAATGGAATGAAGAAGCCAAACAGGCCTTTGAAAATATCAAAGATACACTGGCAAATGCAACTCTATTGGCTCATCCAGACGAAAGTCTGCCGTTATGTGTAAGTACCGATGCATCCGATTTTGCTATTGGTGCAACTTTGTACCGACTTGATAAAGACAACATCAAATTACCGCTAGCTTTCTTTTCGAGGAAGCTCTCAAAAACAGAAAAGAACTATAGCACATACGATAGGGAATTGCTCGGAATTTTTGCTGTGTTGAAGCATTTCAGGAACCAATTAGAGGGTAGATGTTTTTCTGTGTATACTGACCATAAACCCCTAACATATGCCTTCACACTAAAAGCAGAACTGGCATCGCCTGAAGAGTGCGACAATTAGACTATATTGGTCAATTGACTACCGACATTCAGTATATAAGTGGAGAATTTAACACTCCAGCTGATGCCTTAAGTAGAATCGAAGCTATCTAGGCTCCTGTCCAATTGCCTTATGCTGAAATAGCTAAAGCACAGCTTAAGGATGTAGAATTGCAAAAGTTGTTATCGAACGATGATACTACTCTCAAATTGAGACAGCGAAAATTCCCGGTACTGATGTTTTATTAACGTGTGACATCAGTACAGGTAAGAATAGGCCATTTCTACCAGTAAAATATCGCAGGTTGGCTTTCAACAGTGTACATAATCTGTCACATGCTGGGCCAAAATGTAGTGCTAATATGATTTTGGCAAGGTTTGTATGGCTACGAATGAAGTCTGACTGCAACAAATGGGCTCGCAGTTGCCTGAACTGTCAAGAATCCAAAGTAGGAAGACACACTCGCTCGCCCCTAAAATCCTTCAAACAAACGGAGCAGTTTAAAACTGTACATATGGACTTAGTAGGCCCATTGCCACCATCTCAAGGACACAGATACCTGTTGACGATAATAGACAGGGCAACACGATGGCCAGAAGCAATCCCTCTACACGAAATGTCAGCTCCTACAGTAGCTGCAAGGTTATACGATACCTGGATTGCGAGGTATGGCGTACCAGAAGTCATAATTACAGACCAAGGTTGCCAATTTGAGAGCTCGCTTTTTAAAGAGCTGTCCAATAAGCTTGGTGTTCAAAACAGTCATACCACAGCTTACCATCCTCAAGCCAATGGCAAAATTGAGAGATGGCATAGAGCCCTCAAAGCCTCTATCATGTCTCATGATACCAAGAGATGGGTAGAAGTACTCCCTACCATCCTCTTAGGCCTTCGATCTGCCCTACAAACTGATACAGGTCACTCTGCAGTGCAATTTGCATTTGGCAAAGAGCTACGCCTTCCAGGGGACTTCTTCACACAATTGAAGGAAGTTAGCTTCAAAATCATGGTACAAAACATAAGAAATGATGCCAATAATTTCCTAAAACAGGCAGCTCGCCATTGTCAGCCTAAGATTTACGTCTCGAAACACTTGGCCAATACTTCACACGTATTTGTTAGGGACGAAAAAATGAGATCTGCGCTGGAGAAACCATACACCAGTCCTTACAAAGTAGTATCACGAGATGAGAAAAACTTTGTGATACTCATTGCAGGCAAACCTCAAACAATTTCAATTGACGGATTGAAGCCTGCATGTATGGCAAGTGACGATAAAAGAATAATAAGGTTGCAGAGGGAGAACATAGAAAATATACAGACAAATTCACCAATAAACACAGAAGAATCCGTCAAAAAATGTAAAATAAATAACTCACAACAGAAAACATCAAAAAAGTCTGTAAGATTTTCGGACGATGTTACCACTAAAAAATTTGATCCGGAGGCCCCCATAAGCCCACAAAAAAGAGGCAGGCCCCTAGGCAGTAAAAAACGCAAAAATTCATATCCTTCTCGCATGTCTGAGAGGCTAATGCGAAGAAAATAAAATTTACTCCCGAAAAAGTAATATCCGCTACGTAAGTTGAAACCCGCTAAAAAATATGCGACGAAAATCGGAACTCCGTGAGACAAAAGAAACTCTGGAGATAAGCAAACGAGGAATGCCAACAAAAAGAAAACGACAGGAATAAACAAATCCACGTGCGATACGGAAATAAACATCGCAACGTGCATTTACCGTTAAATACAAAGATAATCTCAAATTTGTGACCTCACAAGCCGAGATTCCTTTGTAATAAAAATTCGAAAAATATATTCTATGAGTTCATTTCAGGCATAACTCTGCTTTAACCGATCAGAACTTAACTGGAAAACTTGCATATGGCCGAGAATTTTAAGCGCTATCCCCTCTACATGCTGATAAGAAGATGTGAAAATAATGAAACGAAACTGTAATGGTAAATCAAAAACAGCAGTAAATTCACCCGTTTCAGAACCGCCATAAATTTTGGACGTGTTTTCTGAAGTAATATTTTTGGTTCCTTTTCCTTAAATAACCTATTCTAATGTCGCTGCCACTTAATACCATCCCGAAATCCGCCACCTCCGAAATTGCCCAGAAAACTGCTGAGTTTTCACAAACTCAGTGGAAGACCGAGCAGAAGACGGAGCTGGATCAGATAGAGGAGGAGCTGCTCATGGTCACAGCTCCTCCCGTACACGAAGTCCTAGCAGAGATGACGACTCCGCTTCCCCCGATAGTCTCTCCTCCCCGGTCACTGCCGGAACCGACCCCAATTCCCGAACCCCCAAAATTGGAGTTGAAGTCCGCAGAGACCAGGGAACCGATGAAGTTCCTCTTCATGGCAGAGAGGTCAGTGAACGAGAAGGCGAAGATGGCCGCCCTAGCATCGGAGACTTCAAACTCCCCGATGCTAAGAAAACCACTTTTCAAGCGACTGCTTCCCCCTCACTCCCGCCACCACCCGTACGCCTACACAAAAAATTGTCCACCTAGGTGTAGGGGAGAAGGCAGTCGCGCCCAATACCAGGCACGCGCCGACGCAAGACGGCAATCATATGAATGCGTCGGCGCTGCTGTTGGAAGCGCACTAGCCAAGTGGGAGGCAGACCAGAAGAGGCGCTCATAAACCCGCAAGTCCCCCCAGGCCTTTGCGTTTTGATCATTTTTGCAGCGCAAAAACTGGGGGGGAGTAGCTGTGGGGACTCACTGGTATGAGGTACAGGGGCTCAGACCTCTCAACGACAGTTGCCGCCCCAAAGAGCCCTGTGATGGGGTGCTTCGGGGCTTGTAATTATACATATAATAAAGATACAAACTCTGAAGCAAGCATCACAATTGGTTTGTGCCTGCCTGGTAACACTGATTGTTTCGTCAATTTGTTAGAAACAACGAAACATTTATAGTTGGCGCATGCACGCAGAATTAAGAAAATAATGTCACGTTAATAATTTTGGACGCCATTACCTTTATTTGAAGATACTTAGATTTCTGATTTTTATACACTTTTATTCTACTTACTCAATTTGTTGAAGTACACTGGATGACCAACTTCAGCGCTGATTTCACATGTTGCAACACACGCACACGTACATTTATATCCATTTTTATCAGTTATTTTATTTTTCTCTTTTGCTGGTATTTCTGTCTTGTTATTATAAACTTTTATTCTACTCACTGCTGCGATTTTAAAATGTACCAATACTGCAGCCAACCTTCCACAACAAAATAATGTTTATTTCGCATGAAGCTAAATCCAAAAAATAAAAAAAATCGTATCTTTTAAAAATGGGGATTGTTATTTTCACACCCAACGAACTCGTGAGTGAATCAGTGGGTTGAAAGTATGCGCAATTTTGTTCAGTTCTTAGGAATATAATTGTGTAAAGGTGAAACCTTCATAATTGATAAGATTGATTTTTCATAGAAATTTTCAAAGTATATTACTACATTTAGAATAAAAAATATGAAATGAACTAGAATTAAATAATTTAAATACTACATGATGGAATATTATGGCAAAGAATTGAATATCGAAATTACTTCTTACTTAACCTGAAAATCCACAATTATTCTGAACACACCACCAATGTTCATTAAAAGAACTGGTTAGGTTTAGTAATAGACTTGCGATTAATTTGTTCTCATAGTTCTTCCTCAGGTACAGAAGAACATATTAATTATTTAAGATTTTGCGATGTTGAAGAGAAAAAAGTTACGTTCTTTACCTTTCATAATTTAAAAAATATTATCTCATCCTCATATCTCTGTTACTCTACAGAAGTGAACTTTATTGTCACTAATTCAACAATTTGCATCACAAGTGAACGAAAGTGAACGCCTAGAGTTCGTTGGGTGTGAAAATAACAAACCCCTTTGAAAATTCGTTTTTAACCTAATTTATTATGCCAAAAGACATGATTCGTTATGAAACAAAAAACTATCATACTCGCCCCAATCATCAGTTTGTTAACTCACCTGCTCTTAATTAGCAGATTTAAAAAGCTGCTAAAAATGTCGATGACATGCCAGTAGGATATGTAAATTTTTCCTAGAATAGACGAAATTTCGAATTACGTGTTTTTGAGGGTTGCTTTCGTTATAAGGTTATCAAAATTTAAAAAAGCTGTAATTCAGAAACGAATGGGCGGATTTGGCACATCTTTAAACCTGACTGAGGTAGAGATCTAAAGTAGGTACACGCCGAATTTTGTTCTGATCCGTGAAAAAGTACCCTGCCACATTGTCTAAATGTTTCAAATTCAAATAGCCGCCATTTTGAAATTAATGGGCGCATCTCGCCCATCTTTGATCTCGACCAAAATATGGACCCAAAGTATGTACAATATTTTTGTTAAAGGATGAAATATTTTGGTGAGGAACTTCTTTTTCGCATATAGCTTCTGTACGTTTGTGTGTACAGATATTTGGGTGCTTAATTGGGCTGGTGAAGATGTACAATAATTTTCGATTTTCGTGTTGTTGACCCGTTGACGTGAAGCAAATCTTATTCTCGGAATCAATAACAGAGCTAGACGCTTGTTTTGCTGAAAGTTTAGAAAAAAAGTTAGTTACTACTGCGACTGTGTGGTTGTCGATGTAGAATATGGCATTGCGAAACATGCAGTTTCTTGAAGAAATACACTTTTGAAAATAATTATATTTGAGAAAGTTGGAAACCAGATTACAGAAATCTGTGAATTAGAATATTTTACAAAAACGGGACTTCGTCAGCCAAAAAGCGACGAAACCATATGTTAGCTAGTATTTTGCTGTTTAGGCTGATTAATACATTCAGGTAGTATTTTAGAAAAAGTGGATACCTTACTGTCAGTTCTGTATAAATTTACTTGTCTGAATTTAAAATAAATTATTAACGAAAGCAACTGTAAAAAAACACAAGAAATTGATCCACGAATCCATCAATCTACTGTTCTGTTTGGCGAACTTAAAAAAAAGTTTTGCCTCTCGATATTCTCCAGAGCTCTGTATTCGTTTACAAATAGACACCGTATAATTATTTCCGTCGAAATTCTACAATTTATGCAAATGCTTTTGCTTATCGATCAAACTTGTTTTCCTTCGTCGAAACTTTTTCTTTCTGACTTTTGGCTTTTAAATTTTGCCCCGTTTGTACTGCAACTTTCGAATTTACGTATTTTTCATTCGAAACGAAAACTCATTAAAAATGTTTTAAGTAAAAGTTTTATGATGAAAAACATTTAATTTCGTTCATTCTACGAACGAAATCCATTTTCGCATTAATTAACTCAGTCTAATGTGCTTGTTGAATGAAGGTTTGGATAGAACTGGGGTAGGTGTGGTACATAATAATCAACCCTGATGAACCGTGGGAACTTACGATTTGCATTTCTTCAACACAAAAATTTTATACTTCCGAGTGCAGTCATAAAGAGAGACAGCTAACTTCGTCACTACCTGGAAATTCAGAACGTATGATAATTTCTGATTCTCTAATCAGGCATCAGTAATATGAAATTTCAAATACCGTAACCTATTACACCGTCTACGAAAGGGTATCAGTAGAGAAGGGGGCGGTTCATGTGGATTGTCAAGCCCTCTATAAAGGGCTCAACAATACCCTCGAAATGTGAAAATCGTTATTTTCGTAACACCTAACCGAAAAATACGTTTTTAAATGTTGCTCTTGACTAAACAAAAAGTGGCGAATTTCAGTACGACGCGAAAAAATATCGTTGGGCGCATGCGCGCACTTTCGAGTTGACTGTCTCGCATATCTCGATCACTTTCTTGCACGGTTTGACTTTTTTTGTTTTTTTTTTTCCTAGTAAAATTAAATTTATTATTTGGTTCTAAAGAATTTTTTGTCATTTTTTTTTTTTGGATTGAGGGGCGAAAGGGATGCGAAGATTTTTTGGTTGAAAAGAAAAAAATTATTTATTATATTGGTTCGAAAAAAACAACAAATTTTTCTGGGAGGTAAAAAATAAAGTATAACATGCATGCAAAGTAGGTGATTGATACTGGTGTGATTTGCAGCCCTCACCTTTGGCTCATGCTGCTAAAAAAATGACCTACTTTTTGCGTTGCACTTGTAGTGCAAGTAAAATTACTTAAACTAATACCATTTGTAAAGAACAATAGTACATTACTATACAAGGAAGGAAATTAAGCAACTGCGGACGGGTTGCGAAGTTGCGGCACGAGCCAAAGGCGAGTTCTGCAATTGCATACAAGTGGCAATTGCTTACATTTTGACTCTGTATGATAAGGTATTTCATTATATAGGTGAATAAAAAAATATTTTAACTATCAAATGTATTTGTAATATTATAATAATTGATAAAAACGGACTTTTGAATCCTAAGAATGGTCAAAATAAAGTTCTACGAATCATTATCAGTTATCACAGTACCAGCATTGGATATCTATTTTCACGACATTAGAGTGATTCACTGTCATTTGAACAGCGTGAAAATAGTCATTCTCAAACAGGGAAACAAATAATTATTTTTTTCCGTTTGGTTATTTTTTTGTCTGTTGTGAAGTCTCATCGGTAAAACTTTGTTTTTTCACCATCAATTTCGTTCATCAAGTTGCATTTTTCATTCGTCTATATAATAAAAAATTTTGTTGCATTTTTTTTCACACATAATTTTTTAATTGCCCTACCCCTTTCGCATGCAGGGCACAGAGTTAATTTTTAGTTTTACCTCCGATATGTTGTAATCATTGACCTAAATTTATTTGATGTTTTTTGTATCAATTTTTTTGAGGCACTTAGTTCTAATTTCTGTTTTGTTTTTCAATTTGACCCATTTTCTAGTATACTGAACATTCAATGTTGAAGGGTTATTCCAATTTTAAGCCAACCGATATTTTTCGTGTTAAGTACCAATGCTTATAGAATGCCCTTTGGCAAGCCAGGTTTGAATTTTATATTATTGTTATCATTGAATACGTTTTGATTTGAGCAGGAATCTAATACCTCAATAGTTTTAGGTAGATTTCATATATAGAATACTACTAATGTTGCAACCCTAGTAGTTAGAATCTATCTATTGCAGAAGGTGTGATGTCACGACATTGGGAAAATTTCACTATAGTTTTTCCGATAATGGTCCGTAGACCCCAAAATCACCTTCCCCTAAAAAGGTTTAAATGTATTGTTATACTATAGGGACCCCTGTATATGATATGTAAATGGGATATACTTAACAAATTTGTCAACAAACTAGAGGGCATATTTCTTTACGAATCAGGAAGTAACTTTACTCGTATATACATTTGGTCCATATACCAATCAAGTTCGATGATGGAATGAATCCGTCCGTTAAGTTTCAAAATGGTAGCTTTTTGAAGTTGAACTTTGCAGACAAAATGGAGGGCGTAATTCTCCACCGATTGAGCTGAAATTTTGCATGTGCATACATTGAGTCTATACCCCAGTTAGGTTAGAAGAAAAGCCAAATCCGCCCATTGATTTTTGAATTACAGCTACTTGAGGTTAATTTTGTACTTACTGCAAAATTCTTGAAATTTATTATGAACGCAACCCGCAATACACGTAATTTGAAAATCTGCCTATTTAGGCGAAATACATCTTTTTAACCGGCACCAGTCAGATGCCAGTTGAAAAGTTGGATTTCTTTTAGTACAGACAGGTTTTCAATTAGATATGTGTATTGCGGGTTGCGTTCATCATAAATTTCAAGAATTTTGCATTGCAGAGTAAACTTCAAAAGCAGTGAGTGGGTTTTGGTTCGTCTCACATAATTTGAAATTCTGTAGTATATTTTACACGAAATTTAGATTTTCGACCGGTCTGCCATCGGGATTTTTTCATTTCATGTCGAAAAAGATATTATGGTCCCAAAAAGTCAAATTTGACCTACTTTTCCAACGTTCAGGTTCTTATGTAAATATTATAGATTAAATTTCTGTACTTACCGCGATTCTTCCTACGAGAGATGGAGATCTATGGAATGTACGCTCATATCTTCTATGCATATCGGCGGTGAATTTTATAACCCTGCATTAATTTTCTCAAATTCGACTCCTTATTGGCCTTTAATAGTTTCATACGAAGAGGTAATTAGGAGTTTTACTTTAATTCTCAGGATTCTGCGCATTTGGAGAAGGAAAATTCGAATTTCGAGTGTTTTTTTTCTTATTTTATTCTAAAGCGTATCTATAAAATTTTTCAGCGGGAGTAAAGCACATTTTATCAAAGAAGCGACCAGCTAAGGGGGTTGACAGGCAATGATACAATTGGGAATTCGCCGCATGAGAACTATTCTATTTGCTATCCTCAACTGCGATATAACTGGACTCACGATTTACCTCTAGAGGGGGTTTGGTAGGGTGACAAAACAATTATTTTGTGAGCGGAACGAGCGAATAAATGTTTTTGGTGTTTTCTGGATTCTGGAACATTCATGTATAGAGGGTGGTTTTTGTTTTTTTGGGTACGTGGGGGAGTTTCCAATGACCCCGGTAGAAACATGAGGCTTTAGCCTACAGTATAATTATCGTATAAATGGTAATATTTTCAATAAAAAAAAATTATCCATTGTTAGCTTTTATTTAATAAAAATGTTGGCTCGCTTAACCAAAAATAAGTAGATTTTCTTCGAAGACCCGCTTAAAAATTATGCCGGATAGCCTAACTTTTTCTCATTATTTCTTTATTTCTACGTATTATCACCGATATATTAGAGATAAAGAAGAACATCCACATTTTTTTCTTTTGTAACTGGCCTTTTTTATTTGAAAATTTTGAGGGGAGTGGCCTCCTCTGTCCCATGCTGGTTACGCCCTTGATTTTATCATTTTAGTATCTTCAAACACTTTATTCTGGAGGCATTATTCAACAAACATTGGTTGATTTCTGGAGGGTTAAATGTGCTATGTTTGAACTTCACGTAATAGATTACAGCAGTTAAGATCGGCTCATGCCGCAACTTCATAACTCGTCCCCAATTGCTTACTTTCCTCCCTTGTATAGTCACATAATTTGGCTGCCATATTTCTCCTTTTTTAAAATTATTTTCAGTCTAAGTGAAAATAGGAGAAGATTAAATTACAAAGATATTGAAAGGGATGGAATTTTAATTCATAAATGGTAACTTATCTTTTTTTTTTTTTTGTTAAATCAGTATACTTACTCTTTATTTTCTACTCGGTATTCAATTATCGTTCGACGTCCATCGAAAATTTTGCCAATAGACTTTTGTAAAATAATTAAATTTTCCATCATGCTGCTAACCGAGAGAAATGAAACTAACCCACGTTAAAACGAAAGAGTAATGAAAAAAAAAAGAAGGGAAATTGTAAGGGAAAAAGGATTGAATAGTTTTGAGATTGGTAACCAGTCATCTTTGTAAAAACGTATGGGTAGATTGTATTAAGTTGTAAAGAAAGGTATCGACTGCTGTTTTAGGGCTTTTATATGGTGCGTTCATTTGCGGAACTGTTAGGTAATTCTTATTATATTTATGTTCGTGTAGATGCGAAACTTATTTCTTCATTCACACAAAGGAACGAATATAATATGGTCTTATCTTTTTTGACATTACAAATTACGAAAAGCTTTTCTGTTTCCTTTATCCTTCATTTATCTGTAAGATTTGTAAATTTAAGTCTTACAGACCTTCTCATTGGATAAAATAGCTGTATCGATTATAAATACTGTAACATATGAACCTCTTATCATATAAAATCGGATGCTCTATGTTTCATATTCACCTAATTACACATGACACGTTGGAGGTTTTTGCAGAATAATTCGACGAAACAGTGCTCTCAGTTGATTACGACGATGATTCGTCAGAATGAATACATATATACTTACATAATGTACAAAAATTTGTCAAATCCGTGTTCGAAAGAAATACGATAGCGAATTCATACACTTCTATATCTTATATAGTAATACCCTAACTGCATCCATCAGCCATTGTTTTGTTTTTGTCTATCATTCAAACTTTACCCTTACGTACTTATGTTAACCAAAATAACTGTGTGCAAGACTGTAAAATTGTACAAATTATGAAAGTTCTACCAAAATTACTGCATCTATAATCAAATTAAGTGCGAAGACTTACTTCTAATGGCTGTGAAATTAACAATCAAATTTTCTGAATGATATTGTAAATAATTTTTTATACCCATGGATATACAGAATTTTAGTCTTAACAAAGTTTAGCAGCAGGAGTGGTTGATGTCGTCATAATTTTGAACTGAGAAAATTTTAGCATTGGAAATTTTAGTAGCTGGGAGGAATGATAACGTCATCATTTTGAACTAAGAAACTTTGGCAGAAGAAGGGGTTGATGAAGTAATAATTTTGGACTGATTGTGAGAAAATTTTAGCAGCTGCAAGGTTTGATGACGTCATAATTTTGAACTTAGAAACTTTGGCAAGAGAAGGAACTGATAACATTATAATTTTGACTTTTACATTTTTTTTTTTTACGAGGTAACCATCTTTGAAAGACGTTTTTCATCAAAAACAAAACCGTTCCTTTCACAAAATTCCAAAAATTGCTCTTTTCGAGTTTCCCTCACTTCTAAGTATGGGGAAGTAAAATCAAAAATCTTCTGTAACTTTTCGAAAAACTGACGAAAATTAATGAAATTCGGTGTAGAGGAGTAAGTATTTAATATGATATTAATTTTCATCTATACCTTTGAATGTGGTACCCAATTGGGGGAAGGAAGATAGGTCATCTTTTTTCGAATAGCCATATCTTTTTAATTTGTTGTACCAAAAAATGAGTTCTTATGCCTTATTTGGTAGGAAAAAATAAACAAAACGTGAAAACTCAGCAGTTTTCAGCAAAAAAGGTATTTAAAATTGAATTTTACTTAACATTGTGTCTTAAGATTTAGTCCGGTATGGGGTGACGGGTGGGTATGATGTCGAGTGCGCGAAAAGACAAAATGTTGCCTAAAACAACCAAAGATTCAGCTCTGTTTTTCTCAAAATTTGTTCATTTGTTTGAAAAACACCCTAAATTTTGCATTTAATTTGAGTAATAAAAACACTTGGGCAGCAAGCTTCGCTAGAAAAAGTAGATTTTCTTTGTTTAAAAATCACCTATATCACCAACATTCATCTAACAAAGTGATAAATAAAATATTTATACATTTGGGAAAATATCACTAATAGGTATCCCACAAATACGATACACGCGATAAAATATGCTGATTAAGTATATAAAATTTTTACGAATAAATTTTTCAATTTTGGGTTAAAAATCATTATTTTTTTGTGAAATGAAAAATTATTTCATGTTCTAACCAACACAATTTCACGAAATAATTCGATGGTTTTCTTTCCTGCAGTGCTAAGAATTGTGGACTATATAAAAAAAAAAAATTTATATGAGAAAAAAATATCGCACATTGCAAAACGAAGTATAGTGCAGTTGTCTAAGTTCTGGTTACGAAAATATTAGCAGAGATTTTAGTTTCCATGTTCGACTCTAGGTACGGCAACGGGTCGGGGGTAGGGGAAAAATGATTTTTTTCGGTTGTTTTTAGGTTAAGACGAGCGGTTTTCTCGATGAAGGCTGGAAAATAAATTCATTAGAACCATTATCAGAAGGGTAAAGATGGAAAATCACACTGAATAGCTAATAAGTTTGGAACAAATTGACCAACCAAAACTAAAATTGGTAGGTTTGATCCTTGTATAAAAGGTACTCTTTGTACCAAATTTCGTGATTAGTGACGGAGAATTGTATTTTTTATTGAGACAGCATGAAAAATTAGCACCTCTAACAGCCCCAACGAATGAACCATAGTACCAATAGAAACCAAATTTAGAATCATGTTAGATATACTTTGAATCAATACCCGTACCAAATTTTGTGACTACAGCTTTAAAAATTACTCCTTTTAGAGCTATTAATCTGCCAAAAATTCAACAAAATCGCCCGTATCATACGTACCGTAAGGCCTTTCAGCACCAAAATTAGTGGATATTGTTCTTGACCTAAACCACATAGGTATACGAAATCTCGAGCTTATTTATTGAAAATTACGACCTGTATTCTGTTCAATAAAAAACTCATCTGACCTACCGGACGGACTATGCGCCCGATCCAGGCCAAAAACAACGGAGTTATTCCTTAGGTGGATCCGAATAGATTTTTAAAATTTTGAAATCATCAAATTACGCCTAGATATGGACTCAACGTAAAAGGGGGTACATAAAAAAAAATAATTTTCAAAAATAGTGCCAAAATGCTCAGAAAATCCTGAAACGAAAAACGTACCCACCTCAACCCTTGGCTCCGAATACTCAGGAAATTTTAATAAGTGAATTTTTTTCCAAAATCTACTTAAAAATATAGCGTAGCTTTTTATAAGGTAGACATTTTTGATTAATTTCTCGACGTATCCAAAAACTTTCTCCACCAGACAGCGAAATGGCGAATTCAAGATTCTAGAAGGGGAGTGGTTCAGTCGTTAAATTTGCGAATACTCATTCTTCAGCCATTATTGAGAGAGGAAACGAAGAGTTTTTTTTTTTTTTTCTCTTTTGAGAGGTGGTTGAAAATTAACTGAAGGATTAATTTTTCCGAAATGATATACGTTTTCGAACTAATAGGGGAGACCGGGTATGGTTGTAACACCACCGGGATGGTTGTAACAGTCACAATATCTTCAAAACAGTGTTGATTTTATCACTTCTAATGGCATATATGGGTACTAAGATGTGAAAACACACCTAAAACGAAGTTTCACATCTACAGATTTCGTATTTGTGGAATTATTATCGCAAACGCATTTTTTAACATTGAAAGTAAATTTTTTAAGAAAAAATTTTTTTTTCTTGATGGTTTGAAAAACAGAAATTAGCGATTGTTTTACACAAAAAGTAAATATATAACCTTTCTAAATATACCCGTAATTCAGTCGTAACTAATTTTCAAAGTTTTGTAGAAAAAAAAAGATACTGATTATCAAATGATCCTGTGGGAATGGTTGTAACAGATGACAATGGGGATGGTTGTAACACTATATTGACGTGTATATTTCTCAAATTTATTCATTTTAATAAAATTTTTATACCTAGTGGATTTGAAACTGGAAGAAAAAACTGATCATGGATGTGCTTTGAAAAAAGAAATGCTCGAAGCTGTGAGAAAGGTCAATAAAATGGGTTTATCAATACAACAAGCAGCTAAAACATCTGGACTGAATTACCAAACATTAAGGCGTTACTGTAAAAGTTTAGAGATTCAGAGGTATGATTTTCGGCAAAATAAATTATAATTTTATTGAATTTTAAATAGGTAACTAGTTAATGAATATCAACATGCATATAAATGATTTGTACATTATTAGATTAATGGTACTGAGCCAATAAAAATGTTTGTTGGTTACTGAAGAAATCAAGCTATGTTATCAGATGAAACTCGAAGTGAACTGGTTGATTATATCAAAAAAGCTTCAGACATTTATATGGGATTTTCTCCACATGATGTAAGGAAGTTTGCCTATAAATTAGCTACTACTAATCATGAAAAAAAATACCTGAATTCTGGAAAACTTGATCAAAAGCTGAGGAGGACTGGTATTTAGATTTCATGAAGAGACATGAGGATTTATCTCTTTGTACGCCAAAAGCAACTAGTTTGGCACATACAACAGCTTTTAATAAGACTACTGTTGATGAGTTTTTTCAAAATGTGAAAAATGTTATTGAAAAATATAATTTTGCTTCCAAAGACATATGGAATGTGGATTAAACAGGAGTAACAACAGTTCAGAAACCTAATAAAATCATAGCTGGAAAAGGTTTGAAACAAGTTGGTTATATCACATCAGTGGAGACAGGAAATTTAGTGCCTTTGCTTAATGTGTATGAAACCATATTGCGATAGTTAACAGGGGAGTCAGTGGATTCAGTGCTTAAGTTGCAAGAAGTGGGCACAAATAAAATGTGTCAGTGGTATCTAATGATTTGAAATTTTTTAATTGTAAAAATTGCAATTTGGATGAATCCTCTTTGTCTGAATAAAACTTTCGTATTTTAAATTTTTTAGTAATATCTTGTTGACTTGATATGACTAATTTTAAGACATGTCACAACCATCCCCTTTTATGTTACAACCATCCCTGATGTGTGATACAACCCACCCCATGGGGTTAGATGGTTGTAACAAAAAAAATAAATTTTTCAACTCGGATTTTGAAAAGGTTTAAATTCTTTGATATTTTTGAAACTAACATCATTCATAGAGTATACTATGAAGTTTCATACACTGTTAGTTTCATTCGAAAAAAAAATTTGAATGAGAGAAAATGAGCTAAGAGTAAATTTTGTGACAACTTACCCCGGTATCCCCTACATCTAATGATCCACTTTAAACTGGTTTGCTGGAAACACGTTGCGATGACTCGCTAAATACCCGTGTAACTGAAATAAAAGGTCCGACTAATATATAATTCCGCCTTTTTCTCTTTACCCTATTTCTAATTTTTCAATTTCGTATTTGCAGGTTACCTGTAAATAAGTAAATAACTTCGAAAAATAATTTTTTCTCACCTGATTTTTTTGTTTCCTTCGGAACGGTATATCGCCGAATAAAAAGCATGCGTGCCCAGGTTAAAGGGTTATATTATGGTTATGTGTACGTAACGTACACCGTCGAGTTGACATCCTCTATGATTTATGATTCTTTATTAATTCTCGTGTGAAAAAAGTGTAGATTTTATTTTTGGTAACTGTTGTCTCGTTTCTGGTTTTGGTTTGTACGAATGTGCGACTATTTACGTACCTACGCCTATATATGACTTGAGTTATTTTTTCACGATGCCCTCCTCCGCCGCAGGCTGTGTGCGCCCCATTCACACATCCACACATTTTGCAATATAACAATGATATCGTCGAAATGTGAGGCGCGCGCGCGCGCGCGCGATTCTGTTGCGTCGTTGAATTTTTGTACCACAACCTCCGACCCATTAATTGACGAAATTTTATCGAAACAATTTATCAACAGCCACTCAGGTCTCGTCTTCCTTTGTCTTTTGGTCGCGACACCCTTCGTTAGGTCTGCCGATTTAGCTTTGTTCATCGCGGTCCTGCTGCTACAACCATTCAGTGGACGACCTCACGCCTAAAAATACCTACGTTATATGTTTTTTTTTTTTTGTCGAACGACTCTGGCATCACTGCATCAAACAAACTCGTATTTAGCACACATTCCAGCGCGTATCTACTAATTTTTTCAAACAGAATGGTTAGTGAAAAATTACGAGAACGTAAAGATTGCCACGCGTCTGGAAAAACTCGGACGTATCAGGGCGGAAATTTTAAAAATGCTAATATGTCAGGAATTTTTTCACTTTCGTGAATTTTTGATTTTCTAAGTTTTCATTGGAAAACAAGCTACATCGATAAACCATGCTGCAGTACGGTGTTTGCCTCACACATTGCGATGCGATTAATCGAAAACTGTTTTAGTCGTCGATTATTTCAAGTAATTAATTCCTTAATAATCGATTGATCCAAAACTGATTAACCGATTATTCCAAGTAATCGATTTATTAACCATCGATTACTAAATTTTAATTATTGTAAAAGTGCCTGACAATTTATTCAACTAAAATACAAAATTTGATATATGCGTCTGTGATCAGGCCAGGGTTGCCAACTAGCGGGTATTATACTGGCATGCCGGTATTTAGACACTACTGCCTGTAAAAAAAAAAAAAAACAGGAAGTACCAGTGCTGGTATTTTATCAGTGTCGCCGGTATTACCTGTATAGAGGGTGGAATGAGAGAGCAAGCAACTATAAAACACTACTGGAGATATTTTTGAATGGGAGCGAAGGGAACAAAAATTTAGAAGTGGAAAATTTTGGCAAATTGACCGGAAGCAATGAAAAAAAAAAGTTTATTTGCCGGAAAGTTAGCAACCCTGAATCAGGCCAAGAGGATGTTATTTTAGGTGTTTTTGGTTGCATCTGTAAACTAGAGCTTGTAACCAAAACGTTTTTTGGGGATATTGGTTACTGAGAACCAATAAAAATCTATATTGGTTACTGGTTACTAGTTATTGGTTAAAAATGTAATATTATTTGATTACTGGTTATTGTTCTTGGTTAACCAAAACAACTTTTCTGGTTATTGATAGAGACAAAATTTGGGGTAAAATATATAAAACAAATTTTCTCCAGGACAAATTAATTATAATTAATAATTTTTCAGGAAATAACTAGTAATTCTAAAAAAAGTAATCAATATATTTATATCTCATGAAAACCATTAAAAACCGATACTCTCTGGATCAATATTGTTGCCGTTAATAGTTTTGGCATTTTGTGAGAAATGGTTAATGGTTATTGGTTATGGGAAATATTTTTCTTCTGGTTATGGTTTCCTAAATCAATGTTATCAATTTGTTTAGGTTTTTAATGGTTATTGTTCTGGTTATGGTTGTGGTTACAAGCCCTATTGTAAACAGACAACTGACAAAAAGTACTTGAGAGAATAAAAGTAAGTATAGGACTGCATCCTGTAAACTTTTTTTTTTTTTAAATATAATAAACAATTGCTAATCCACTCTGAAAGATACCGCACTTGAAATTAAAACAAAAAAATAATAATTAAAAAATAAATTCCCCCAAAAAATTTTCATTGTCATGAGAATTAAATCATGGGTTGCTGGGTTAATAGGCTAATTGCACAAAGGTCATGGAGCAAGACATCACTGACAAACTTAAAAAATCTTTGTTTCAAACATCATGTTGAAGATTGATTGAAGATCACATAGCAAAGAAACGCAAATAACAAACTATCATGAATGTATTTTGACAACATACAAAAAATGTCAGCAGCGAACTAAAAGTTCGTTGATCAAAATATTTTCCCAGCTGGGAATCAGTGCAGCCACATGGCGAAGCACAAAAACATATTATATATTTTATTTACAGGTTATGCAAAGTTGTGTACTAATTATGTTATGTCATGAGGTTGTGTGGGATCGTCTCCCAACAATATTCGTTTAATCGATTAATTTTGCAAAAATAAATTGATCACCAAAAAATCAATTGGTTGATTAATCGATTAGTAGGTAGGTACGTTCACAGATGAAAAACAAAACATAGAACTGGCTAAAAAAAACCAAGGAAGAAAAGGAAAATAATGGTAATTTTAATATGGTTTTTATCACTTTGGGCAAAAACCCTAAAAAATGATCGGATAGTATTATTTTCACCCTTCTCCATATTCTGTATCTGCAATAAGCGTTTTTTGTTATAGAGTATAATGTGCATCACCATCGTGCATTTTTATGACTTTTGACATTTTGTTCTGGCCCTTTAAAATGTTATTCAAAATAATTATTATTTTTTTATTAGACATGTTTTTTGTTACAATGAGTACTGATATAGGTTCACTCATTATATAGGTGGTGGGATCTTTTGGGCAGTTGCGGGAAAGCCCGGTCCATGGTATTCCATTTTAGGGGTAATAATGGCGGTGGGGCGGAGTTGGTGGGGCGAAGCCCCACTCCACGGAGTTTACCTGCCATTGTCGGCATACAAAGTGACATGCCTTAGTCAAAGCCCCTCCCAATTATTTGAAAGATCCCCCCCCGCTGGTACTGTGTTGGCGCCTACTATACTCAAGAACACACGTGAGAAATAATAAAAAAAAATTTGCCCAAAATATTTCTGCCACGTATAGATGTATATTTATAGGCACTAGATATTGTCAGTTTTTGAAAACCTACATTTTCTAGTGGAGCGGTTGCTGCACAATTTTTTTTTTATTTTTGCGAAGATCTTGAGTCGAAGCAGTTGTGTAAGTACAGAAGGAAAGACGACTCTATTTATGCGTTATTAATTAAAATTACTAATTATAAACCCATAAATAACGTCTGTGTGATGTTCGTAATTTTCTCTCATTCTGTATGTATGCAATGGTTTAAGTGGTAGTCGACTATATATTTATTTTTTTAATAATTATTTTTTTCGCATCTTCTATTCTATTCTACTCATTTTACGTTTAGACGTAATTTTTTAAATAATTAATTATTGCCTCTTTTCGATTATTATTGAATCCGTATTTGACAACTTGACTCTCTTATGAGTTGTTTCAATTTATAAACGACCGTTTCAATTGTTCCTAATAATAAATTATTTTCTATTGCTTTTTTTTCTACGTTTGAAATTGTATGCGGCCGAAATTTCAATCCATTGATGAAATTCGTGAAATTTTCTCTGGTTTACGAGTATTGAATTAATTTCGTTGTATCAAGCATGAATATAAATATCAAAATTCCGTTATCTTCCCAAGTTTCAATCCCAATGATCCGAATCGACTTGCTACAATCCAAACACATCCTCCTGAAATGTCCAAAATGCAGCATTACAATTTACAATTTACCCAATTCAAATATGTATAATAAATATATAGTACATAATAAAATAAACGATGTAAACAAATGTGAACTTAATGTAAACAAAAAAAAACTATAAATGGTGGCTTATCTCTTATCATCGTCGTATACCTAGTAGTATATAGCCTCGTTGATACCTTCAATGATACAGCCTACTCTAAATTAATAATTCTTTTAATTAATAAAAAATTTTTATAGAAAACTTATGATTTTCAGTTTTCCTGAAACCTTTGGATGTGATGTGACATGATGATGAGCGATGCCTTCAGGCAATTTATTATATATATGTATATAAAAAAATATACTATATATATATATATATATATATATGAACCTACCTTTGACCCTGTATTTTGATAACAAATAAATTTTAATATGTAGACTTTCTTCGAAAACCTACATAAAAAGGACTATTACTAAGAAAAAAAATTTATTACTTCTTCGAAGGAGAAGAGGAGCTTAGCGATGTAGCTCTTCCTAGAAAAATCATTAGTTTTGCCTGTATGTTTATTTGTCCAACCAAATCCTGAAGTCATGTTATAGAATCAAAATCTTGACACTTTTTATTTACCCACCGTTACTCATTTCGTTAATTTTCTGTGTTTTATCTTATAAATTCAAAAATATCTTCATTTCGAAACTTTACCTCTTCACTGTTTAACGATTGAGTAATATTTACAAAATCCATTTATTGATTTTTACCCAATGTCAGAAAAATGTAGGAAGTTATATTATGTTTTTTTTTATGTTTGTTCCAGCATAACTTCTCAATCTGGCCACCAACTTCAGTTAATTTTCTTTTCAAATGATGAAAGATGATCTCATGGTGTTACCATTAAATTTTTTTCAGAATCGATCAGGTTAAATAAAAAATTATTAGTTTTAAAATAATATTGCCGAGAACGCAAAAAACAAACACTCATTAAAAAAATTTTTCTCATCCAAAAATCTAAAAAACTTCAAAAAACAAACAACGAATAAAAATTCCCTAAAAAGAAAAATATTATTTTTTCAAAATTTCTTCAGTAAAATTTACTTGAATAAAATAAAATAAAAAAGAGCATTATGGTAAATTAGGAATTTTTTTCAAAAAATAGAACCGATTTCCAAAACATATCGATTTAAAATTCCTTAAAAAATAAAAATAATTCTTTTAAAATTTCTCCATTAAAATCTACTTGAATTAAAATAAAATGAAAAAGAGCATTATGGTAAATTAGAAATTTTTTTCAAAAAATAGAACCGACTTCCAAAAAATCGATTAAAATTCCTTAAAAAAAAAAAATTCTTTTAAAATTTCTCCATTAAAATCTACTTGAATTAAAATAAAATGAAAAAGAGCATTATGGTAAATTAGGAATTTTTTTCAAAAAATAGAACCGACTTCAAAAAATAATAATAAAAAATTCCTTAGAAAAGAAAAATAATTTTTTCAAAATTTCTCCAGTAAAATCTACTTGAATTAAAATAAAATAAAAAAGAGCATTATGGTTGTGGGAACCACCATACGCTGTCTAATATAAAATACATTTGCCAGTTATAGTCGGCAGTGAGATGGCCGTGCGGTTAAGTTCACCGCTTTTAGCTGGCGAATATGTAGGTCCCAGGTTTGATTCCCCGAGCAGACAAAACCTACATCTGGTGACCCTTGACGTGTGCTGGACATGCACGCACCCTAGTGGTGCATGGTGGAACTCACAACTCTCCTTCCTAACTTGAGTCGCCGATAGATGGCGCCCTATATAGTGGAAATAGAACCCGTATAGGTAGTATAAGCCTGTGTGTATAGGTATAAAAGGCGTTTCTGATTCAGCCCAACCTCCCACAGCATCTAATGTTGTTCAACTCGTGTTGAGTCTCTCTAGGGGGGGAGTGTGTGGGAACCACCATACGCTGTCTAATATAAAATACATTTGCCAGTCATAGTCGGCGGTGAGATGGCCGTGCGGTTAAGTTCACCGCTTTTAGCTGGCGAATATGTAGGTCCCAGGTTCGATTCCCCGAGCAGACAAAACCTACAATGGTAAATTAGGAATTTTTTTCAAAAAATAGAACCGACTTCCAAAAACATATCGATTTAAAATTCCCTAAAAAAAAATAATAATTCTTTTAAAATTTCTCCATTAAAATCTACTTGAATTAAAATAAAATGAAAAAGAGCATTATGGTAAATTAGGAATTTTTTTCAAAAAATAGAACCGACTTCAAAAAATAATAATAAAAAATTCCTTAGAAAATAAAAATAATTTTTTCCAAATTTCTCCAGTAAAATCTACTTGAATTAAAATAAAACGAAAAAGAGCATTATGGTAAATTAGGAATTTTTTTTTTCAAAAAATAGAACAGACTTCAAAAAAAACAAAAAATGCATTAAACGGAGAAAAATAATTCTATTAAAATTTCGCCAGCAAGATGTATGTTTAGGGACTGGAATTCGTGAAGTCGGCCCTAATTAAAAAGTTTTGTCACAAAATTTGACAGAATTGACGTATGTCTACATGGTAAGAAAAAGAGCGCCGACTTTATTGATTTCAGTCCCTAAACCTACATCTTGATTGAGAAATTTTGAAAGAATTATTTTTCTCTTTTCAGAGTATTTTTATTCGTTTTTTTTAAATCGGTTCTATTTTTGAAAAAAAAAAAAAAAAATTATTTACCATAATGCTTTTTTCTTTTACTTTAATTCCAGTAGATTTTACTAGAGAAATTTTAAAATACCTAATTATTTTTCTCTTCTTGGAGTATTTTTATTCGTTTTTTATTCATTAAAATTGGTTTGATTTTTTTATGAAAAACATTTCCATATCTTATTCTTTTAATCATTTACAATTCAATGCATGACGCAAGCGATGTCGGTACGTTATATACGCACTCTGTATTTTTGAATTTTTATTTATTGTTTTGTTTCCATTTTCGTTCCTCGTAAAAAATTGGATTTTTTCAACTTCCGGATTAAAAATTTTTCCGAGCCTCCTACAGATACAACTTTTTTTACTTTTATTCTCAAAAAAGGTTTATAGGTAGGTATCTTTATTGCCATAAACTTGTTTGCTAAGTATGTTTCGAATTTAATGCGTTATAAACACGATATTGTTATATCCTGTACTGTGCGTTTTCCTTCGTTTCCAATTTGCTTCTTTTTTTTTTCATTGATTGCTGCAAATCTAAAAACGCAGGCTGAAAACACGAAATAGTTTTGTGTTTAGCATATTCTTATTTCTTTTTTATACGCCTAAGTGAGAAGTGAGGGATCATGTTTTATGGGAATTTCTACCTTGAAAAGGACATATTGATTTCAATAGTTCACTTTGAATCTAATGTAGATATGGAGAGGCCTCTGTGGGTTAGATCTAGTTATTAATTTCTATGATGAAAAAATGGTAGGCTCAGTTCTTCAAATTTAGTATAAGCCTTTAACTTGCAGACTGGAACTTTTGCACGTGCACTTTGTGTCACTTTTTGAGTGCAATTTTTTTAGTCTATGTATTTTTTTTTCTGTGTTAGTCATCTTCTGCCCAAAGTCGCTCCAACATTTCACCTATTAGATATACTTAGTCCTCAGTTAAAAGAGATGAGAAATGAGAAACATTAAGCATACTCCTAAATTCATATAGTTAACCGACTAGAAGGCAATTTTTGCGCCGATACTTTGCAAGTGACAAATAGTTCTTATCATTGATGAATGTAATTTTCATGTACAGTGAATGCGCCTCTATGTAAAAACATAAAGCATCTTTTTACATGGAAGTACATTCTCTTTACATCGAGGTAGATGTTATCGTTTCTGAATGAAACGTTAAATCTGCCACAATGAGGAGATTGATATTTTGTTATATTTTTTTATAATTTTCGCGAAAAACTCATCATTATGATAGAATTTTAACATTTTGTTGCATTCTGATCATTAATTATAATTATAAAATATCTTCCTCAACAAGGTGCAAAAGTCAGTTTACATGACTTGGGAATTGCTCACTCGCTGGGCTCGTTTTTCAAACTTTAGCCAGATTTACACTTGGCTAGTATTGTAGCTACTAGCGAGCTATTTTGGGGTGTTATTCCGTTAACAGTTGAAGTCAGTTTGCTATTTTAGCAATTTAAGTCAGCTTTAGCTTGGCGGATAGTCTTCTAAAAATTACATTGGAATCTCAGGCATAACAATCAACTAGGTTGAAGTTGACTTTAAAAGGTTAAAACGGCTAATAACTTTAATAGGTGGCTAGTAGCATGAAAACTAGCCCAGTATGAATCAAACTTTTCTTTCACTTGTAAATGCTCAATTCTGAATCCTGGTGTGTAATATACTATTACCTGATTTTTACTCAGCCATTCTGACGCATTTCTTGATGCTCAATCTGAAATTGTATTAATTTTTTTCATAATGTATTATTTAACTTCTACTCCTAAAAACATGACAGAATTTGAGTAATAGTACAGCTCATTCAAATTATCTAATGCTTGAAACATTATTCCGATAATTAAACTAAACCTCATAATTTAGAGTGCAGTTTGAGAGTTAAGTCCAATCTCAATCTAACGGTTTAAATTTAAAGAAAAACTGGTTATTTGGGAGGAGAAATGTAAGTACCTACCTGTAGAGGAGTTGTTGTAGAAGTCATGATGAAAATTTCGACGTACAGTTTTCTGCACCCAGAAATTGTTTTGGGAATAGAATTTAAAAACTTTTGTTCAATAAGAGAAACATTTTTTCCAATTTCTTTTGGATGCCATTGTTTTTTAGTTGATATATCGTATCCAAAATTGAGACGAGTCAATGCAGCCATTCATAAACAAAAAAATTACTTTAAAAAAAAACTAGAGGATGAAATGCCTTAAAATAAACAAAAAATTATTCTTCCATCATGCAGTCATTTTTCTGTTTTTTCCTCTCCTTTTTCGAGAAAAAAAAGCAAAAAAAAAAAAATCATAAAACACTGAAAACTGTTTGAGCGCACACGAAGAAAGAAAAAAAAAAGGTTTCATGGCAAAAACAAGGTCGTAAGTATATCCGCATAAAAAAAAATTCATCGACCAAATTTTTTGAAGTAATCCATTGTTAGGTTCCTTGTGGAATATGGGAAGGTGGGAAAAACTAAAATGAAGTCACCCCCTTTTTTTTTTTTGCCTTTTATCCTGTTTTTGTATACTTACCTTTTTTCTCTCTTTTTTCTTTTTTGTTTATAACGAAGAATGATACTCAAACGAAAATATTAAAATGAGGTTCACGAATGTTTGAAAGTATGTATACTTTGTGCTTCGAAAGATAGGAAAAAAAAAAGAAGAAACTATTGTAGGTTTAGGTTATTGTTATGTGTGCCTCGTATTTTCTCTATCTTTGTCTTTCTCACTCTTCTTCCTCTCGACGATTCTTTTTCATTGTGTAGCGAAATTTTCATCGAGTGCATCCACAATTTTATTTTAACTAAAAAGAGCATTATTTCTGGTTTGAATTTTTTCTACTGGCAAAAGAGCCACATAAGTACTCCAGAATATAAAAACTAAAAAAATAAATAGAAAGAACTAATTTGAATTAGCCTTGCTTTAATTCACGTCGCTTTGCTGGACAGCAGTGGAATGTATAATGCAAGTGACACGAAAATACCAAGCCAAAATAAACAATTAAAGTCCCTTCAATTGAGAAAGTATTCATTAAATTTGAATGGATCAAGAGAATTCGTGAAGTAGGTACCTGGTACCTAATGCAAAAGTAATTTGTTCGCATTGGTGACCGTTTTAATTACTTCTTTTTTTTTTTTTTTTTTGGAAGGTGGTAGCTGGGTAAGAATGAGGAAAATGTGACTGTCGCTGATTTTTCATTAAATTTTGTGGAAAGAGTACACTTTATTGAAGAAAATTTTGAGTAAATTTAATTGCATTTCATTAGTTATAGTTTTCGAGCGTATATTTTTTTCTTCCAAATTGGTTTTACTGATCGGTTTTATTTTTGAATCCAATGTTGCTCAAAAAAATATTCATTAAGGTTTAATGAGTTTTAAAGAATTTTGTTTTGCAAGAATTTTCACAAAATTTGTTTTCATATTTTTCAATTTTGCCAAATTGAACAGAACTTTTGAGCTTAGGTTTTTTTTTCTGAACAGAGCTGGGTGAGAACCATGAAATCATATGGTCTTCATTTTTGAAACGCCGTTGAAGTTACTCTATAGTAGGTACACAAATATAGAATAAGTCTGTTTGTATGACAAAAAGTGCGGCATTTTTAATTTTTTATATTTTTGAAAATTAGCTAATCGATTTTAAAAAGTACAGCAGCAGAAAAACGAAGAGGCCGTTCGATTTACAGCGGTAGGATCGATAAACAAATTTATGTCTGAATTGTTTTTTTTTAAATTGAGATGTTAATTTTCTAAGTTTCTTTTCACTTCACAGAACTGACGCTGAAATATAAACCCATAAAGTAAAACTGAGAAGTAGCTTTTGACAGAAGTAGTCCAGAATACTTAAACTTTCAATGTAAGTATCACTGTTTTGTGGTATTGAACGTAACTTAATACTGAGAGTAGGTACCACACCTTGTGGTCAGCGTGAAGTATACTTGGTTTTTCTATCGAAAGGTTGCTAGTTCGAGACCGGTTGCTTGGTCACATTGCCGACCCAAAATGGCGGTGTATTCAGTTCGGTATATGAATTCGAGTTAATGGTACCAAAAGTCATATTTTATCATGAATCGAAAAACGTATCAGATTTCACCCCCTCTAGCAGGTCTACTCATGAAGACGATTTTAAAGATGATTAATTTCCCTGCGCCTTGTGCTTTGGCTCCCTTCTTTTACTCGCGTCATACTAATCCTGTCTTAGTTAAGGTAAAAATAAATTTAATCGGATCCTTCTAAAACTCGAGCACAACAAACGGCTACACTAAAAAATGTAGGTTTTCAAAAACCAACCAATTACAAATAAAATTGGAAACAAGTTATTACAGTTCATAAACAATGATACTTAATTAGTGTTAAATTTCTTAGCTAGGTATTTCTTTGAAAATGATGAAAATTAACAATTTTTATTTCTAAAATTTCGATTACTATTTTCAAATATTTTTTTGGGGGGAAATTGTTTGTAGTCATTAAGTAAAATTCAAATATAATATTAGGTTCGCACCAAATCCCCTTGGGGAGGGGGATGAAAATTTACTTTGTTCTGGATTCCATGAGTCATAATTACCCTATAGTTGGTTGTGCAGTAAGGAAATTATTGTAAGGTAAATTCAATATTTACAATATATATTTTCCCTTGAAAAACCAGAAATCATCGTTCTTTACTGGTCCAGCAATATATAGTCAAAAATTCACATATATAGATGCAAAAACCCTGGATTTTTTTTTTTTTTTCTAATAACACTGTAGATTTTGTTGTTTCGGAGGAGACAACGAACATTCTTTTCTTATATCTGTGTGTGGCTGTGTGGGTAGTGGCGCATGCACATCGAATATAAAGCTACGTTTCAATCTGACATTTTTGTCGCCATTTGTATGTCTTCTACTGCCTGCGAGTGCAGATGTCCAGTGTAAATGGTCTGAAATTTATCGTACGTAGAAGTAACAGTATCATGGGCTAAGTGTCAACACTACCTCTCTCCCCAAATGTAAATGATAAAAAAAAGAAAAATTAAATATTGCAGACATAAATCGCAGAAATAGAATGTATTTATATTTTTCTCACAACACTCTGATTGTAGGTGTTTCATTCAATTTTCGTAAATTAAAAGAAATAATTAAAACAGCTGATTTTTTTTTTTTTTTGCAATATCTGACACTTCTTTATTGCTTATACGTAGATGTAAACTGTTTTTCTATTTTTCAAAAAGAAATGTCTACACTTTTCTAGCGAGAGACTTTCAGAAAAATCTCACGAGAAAAATTCTGCAATTTCTTGCTCAAATGTAAACACCTCTGCAAATTGACTATCAGAAAGTTGGAATTAATGCCGCGATTTTTCTATCAGATGTAAACATACCTTAAGGGAATAATTGGCGAAATAATATTAGGGAAATAATTTTGTGAAATAATTAACGGCTTGTACATTTATTATAGGGATTACGTAGATATAATTTATTTAGAAAATAGATGGTATAAAGTGGCGGCCTTTTTTTTCTCTTATTGTTTATAATCATTCATCTGTGTCAGAATGGGAGTATATCTTTCTATTGTTTATCCTAATATTAATATTTTTGTCATTGAGAGTAGTTCACTTTTTCACTATTAAGTCGCCATATTACCTGTTGACAAATTTTTTTTCAAAAACTTTTGAGAAAGTATTGCGCCGATTTTACGTATTGGGTAGTGGACATCATGAAACATAGACATTTCCGTCCCTAAACTGGGCTTCAGAGAGAAATTACGGGCTCAAGGGAAATAAACTAACGAGCCCTCTTAATGCCAACTGCAGTATTTTCCTTTGAGGGGTGTTATAAATCGATGAAACAATTTCGCGAGCAAAGTGACCAAAAAATTTCTTCAGATGTTATATATAATTTAGTGTTTTTTTTAGCCTCAAAGGATTTGACACCCAGAAATCCCCAATGAATGGGCTCTGACGCCCTCTTTAAACATTTACTTGAAAATTGCTATTTATTTAAAAATGTTGCCTTCCAGGCCTCCTGAAAAAGTCCGAGAGCACCTTTGGTACCCTTCCCCCTCTCTGAGGTCCTGTCCTCAAATTGATGTTACCTTTTTTTACAGCCCCTTAAAAATAAAAATTTGTATAGTAAAAAGTTTAAAAGCGTTCAACTTCAAAACTATCGCTCCTATAAAAAATAACTATATGATCAAATTTAATGAAAATTTTACTCTTAAATTTTTACCGAGCATAACATTTTCAGTAGGAATGACCTATTGACGAAAAAATCGCGTGAATTATGATTTAAAACATCGTGGATGCTGAGGAGGGAGTATCAACTCGAAAGGTAATAATTATTCTATTTTATATAGTTATCCACCTAATACCATAAACCTCCAAAGGGGGTACGCTATCTTTATTTTTATTGAGAATAAAGGTGGTGGTAACATGGCTCATCAAAAAGTCCACAACAGTGCAAAAAATAAGTCACATTACCTGTATAAATACGCATATAATTATAATATATATTTATAATTAGCCTATACTTATATAAACCAATTTCTTACCACTGTAAAGGTCGCAGTTTTTGTCCGATAGTCATGAAAACTGAAACGAATATTAGTGCGAAGCCAAAGATCTAATCTGCTATTGATTTTGGTGAGGATCAGCAGAACCGTTTTTCCAATATCGATGTTTTTGTTTTTATTTTGAGTACAGAATATTCAATTTTGGATCAACAGCTACGAAATTCGAAACAAAATAGTATTTAGTACGACCTATTCTAGCATGCCGTACTAATTTTTGTGCGGATCGGACGGACGGTACTTCAGGTAACTCTTTTTTTTCAGCCCATAAAATGCATAATGTTAGACCAAATAGCCACAAAATTCAGAACACATATTTATTATGACGTATTCTAACATATGGTACAAGTTTTAGTGCGAATTGGCAGGATGGTACTTACGGTACAGCTATTTTGGATATTATTTTGCTCGTAAAATGTTTGATTTTGAACCAATAATCTCGAAACTGTCGAAAAATATTGTGACTACAATTTAATTGCAACACGCTACCAATTATGGTGCGGATTGGCCGTAAGATACTGTGGAATACCTTGTCGTGAGAGATATTCACACTAGAAGGTCTTCAACAGTATTTTGCGTGTTCTGCCACTTCATACAAACATGTATGGGAGAGCCAAATCCTCGGCGAACACTGGCGATTTTTGAGCCGGTTCTGAGAGTTTATATACCGAGTTTGGTACACGCACACGGACACACATACGTATGTATGAATACGTAATTATGTCATACGTTGCGTCGTTTCCTGTCTCCGTTGAGATGATAAGAAACGACGCATTGCGTTTGGTACCGAGTCGTGACATTACCGAGATCGTTATCAGGTAATTGATCTCGACTCGTACGATGTATCTTACCTGTACGTACGTACAGGTACGAACATACAAACGCGTTCGTGTATATTAGTTTAACGTCATAGAGACGAATATTGCCAGCCTTTGGGCGGCGACTGTCGTCGAGGGGTGCGAGCCCCTAAAACCTCATACGAGTAATGTCCCCACAGCTACTCCCCCCCAGTTTTCGCGCCGCGAAAATGATAAGTCGCGTGCCTGGGGGGACTTATCGAGTTTACTGTCTTTGGTCCTTCTCCCACTTTGCAAGGGCTGACCCTACGGCGGCCCCGACGCATTCATACGATTGTTTTCTTGCGTCTAAACGGGCCTGGTAGGCGTCCCGGCTATTCTGTCCCCTTCTTCTCGGCGGTCGTTGTCGTTGTGGAGCCGGATAGTAGGGATGGGAGCGGTTGGACAGGCGTGGGTCGACTAGCGTCAGGGGCCTCGGTTTTTGGTACATCGGGGAGTTAGAACTCCCAGATGGTCTGTAAACCAGGCTAGCAGTGGGGGGAGGGCGTGGAATGCGCACCTCTTCCACCTGTTGTTGTTGATTCACCTCCATCCTCGCCAGGGCTAGGGGTTCCGGAGGTGGGATCGCCACTTCCGGTACTCTTTCTGGTGATTTTGGCGGCGAAATCAACGGAGGAAGGGGGGCGGACATTATTTTCACAATGTCCGCCGCCGACGTATCCATAAGGAGCTCGTTTTCCACACGTTCCATCTCTTTTTCGTGTTCCAACTGCTCCTTCGTTTTAACAGACTGGGGCGCAGGTGGTACCACGAATTGGAATGGCGGGTTGGAGAACGGGGTGCCTGAAGACGACATCTTAGAGGAAGGATTAGCACACAAAAAAACAAGAGAAAAGAAAAGGAGAAAAAATAGTAGAAAATTGTTTTCGGCAGTTAAGTTTGACAGTCGAAAAGCGAATGAAAAACTTTGCGAGAATTTATTTCGATCGCAGCTTTATTCCAAGTCGTTATCTTTTTTCGGTCTTGTTCGGAGGGGATAGTGCATTCAATATTCTTTGGCTTAAAAGTTTTCCGGTTAAATTTGGTTAAGTACGAGCAGAGTTAAGCATGTTTGAATTTTCGTACTTCGAATTTTGTATTTCACAAAGGAATGCACTCTTCGTTTGTGACGTCACGATCTATTGACTATTTTGTTATCGGTATTATTTGTCAATAGAAACACGTTGCAATGTTTTTCTTCCGTATTGCACGTGGATTTGTTTATTCGTGTCGTATTTTTATTGTACGCACTTTTTCTCTGCTTATCTGAAGAATTTCTATTGTTGCGAATATTCCCAGATTCTCGTACGTCTTTTTATGCGGGTTTATTTTTCCGCTAAGGGTATTAACTTTTCGTGAATATTTTTAGTTTCTCAGTGCCAATCTCTCAGATTTTCGAGTTGGAGTCAGGTTTTTCTGCTTTCTGCTGCCTAGGGGCCTGCCTCTTTTTCGTGGGCACAAGGGGGCCGATGGATCGTATTGTATTTTGACGATCTCGTCATTGAACTTAACCGTTTTCTTTATTTTATTTTTTTCTCTGGTGATTTTTGTGATTTATCACCGTTTTCGACTGGATTGTCCTCAATTTTCTGTAGTTGTGTTGTTTCGGACTGTTCAGTCTGTTCTTCCTTTCTTATTTCTTTGTGAATCGTCTTTCTCTTTGCTCTTTGGAGCATTTTCTTGTCGTCGTTTATAAGGTACGCAGGTTTCAATCTGTCGATTGAAATTGTTTTTTGTTCACCTGCGATTAGTATCACGAAATTCTTGTCATCTCGTGATACTACCTTATAGGGACCGGCGTATGGTTTCTCCAACGAAGATCTTATTTTTTCGTCTCTGACAAACACATGAGATGTTGTGGCCAAGTGTTTGGAGACATAAACCTTTGGTTGGCCATGACGAGCTGCCTGATTCAGGAAGTTGTTAGCGTCTGTCCGTATGTCTTGGACGAGCGTTTCGGGGCTAATTTCTTTCGAATGTGTGAAAAAGTCCCCTGGTAGGCGTAGCTCTTCGCCGAGCGCTAACTGCGCTGCAGAATGACCCGTGTCCGTTTGAAGAGCAGATCGAAGGCCCAAGAGGATGGTTGGTAGTATGTCAACCCATCTCTTGGTGTCACAAGCCATAATGGAGGCTTTCAAAGCTCTGTGCCATCGCTCAACTTTTCCGTTTGCTTGAGGATGGTAAGCTGTGGTGTGATTGTGTTGTACACCAAGCTTCTTAGACAGCTCTTGAAAGAGCGAGCTTTCAAATTGACGACCCTGGTCCGTGATGATGACCTCAGGTACGCCATAGCGGGCAATCCAGGTATCGTATAACCTGGCAGCTACCGTGGGAGCTGTCATCTCATGGAGAGGAACTGCCTCTGGCCATCGAGTTGCTCTATCGATCATCGTTAACAGGTATCTGTGTCCCTGGGATGGGGGTAATGGACCCACCAAATCTATATGTATCGTTTTAAACCGCTCCGTTTGTTTAAAAGATTTGAGAGGCGACCGAGTATGTCTTCCTACTTTGGACTCTTGGCAATTCAGGCAACTGCGAGCCCATTTGTTGCAGTCAGACTTCATCCGAGGCCAAACAAATCTTGATGATATTAGTCCAGCAGTGCATCTTGGTCCAGGGTGCGATAGATTGTGCACACTACTGAATGCCAATTTGCGGTACTTTGTCGGCAGGAATGGCCTATTCTTGCCTGTACTAATGTCGCATGTTAGTAAAACATTAGTACCAGGGATTTTCCTTTGTCTCAATTTGAGAGCTGTGTCATCGTTTGACAACAGTTCTTGCAATTCTGCATCCCTTAACTGTTCTTTAGCTATTTCAGCGTAAGGTAATTGAGACGGTGCCGAGATAGCTTCGATCCTACTAAGAGCATCAGCTGGAGTGTTGAGTTCTCCACTTATATACTGAATGTCTGTAGTCAATTGTCCTATGTAGTCCAATTGTCGAGCTCTTCTCGGGGAAGCTGGTTCTGTCTTTTGCGTGAAGGCATGTGTTAGGGGTTTATGATCTGTATACACAGTGAAACATCTACCCTCTAATTGGTGCCTGAAATGCTTCAACGCAGCGAATATTCCCAGTAACTCCCTGTCGTACGTGCTGTAGTTTTTCTCAGTTTTTGATAGCTTTCTGGAGAAGAAAG
This sequence comes from Ericerus pela, assembly GCA_011428145.1. NCBI lineage: Eukaryota > Metazoa > Arthropoda > Insecta > Hemiptera > Coccidae > Ericerus > Ericerus pela. Next base: position 323,762 of record WOFM01001087.1, read on the forward strand.
CGAGCGGTAACTTTTTGTCATTGTCCTTTTGGTACAGTGTTGCACCAATAGCAAAGTCGGACGCATCGGTCGCGACACATAACGGCAGACTTTCGTCTGGGTGAGCTAGTAGAGTTGCATTTGCCAGTGTTTCTTTTATGTTTTCGAAGGCTTTTTCAGCTTCTTCAGTCCAATCGAGTGGAGTTTTATCTTTCTTTTTGTTTGTTTTTATTAATGCAAACAGCTTACTTTGTTCGGCTGCAGCATTTTTAATGCAACGTCTGTAGAAATTCACCATCCCCAAGAAGCGTCTTAGTTCTGCTACATTGGAGGGTTTCGGGAATTTCAATATGGGCTCTACCTTGGTCTTCAGGGGGGAAATGCCTTCGGTCGAGACTTGATAGCCGAGAAAGTCAATTCTGGATTGTTTGTATAAACTTTTTCCAACATTGATAGTAAGTCCAGCAGCGTGTATACGTTGTACGATGGTTCTTACATTCTTCTCGTGCTGTTGCTCACCGCCTTCTGAGCAGATGCATATGTCATCCAAATATGCATAAGCAAACGGCAAATCCATAAACAGTCAATTGATGAATCTTTGGAAAGTTTGTGCAGAATTACGGAGTCCAAACGGCATTCGAAGGTATTCGAATAACCCAAAGGGGGTTATGACCGCTGTTTTTGGGATGTCCTGTTCGGCCATTGGAATTTGGTGGAATGCCCAGTTGATGTCAATTTTTGTGAACATCGTTTTACCCTTCATATTCGCGTTGAAGTCCATTATATTTGGGACTGGATAGCGATCAGGAACTGTTTTGGCATTTAAGGCCCTGTAGTCTCCGACGATTCGCCACTCTCCACTGGCTTTTTTGGTCATGTGGATCGGGGAACTCCATGAACTTTTTGATGGGCGGCATATGCCTTCACCTATTATACGATCATAGTATTCCCGTGCTGCTTTGAGTTTATCAGGCAGTAGCCTGCGGGCTCTAGCATGGCAAGGCTGTCCTTTAGTTTCTATAAAATGAATAGTATCATGTTTATAGGTCGGATGCCTGCGAATCGATGGTTGAGTGACTCCAGGATAGTCTGACAGAATCCGTAGGAATTGTTCGTCGACTTTCGTGCAACTGGATATATTGGTGTCCAGTTGGTACGCTAGCGTTTTGCCTTCCACCCATAGACCAGTATTGTTGTCTATGATTTTTCCATTTTTGAGGTCTATGACCAGTCCGTAGTGCGCGAGGAAATCCGCACCCAGGATCGGAGTTGGAACATCCGCAATTGTGAAGGACCACGTCATGTCTCTTCGCAAACCAATGCTTACTTTGCTGGATTCTATTCCGTAAGCTGGAAGGTTTTGACCATTCACAGTTCGGAGGTAGTATTTCGGAGGAAATGCCTTTTGGTTTTTATCTACTGGCAAAATGCTCAAGTCAGCACCTGAGTCAATTAGGTAACGTCTCCTATTTGTCCTGTCCTTGATGAACAGGCGGCGTGAGTACTTTTTCGAGGGATCTTCAGCCGCATAGACGACCCCTCTTTCTAGTTTGACGACTTATTGTAAGATTTACCCCACCATTGGCATCGATTGTTGCACTTGGTGGCCTCTGCGCCAAACCGATTGTGAAAGAAGCAGGATTTATCGTCCCAGTTTTGAGACCGGGGTTTAGGGGACGATGTTCTTCTTGGGGGAGTTGGACTCTGACCCCTGGTAGAATTGCTCTTGCGGTCTTTAGACCTAGATCTTCTATCATTACTTCTGTTATTGTTGCTCCTGCTTTTTGAGCGGTTGTTGCTTCTACCCTGTCTTGGGCTATTATTGTTACTCTTCTTTTTGATCTCACTAGTCAGCTGAGCTATTTGGGCTCTAAGCTGAGCTAGTTCTCCGGTCTCGGCGGATACTGCACTGATCGAGGACGTCGATCTCGAATGTTCCAGTGCACTATCTGCACTCTTCGCTAGGAAGTCTAGGTCCTCGGAATTATTGATTACCGTGGTCCCTATGGCTGCCAGACACTGCACAACATGTTGGGGAAGTTGCTTGCAGAACTGGTTTCCAATAACTGACGGTGACACTATATTATCGGCCTTTTGTCTGAGTTTGGCCATGAAGGTGGAGGGTTTGTCGTCTCCAATCTTCATTCCGCCCATTACATCATCAATAATTTGGTTCTGAGTCTTACCAAACACATTTCTTATTTTTCTGCAGAACCAACTGTATTTGTCTGCTTCCGCCGGAGGGCATTCCATGATATCCGGAATGCGGCGTATGATTTCTGCGGGCATGCCGCTACAAATGTGTGAGTATTTTTGGTCGTTTTGCAGATTCTCTGTCTTAAAACGACCCTCGAGGAGAGTTAACCATAGTTCTACTTCATTTGGTAGGAACTCCGGAATCTCTATCCTCCGTCTTTGGATAGCAGGGTTCTGCAATGTTTGCAGTTGCAACAGCTGTAAGAGCTGTGCTAATACTTCGGGGGTCAGCTGTGGCTGACCACTTCCGCCCGCTGCTGGTTGGTTTGATGATGGGTTCGGGTTCGTGTTTCCGTTGGGCATCGTGTGCTGGACTTCTTTACTTTTATTTTCCTCGAAGAGTCTCCCAGACTCCGTGGTTTGTCGGTCTGGGGTTGAAGGGTCGGAGTCTTGGCTCAATAGACGACCGCTTCTTAGTGTTCGAGCTGTAGTTTCGTTGGGGTTTGCTACAACTCCCAAACGCAAGGCTTCTGGCCTTCGGATCCTTTTTTGTTTCTCCGGAGTCTCAAAGACTTCTGAGTCTCTGGTCGAAGCTGGAGGAGTTGGCGGATGAGGGCAACTTTGTTCCTCCAGGTCTACTTGTCTTGGTTCCCTTCCGGCAAATATATTTGGAAGGGGGGGTGTAATTTCCCGCTTTCTAAGTCAAGACCTCTGCTTCGACAGCCAAAGGTGTCTAGATCTTGTAAAAATTATTTGTATTACAAGCGAGTAACTCGCCAGCGCACCGCGCCTCTTTTTAGTTATAGCGCAACGCGCCTCTAGACACCCACGACGTAGCCAAAAAATCACGTCGGGGTCACCACTGTGGAATACCTTGTCGTGAGAGATATTCACACTAGAAGGTCTTCAACAGTATTTTGCGTGTTCTGCCACTTCATACAAACATGTATGGGAGAGCCAAATCCTCGGCGAACACTGGCGATTTTTGAGCCGGTTCTGAGAGTTTATATACCGAGTTTGGTACACGCACATGGACACACATACGTATGTATGAATACGTAATTATGTCATACGTTGCGTCGTTTCCTGTCTCCGTTGAGATGATAAGAAACGACGCATTGCGTTTGGTACCGAGTCGTGACATTACCGAGATCGTTATCAGGTAATTGATCTCGACTCGTACGATGTATCTTACCTGTACGTACGTACAGGTACGAACATACAAACGCGTTCGTGTATATTAGTTTAACGTCATAGAGACGAATATTGCCAGCCTTTGGGCGGCGACTGTCGTCGAGGGGTGCGAGCCCCTAAAACCTCATACGAGTAATGTCCCCACAGATACTTTCAAAAAATCTATTTTTGTTTCGATTTTAAAAGAGGTATGAAATTGTTTTTAACCACGTAATTTTTAGTCGACAGTTGGGTTCGAAATTTAATACAATCATCAATTACGATCTATATAGTAACTTAATTTAGCAGCTAATTTTCCTTTTTCTGAAAACCTACTTTTTCCGACGGAACTGCTGCCCTGGGTTAGAGGTTTTGTTTTTTTCCACATTTTTCTCTCGTTTTACACATATTTTTTTATTGATTTAAACATATAGGTAAGTAGCCAGTTAGAATTTCATTTCTTTGATAAGTAAGTATTTCTCTTCAAACTTATCAGTAGATATCTGTACCTATATTATGGTCTTCCACTTTGTCTCACTGGCAGCTATATATGTATTTTACAATTAGCTTTGATTTACGTTTTCTCGTCTATTTAAAATGTTTTTCAACGGTTTTGCCCTCTATTCGCTGGCATGCCTTTTTTTGGTTCTCGCTTATTTCCTTTATTACTGCAAAAAGGCAGTAGGTAGGCTATATCTATAGTAAAAAAGAAAATATCGCATACTAAAAATACCTTCGTTATTGCCTAATTTTCATCTTTCAAACGGTTAGTTCACTTTCGAGGTAAAGTAAATAAATGTATTTTTTCCAGCAGAATATTTAGTTGACGTTTTTTTGTCGTACGCATTTTCCAGTCCACAAATTTTGAAACGTTATTCGATTTTGTTTTTCGTCTCTGACGCTAACTTGCTTAAAATTTCCAGTATTTGTACTTCCATTATTTGTCTCATGATTTAAGGTTACCTGTATTTATTGAAGTTGAATCACACGTAAGAGTTTCAAAGGACGAAGGTTAAAACCCATTTTTAGCTTATTGAACAGTCCGAAATTAGAAGTATAGCAGTTTCGTTGCATTGTTTTCAGTGTTGCCACCTACTCATACGGTTTATTTTTTCCCCTTCTGGCATTGTGACGACTAAATTAGCAAACTTGATGATTATTTCTTGAATTTTGTTTTCCGTTAATACAAAAAGAAAAATATGAAGAAAGGTGTAATGTGCCTATGTGGGTAGGTATAACATTTATGAACCAGTATTGTGTTGTGAAATTTTGAGACAAAAATAGGATTCTATTTGTAGAATATAAGCTTGAATTTTGTGTTACTTGTGGTGTTCTGCAAAAATTTTCGTTTAGATATTTTTCTTACTTTTCATATTAAAAAAGAGAGGTAAAGGTTAAAATTGAATTAAAAATACCATATTTCTTCAAAAAGAAAGGGGAAAAGGAAGCTGCAGAAAATAATGCAATGGCACCTGCTATCGAAAAGATGAGATTTCACTTCATAAGTAGGCCAATGTACCAAAAACTGAATCCCATGTTTTTTTGTTTTTAAATCAAAAACCACTTTAATTGTCTATAAAAAAGGTTAACCTCTAACAGTTTCGAAACTTGTTGCATTATTTAATTAATTCATTAATTCACTGCGTAGTTATAAGCAAAGCCAACTTCACTTATCGAGCCAAATGAAAATTGGTTCCGAAAATAGTTGCTAGTTTCACTTTTTTAGCACATACCTGTTCAAACATAACTTGAGAAAAAATGACGAAAACGATCAGAAATTTATGACAAATTACATTTTTGGGAATAAGGAATTTGAAAATCAACTTAAAAAATTTTAGTTCTGTCAAAAATAGGTAACTCGGATATCAATATGATACGTTGTGATTTTCATTTTGCGGCTTAATAAATGAAGTTGGCTTTGGTGTGGTATATTTCATCAAGGTTCAAAAGTGAGTTTACATGACTTTGGAATTTCTCACAGGCTTGGATATTTTCAAAAATTTTCCCTTGCATGTAAACACTCACTTTTGAACCTTGTTGAAGATATTTTTTATAATTAATGATCGGAAAGTGGCGAAACGTTGATTAAATGTCTAATAAATATTCTTATGGTGGTGAAATACCTACTTTTTATATGTTAGAATATAGTGAACATTTCCCTGTAAGCATCAGCAATAAATTGTGGCGTTAATGTGTAGTGAATGTGACTGTTATGCAAGAGATACCGCAGATTCAAACGTAATTCTTTTTTTTTAAATCTTATTTCCATTAATAATTTTAATAAAGTGGGAAGTTAAGTGACTTTTTTAAACCTAGAAAAAGAAAAAAAAGAAGGGTATAATATTATAATTGAAATACAAATAAGAACATTACCAGTCGGAGTTTGTCATTTCAATTGCAGTCTTGTAAATTGACATTGTGTGAGAAAGAAAGTATAACCTTATCCAAATTATTTGACAACCTGCATGCCTCGATGTAAAGCAAACGCGCCTCCATGTAAAAATTTTTACATGAAGGCACATTTAGTTTACATCGAGGTTATTGTGCATCATCAACGATAAGCGCTACTTTTTGCTTGAAAAACGTAAGTGAAGGTAAACATTGCCTTTCTGATCATGTATTATGAAAAGTATATTTTCTCTTGATTTAATTTCTATTTTTGCTCCGGTGGTAGATATAGCCTCGATTTTCTTGAGGTGGGGATAGCATTGAAAATTATTTCTTTCCTTTTCCCTCATCTCCAATCGCAGATTTCAGAACTTTTCTTTCTGAGGGGGAGGGACCACAGGTGAATTTTGGTCAAATCTTCCGAGTGGACCAAAAAATTTGAATTAAAAAAAGTCTACCTTCACCTTCCGAGGTAGGGTTATATTTGTCGGATTCATCTCGAAAAGGAGAAAAATTCATGGATTGAAAAAGTAATTTCGCTATAGGGGAGCGATCAAATAAAATTTTCTGCGAATTTTGACAATTTGAATTTCTGATTTTCCCTCAGACATGTTCACTACAACAACAACTTAGACGGCCAACTTCCCATATAAGGCGTATATTAAAAGTGGGTCCAAAATGGTTGCCTGCTTGCGCCTAACGCTATTGGAATACTGTTGCAAGAAATGCACGTTTAGTTATACATGTACTGACGAAAAATTTTCGGGGGATTTATTTGCTAAATCGTCCGTGGTTTGGAAAATTTTACAGTACCTAGTTGAAAATATTCCTCTTATCAAATTTTGTATATACCAGATTTCATACCGAAAAATTAATTTACGTCCCTATAAATAAGCGTATTTTTCATTAAAAAAATGCCAATAGTGTCAGGCACAAATAGGCAATACACATGAAAGCGGTTTTTTCGTAGTTTGGCCGCCTAGGTATGTACTACATACATGTCTATATGGATTTTTATGCCAATCGTCATTATTTGTCACGAAATGAAAAACCATAATGGTCTTAGTCTTAGAAATCTGCTTGAAAAAAATCCGGCGGCTGATTTATCGTCCTAATTCCCCATTGCTACGCCACTGTTTTTCTCGTGTAATGATGATATGATACCTACGTACGAACAGGTGACCAATTTTAATATTCTTCCTTAATTAAATCGCATCATGTCTGTGAGTGCTCGTCTTTCATTTGTTTCGTAACGATGTCTTCTTTACTTCTCTACGAATCAGTTTAATTCACTGTACCTATTTCGCTCATATTTTGGCATATTCACGCAAGGGTGGTATTTAAGAGGACTGGAATGGTCAGGTTCCGAAAAATCAAATTGTACGCCTCTCCCCCGAATGAAAAAAAGGGGAAAATATCTAAATGTTACGATCTTCCTTCAAACAAACATTAATTTAAAATTAGATAATATCGATGACGAACCCACCCAGCCGCCCACAAACTTTTGAACAAAACTACCCTTAGGTACGCATCTATGTCTATTTTATTCCTTATTGTTTCCATCTGCTCTCGTTGCGATGTCTTTCTTTCATTTACAGACAGTCGAATGCGCTTCAAATTCGGATTATCGTTTTAACGAATCACCTCTTCGAATCAATATTTATCTTTCTTTGGAAAATAGGTACCTTTACACGTTGTTTATTATTCTGCCATCGATATTTTGCAATAAACTGTTATTATCAGCATTCTGTTATGTAGTTTAACGTTTTCTAAGTAACAGAATTACCTATTTCACTTGTGTTTCTTTTTTCTTATTATTTTTATAGGAACGGTGTTAAATTTCACTCCCACCTCATTCATTCACATTGCCTTAATCTGACCTGCATTTACATTGTGCCTATAGTTTCTTGAAACAGAATTCAGCATTTCCACATTGTCTTCCGTATATTTTTTCTTTTCTATGAACATTATCAGCTAACTGAATACTTTTGGAACAACAACTACCATTCAGATATTTAATTGTAATTATTTTATTAACCTTATATCTTTTTTTTTTAAATTTTTCCAGAACTAAATGTCGAATAAATAAGGAAATAAAGTACAGCAATGTCGAACAACTGTTTCACTTAGCCTACTGCTTCTCTTTTCTCGTCTTACCTAATCTTATCTTTGTAAGTTCCACCCATACCGTCCATTTTTGTTTTTTTCGAGGAAATAAGTCAGTTTTTTTCCATTGTACTTGTACTTAACCTGATGTGCCATGTACAGCTACTACGATTAGAAGGATGGAGCGGAAGACCATTAAGGAAAATATTTTTTATATGTCTGGTATTCAGTGTATGACGAAGTGCATTTTTGGAGCAGTCAGTCACATCTGTAGTTAGAACACCCATAGCAGTACACTCCATTTTCTAGGTTGAAAATTGTGGCACCAGTCAGATCTTAATCCAACTTTAACTAAAAAGAAATTAAAAAATTTCAGACTTCATTCTCCAATAAAGAAGACCTCCAAGTAATTATTACTTCAATTCAACAAGTCGTGATTATTTGGAATATGAAATTTTAAAAGTCAACCCGAATTTTTTAGTACGCCTTCAACCTTGTCTACTGATATTAGTACAGTACCTATCGATACTTTTTGTCGATACCAAGTAAAAATTGTACTCGATACTGTATATTCGATACTTTATTGATGTCAGCATTCATGCTTTGGTATCGAAGGATATTGAATGATAAACGTTTCCTCAGTTTTATCAAACTGATCAAAATATCGTCTGTTTTTCTCTTGCATTTCATTACAAATTATGATCAGATGTTACCCATTCTCATATATCATATTACTTAATAATTAATATTTATATTGGAGATGTCACATCCACCCTGTAAATTGTGGCGAGTTTTTTCAAAATTTCACGAGAATACCACTCAACAAAGCGCTCAATGACACTTTTTGATACTTATTGGTATCCATACTTTCAAGTAAATAATGAGTTTGGTATCAATTTTGGATTCCGATATTGTTGAGACCACCAATCCTCCTCCCATCTCACTCCTGCAAACACTCGACTATCTTTCACTTTATATTTCTACATCTTTGCTCGAGCTACACTGTTGCACTATTTTGCCGCTCACTCGTTTATCTCCGTGTATACTCGTTTATCTCTGTACTTTACTCATAATTCACAGCTCTGCTGTAAATACGCACACTTCTGAGACAGTACTTTGAGTACATCTTTATTTCTTCGTGCAATTCATCTACTTCATCGATTCACAACCTCTATAGATATTGCTTGCAAGCAAGAGTATCGATACTCCATTTTGATATCGTGTCACTAGCCAAAACTGAAGAAGGTTTTTGAGGTGCATTTCATTTCCGTTACTCAAAGTGAAACATGAATTAAAATTAATTCTATTTTTTTCAAATTATTTTGCAGAATTATAGGCTATTTTCAAGGCAATTATATTCACATACCTTCAAAGAATAGACAATCAGATATACTTGTAGTCATAATATCCTATTACATAAGTGTAGGTATAGGTATTAACAACAATTTAGGAATGAAAACCATTTCCATTTAATATTACCTTCTTCGATAATTATAATAGATAATTATAATAACTCGCACTCTTTTCTCAATAACATGTTTTCCTCAGATAATAAATTAACTTTTATTTGGGTTCCTGTGAATTTTGGGATTGAGTGCAAGAAACTCATTGACTATTTGGTTAAAAACACAATTAAAATTATAATTCAAAATCATTTATTGTCAGTCGCTGAATTCTCTAACCTGGCCCAAGAAATAAGTTACCAAGAATAAGAAAAAAATTCCACTTAATATAATTTTCAAACTGTTAAAATACCATTTCGGTTACAACTAAAATTACCAAAAAACTCTACGGTTCAATAATCTTCCCAAGCTATTAAGAAGACCAACAAAAAGCTAATAACTATTTGTCAACTTTGGGACATGTTGGACACTGGGGACTGGTGTCCTGTTGAATAATTAATTGTTAAATGCGAAAACAGAATTACACGATGAAAATATAATAAATTAGAATAGAAAACGCAGTATACCGTACCACAGATCATTATAAGTGAGAAAACAACATAGTTAGACGTTCACTTTAAGAGAAATTACAGGCAACAACTGACAAATACGTAATAAATAGAATAACAACACGATACAGAAGAATCAGTGTAACCATCTAATACTTAAACAAGCGATATTCCCAACAGGACATAATGGACTTCTCCCCTTACCTTCATGGAATCAGTCCAATAGATTTCCAAAATTTTCCATGTCATGATGGCAGACCGCCTTTGGATACTCTGTAACACATTATTTCGAATGCAACGAAATCAAGAAGAAAAAAAAATTCTTGTAACAACAAATTCTGAAACAATTAACCAATTATACGTTCTTCCTTCTGCGGGTCTTGACTTTTGACTGGAAATAATCTTGTCATTTTCCCACAGGTAACAAAATTCATCCAAAACTTTAGATTTTGACCTACCACCACCTCCACCCAATTTTCGGATTTTGTATTTTCTTCGTTGGGCACTTCCACTGAATGACGTACCTAATTCAAAAATATGGGTGAATGGATGTAAATAAAAAATTCGCTAAAAATAGAAAAATATTCATTTTAAAATTTCTCCAGAAATTTGTAGGTCTAGGGACTAGAATTATTATTGAAGTCGACGCTCTTTTCCTTATATAATATGTAGGCTTTAGGAAACGTCAATTCTATCAAATTTTATGACAAAATTTTCAAACTAGCGCCGACTTTAATAGTTCCAGATCTTGCTGGAGAAATTTTAAAATGATTATTTTTCACTTCTTAGCGCATTTTCTATTGTTTTTTCTTCAAGTCGGTTCTATTTTTTTCGAAAAAATTATTAATTCACCTTAATGCTTTTTCGGTTTCATTTTAATTCCGATAGATTTTACTGAAGAAATTTTAAAAGAATTAATTTTCTCTTTTTGGAGCATTTTTATTCGTTTTTTTGTTTTTTGAAGTTGGTTAGAATTTTTAATTAAAACATTTTTTTCAGTGAGTTTCGTTTTTGCTGTTAGTGACAACATGTTACCTGCTTTAAAACTAACAATTTTTTATCTAAAGGTAACTACAAAACTAATCATCAATTCTGAAAAAAAATATAATGGGACTACTGTGGGGACAATACTCGTATGAGGTAATAGGGGCTCGCACCCCTCAACGACAGTCGCCGCCCAAAGGCTGGCAATAATCGTCTTTATGACGTTAAACGAAATTACACTGGTGCGTTTGTATGTTCGTACCTGTACGTACGTACAGGTAAAATACATTGTACGGGCCGAGATCAATTACCTGATAACGATCTCGGTAATGTCACGGCCCGGTACCAAACACGCTGCGTCGTTTCTTATCATCTCGACAGAGGCAAGAGACGACGTAACGCATGACATAATTACGTACATATACGTATGCATGTGTGTCTGTGTGCGTGTACCAAATCCTGTATATAAACTCTCAGAACCGGCTCAAAAATCGCCAGTGTTCGCCGAGGATTTGGCTCTCCCATACTTAACCGTATGAAGTGGCAGAACACGCAAATACTGTTGAAGACCTTCTAGTGTGAATATCTCTCACGACAAGGTATTCCACAACTACCATGGGATCATTCTTAATCATTTAAAAACAAGTTCATCAAAATCGGTGCCTAGGTTGAATAGTTATACTGGAACAAATATTAAAAAAAAAAACCACATATTTACGATCGAATTAATAACCTCCTTTTTTTGAAGTCAGTTAATAATTAAATTAATAACTTTACCCCCTCCCCTACAAAACAGACCAATTTTGTAAGACCATTTGAGATTACCCTATAAGTACCTATTTATCGTTTTAACACCGTTATTTTTTTTGTTTTATTTGTGAGGAGTAAACTTGGATTGCTGTTCGAACCTATTGATTAATGTATTTTTATAGGTCAGTGTATTGTGTATGCAGTATAGGTATGTAAGCCTAGGAGGCAAGTTGTACAAATCCAAATTTTTGATGCCATAGCTGAGTTGTGAGTTATATGTGTGATTTTACTTGTACATAACACGAATTCTAGTGTTTCTGGAATTCGCCTATTTTCAAATTATTTCTAACAGATGAACACACATTTTTCTCCCTTCTCTTTAGATTTTTCTATCGAAAGAGAGAAAAATATAGGCCAATTAGAAAGTTTCACAATCACCTGATTTGTTCTTTATAGCTTCTCACTTGATCGTCTTAACTTTCATGTTTTCTCCTCTCTTGTTCTTTTTAGTGTGAGCATCATGTTTTATATGTTCATGTGTTATTTTGTATTTACAATTCATTTCATTTTATTGCTATGTTTGGTTGAACATTATGTTTTGTCCTAGTTTGGACTTCATTTTCTCGTTGGATTTGGTGTGTAAATCTGTTATTTATTTAATACATGATTTTGTATTCGTACATTTTGTTTTTCTTGTGTTATAAAATCAACATGTTAGGCTAGGCAGTAAATGTTAAAGGCAAATTCATGTATTTCAAGAGACTTCAAGATTTACAATGATGTTAGGGCAAAAGATTACAATTGTTAGCGAAATCTGTTTTTTCACGTATGTAACTCCATTAATAATACTCAGGAGAAATTGAAATTTGGTAACTCTGGTTGTTATCTAGGCAGGATTTTCACAGTTGGAATCCGTTTGTTTTATAAAAATTTGGACTTCGGTTGTTCCAGAATTCTAGGATTTGTGAGTTCGGGTGAGTTTGTGAAGTTGTGTTAGGTAAAATTTTGTGTAGCCAACGAGGTTTTGTTTGTGGTGTGTTACCACCCTGGTTGGCATACCACAGTTGTTCTCAAACTTATTTGAACCGCGGCGACCCATTTAAAATAGTTACAAATATTAAGGACCGAATTTTAATCCAAAATAAACAATTACATTCAAATGAAGAAAACGGTGAGGGTTAGTCAGTGAATTAATTTCATACGAGACCTAGAGACCTACCGAACATCACTCACAATTTGGGATTTTTGTTTAAATGAAAATTTGTTTGAAAAAAAGAAAAAAGAAAAAGAAAACAGGTACTACAACTAGAAGCAAATTTCATCACGATTAGACATCATGTAGAATGTTCAAAATGTTCGCTAAAAGCATTAAGTAGAGAGAAAAAGGTACTTAGAAGGAAAACACAATGGTTAGAGAAAAAAAGGCGAAAAAACCACGAATAGGATGTAAAATTTGTAGAGAGGTAATCTTGGAGGATTAAAAGAGGTTCTCGACTCATTTCAAGTGTTAGTAAGTATAAAGACGTGCAAACTGGTGGAAAAAATGTATTTGTACGCTCCATAAATTAGGGAGAAAAAAAGTAGTAGAAAACGGAGGAGTGAAAAATAAGCGTTCGATAAAAGTGGCGTAGGTATCGACCAATACCTAAATTTTAATGCAGGTCTACGTGTTTACGAACGTGAAGAAAAAATGCGGCAAAAAAGGAGGAAGGAAAATCAGAAAAAAACGATCGTCCCTTCCGAATGGGAAAAGAAATGTAATAAAATTAAAATTTTCTAATTTCGATTACACTGTGTAGTTGTGTAAGCTCTTCCTTTAACCTAGTAAATGAATAAACTGAACGGTGTCTCACAATAACGGGATAAGTCTGAAAAACCTATTTTTCAGGCGAGCAAAAAAAAAGTTTATTTGACCTTTTCATCTGTCCTATGAGAAATGGTAACACCATTTTTGGATAATGTCAAAAGTAACCCTTCACATAGCTTTACTGTTACTGATAAGGATTACGATAAATCTCTACCAGAGGTGAAACTATGGAGCAAAATGTTGCCATGAGGCGTGACTTATCCCATTTTTGTGAAACATCTAAAAATGAAGAAATCAGTATGGAACATTGTCCCTATTCATACAACAAATTTTCCATTGTCAACAACACATTTCGAGCTGGTACCAACGCCTTGTTTGAAATTTATCACTGACTTATCCCATATTTACGAAATAGTCAATTTTCAAATGCTATTTTTATCATGTTAGTGATTGAATTTGGCGATTTCAGTGTTACCATTAGGTGCGGTGTGAACAGTACTACTAGAATCAGTTAAAACATAAATATAGCTCAAAAAATCGACTTATTCCGTTCTTGTAAATCAGCATTCTGTCGTAAGAAAGAAAAAAAAAGCTCCAGCTTAGCAATATTCCGCTAAAAAACCCATTTGGCCAATTTTAATCAACAATATTAAAAAATATAAAAAATAAATAAATAAAACCTAAATTAATGCAACGCAGAAAAGACCCTCTTAATCCCTTTGCGCCGTAAATAAGAAGATACTTCAAACAACACTTGGTACTTCCTTTTTTCCAAAACTTTTCTATTATTCTCTGATTTTCTCAAAAACTACTGAACGAATAGGCTCCAAACTTTCAACAGACTTGGTCCTATATAAAAACTACCGTTCGTGAAACTTCAAGCCCTATCCATTTCGTAGTTTTCTCAAAACCGGGAACAAAAATTCTATTTCAGTTTTTTAGAAAACTACTAAACAAATAGGCATCAAACTTCTTCCAGACTGGCATTAGAATAAGAAAAATTTATAATGAAAATTTTAGCCCGAACTCTTTTTTAATTTATTTAAAATCTTGGAAAAACACATTTCTCGGAATTGTTTGTTCTTCAGTTTACTCGGAAACTATTGCAAAAATATAGACATAAAACTTTTTTAAACCTAGTCCTATATAAGCACTACCATTCCCTAAAATTTCAATCTTATCCCTTCGGTAGTTTTCTCAAAACCGTGAACCAAAACTTTAGACGATACTTGTATGTACATACTCACTCTAGCATACATAGGTAGGTACTTAATAAATTATAATTATACCTACCTGCGTTAAAAAAATTGTACAGGTGAAAATGAGAAAATGGGACCAATCATTTTATTTTCTCATGAAACGAATAATTTTCATCATCCCCACCTCAAATCATTCTGTGAGGTCAACTTTAATATCCAGTTTGAAGGCAAACTGGGTAAAAAAATTGCTGGAGAAATGCAAGTCGCCGGTGTTGCTTGAAGTATCTTTTTCGTGTTTACGGCACAAGGGATTACGAGCGTCTTTTCTTTTTTGCACTAATTTAGATAATTTTTTTTTTTTTTTCACTTAATGAAAATTGACAAAATGGGTTTTTTAGCGAAGTTCTGTTGCGCTAGAAGTTTTTTTTATTCAAAATCGACTACGTAGCTTTTAATTTGTTAGAGTTTTACGCAATCATTTTCATCAATAATTAGAGTATCATCTGTTAGATGAAAAATACCATAATATTTAGATTGGTCACGAAATCAGTGAAGAAAAATAATAATAACACGTGAGAAATTTTCATTATAACGTTGATCTTTCGCTATGATAAATCACGATTGCTGATGTTTTTTGTACAAATGGAAGCAAATTTGGCGGTAAGAGAGTGCACATATTTCAATTAAAAGTAAAAAATAATTCAAAAAAAGATAGGGGAAAAATTTTGAATTATTTCTTAAGATTTAATTTTTTAGCTGGTAATTATGAAAAAAAAAAAAAAAAAAAAAAAAAAAACTTTAAATTGATCTCATAGTGGAAGTTTAAGCTGAGACATGTATAGCTTTCATTTTATGTAAAAACCAAAAAAAAAAAAAAGTAACCTTCTGGACTCTGATGATGGGCGTCTCTGAGCCGTAGTTTAGCGTATCGCTCTTAAAATGAGGTCATTTCATTGGCTAATAAGACAAGCTAACTACAAAATAATTGAGAAAAGAAATGAGCATTTTTCGATCGATAAGCAGACAATTTTAACTAAATATGAATAACTAGCAGTCTTACACACCTACTCAAGAACGTTTCTTAACGTCAAGTTGGACTTAAATACTCGTTTGACCAGGTTTATTTCATATTTATACATGGGAGTCGCAGATAAAATATTACTTAAGTAGCGAATCTTTACTTAAGTATCGTTCTAGAATACGGGTGTTACTAATGAATTTTTTTTAGTCAAATACTGCGAGAATATACCTATCTACTGCGTATACCCTAAATTTTTCACTAATTTCTTGAGAGTATACCTGCTCCGTATACCGCGTATACCCTATATGAGCACATAGCTGGAGCAGTTGTCCCTTTCCGACCGCCCCATGCTACCTAGAGGTTAAAAATAGGTCGTGCAAAATCAACGTCTATTTACAATTTCATGACTATTTCTCTAAAGACACTCATTTTAGGATCATTAAACCTTCAACATCGGAATGAAAACGGATGTAACAGAAGTACCGGAAGTACCATCAAAGTGATCCGCACCAAGTTCAAATGGTTTGGTCCTTGGATTGGGTTTAGTATACTAACGTCTGATCCAAATTTCGTGACTATCGAACAAAAATTACAAACTCTACCGCGTTATAAATTACTGTAACGATATTTTTGTATCGTTCATAATACTTCATAATTTCGTATTACTAATTATCATCATCATTACTTTCATTCTATTTTTCTATTATTTCCCATTCATTAATTCTCACGTCATTTCTTCAAGTCAAAACTTGTTTGATGACATCATTTCCTACATAAACAGTTACTGTGTTTACTCAGAAATAATGAACTCATCTTTTGTTTACACTATTTTTGCAATCTTGCATATATACTAATTTCTACTAATTTATTTGTGAACACCCACTTTATGTCATATTCTTACGAGACCATTGGTCGTACTTTTTGTACATATACTTCTATTAACCAATAAGATCAAAACCCTTCTCCAACACTCTGTAAACTCGCCTGAACCTTCCTCTTTTTACTTACTATATAATCTCATGTTTTGTACTACTACATTCATTCTAATTCATTCTAATTTTACTTCAATCAAGTTTACTTTTTGATTACGTTGTTACCCTAATTCTTTTAATTCTTGATGTTTATTACTGTTAATGTTTTATAAAGTTTCTATCTAATACACTCTTTTAACCAACTTGTGTATTTGATTGTTCTGTTACGATATATAACTGTCAAAATTACATAAATATTATTTATATATATATATATACTGCATATATATATATATATATATGAATTTGAGCTTTTGGTGCCAAAAGTTTCCTTTAGTCATGAAACAAAAAGTGTATATGGTTACAACCACGAGCATATGAATTATACTAGAGGCGCAATTTCGGTCATTTTCTGTGAGGTCTCTATTTCCAATTCATTAAACCTTTGAAATGCACAGGAAGTATGCTCTATTACACGAATTTTTAGTCCTAGTTCTTTTTTATAAAGGGATAAATATTTTTTTAATGTAAATAAAATTTTAGAAGAGGCTTCAAGAAATAAAATGAGATTAAAAACAAGAAGTTTGAGTCATTAAAAGCTGCGAAAATTTAAGAAAATAAGATCATATATCAAATTGGTTTAATTTAATGTTATCGGTGAACTTTTCCCTAAAGACATAACTAATGATAAGACTTAAAAACAGTTAATTCGAGAAAATGAGTAGTTCTAATCAGTTGTCTTTTAGGATAAAGTTTCCTGATAACATTAAATTAAGCCAATTTGATGCACGATTTCATCTTCTTCTCTAATTTTCTCGGCTTCTTAAGGCAAAAACTTCTTCTGCTTGAGCCCATTTTATTCCTTAAAACCTACTCTAAGATTTAATTTATTACAAAAACGTAGCTATCTTATTAAATAAGAGAAGTATGGCCAAAAATTCTGGTAAAAACGCATATTTCCAATGTTTTTCTAACGGTAGGTATAGGTTTAGTGGAGTGGGGGTAGTCGGCCTCACTGATCGTCGTGTAAAACGTAGCGTATTGTGCCTCTACTATTAATTCATATGCTCGTTGGTTACAACCCTTGATCTTTCCATGAAATCGATTTTAATAATCAGATTTTTCTGTTTAAGTACCCGCTTTAAATTTTAGATGATTTCGGAATAATGCGGAAAAGATTAGAGCTAAGATATAATATTAACATTGGCATAGAGAGAAATTGTTTGAAAAGGGGGGCAACCAACAAATTACGTTTTTTAAAGAAATGATTAAAACTTTTTTCTCAGTAGTATTAGGTGAAAAATAATTGACGTATAATAAGTTGGAAAAACTGTTGTGTTACTGTAGAAAATGATTTAAAATGGTCCAGATATAGCAATCGCCTTATTAATTACGAAAATTACGTATTCTTATCGTCACCATTATATTTTAATGTACCTATTTGATTTTCTTCAGAATGTTAACTTAAATCTGAATGGAGTGTGCCTTTTCGATTACCTATACACTATTTTGTACGATCATTTAAGCTTTATACCACTTCTTCGAGTATTCCTTCTCGTTTTTTATCGTTGAGATTCTGAATACGTTCCGTAAGAAAAAATTTTAACGTTCTCAAAGTGTCATGTATAAGTACACATAAACATACACACACACACACACACACACACGTATACACATACGACAAGGGAAAATTAAATGTCAAATGAGATAAACATGTCTGTGCATAGGTCTACAATTTAAGTTTGTTTTTCTTGTTTCATGATTACATTTTCATTTCTTATTCACTCCGCGTATTTTTCTACGTTTTTCGACGCTGGAGAACGAAAAAGTTGCATTTGTCGGAAATGAAAAAATAAAATAAAAAAAATTTGCTTTGATGTGAATAAAAATATTAAAAAAACTCTAACGTAGCAGCTGCTCGATTAAGATAAAAAGGTTTTCAAAATGTAAGAAATTAGTTACCTACAGGAGTGAAGTAAAAGAAAAATGTTAGTAATAGATTATAATAATTATTAATGATTATTTTAAATTTTTTTGTTTTTGACGTATAAAGTAAGGTACAATTTAAAACCATTACTCCTTTCAAAATTGAAACAATTAAAAATTTTACACGATTTGCATTTCTCGCACAGTCGAGGATACATTGGAAATGATTTTTAAGTAGGTTTTCTATTTAAAATCTACTTATTAATCTTGGTGTGATAGAACAATTTGGGGGAAAGAGTGGGCAGATTGCTCAAAAAAAGGATTCGAATCACAAATTACGAATGCTTTATAACAAAGTGATTCGAATCACGAATACTTTCAGTCCAGAGATTAAGGCCCATATTCACAAACGTCACTTAAATTTCACTTTAAAGAAATTTTTTGCATAATTTCGTACTTAAAAATATGGGAACATCGTATCTTTTATGAGAGTTCCAATGTAAAAATAAAATGTCACCACACTCTTAAATACAAAATTGTGCCAGAAGTGATTTTTGAGTGAAGTTTAAGTGAAGGGTGGTTAAAGTGACGTTTGTGAATATGGGCCTCTAAGTGATTCGCACGAATCATTTTTGTACGAATCACCAATCCTCAGTCTCGAACGTTATACATAATTCTGTTTGACCATGATATGAGAAAAAGTTCCGAATATTCCAATACTTTTTGATAAAAAACTATTTTATTTAGGAAAGTGAAAACTAAAAATTCTAAGAAAAAACTGTTTAATTTTACACGAATGAAATTCACGAATTTTTTTTCCCAACAAATACCAAATTTACGGGAATTTCTTGGGAATTTCCTGACTAAAGGAATAGGATTCGTGATTCGTTGTTCCGCTGTTTGTAAATAAATGATTCGAATCACGAATCACAAATCCTTTTCAGCCCCTTAAAATAATTCGAATCCCGTTTTTTTCACGAATCCTGCCCACTCTTACTGGAGGTGGGGGGAAGTTTTTCGTTTCAAAACTCAACCGAAATTTTGGCACTAATGACTGAAATTCATATATACAAACCAATTTCTTGTTACCACGGTACAGATCACAATATTTATCTGACAGTCGCGAAATTTGAAAGGAATATTAGTACCAAGGCAAGAACCTAATCTATTGACTTTATTGAGAGGATCGACCGTAGGGTACTTCTGGTAGTGTGGCTATTTTTCGTTTTTGTTTTGGCTATAAAATTTTCAATTTTTAACCAATAGCTACGAAATTTTAAACACATATTCACTATGACTTATTATAACTTACAATAAATTTTGATATGGATCGGCCGCACAGTACTTACGGTATATGGCTATTTTAGTTTTTCTTTCAGTTATAAAATTTTCAATTTTCAACCAATAGCTGCGAAATTTGGAACTAATATTTAGTACAATTTATTATAACTTGCAATGAATTTTGATACGGATCGAGCGTACTGTGCTTCCGGTACAGCTGTTTTCATTTTTGTTTTGGCTATAAAATTTTTAATTTTCCACCAGGAGTTCAAGTAGCGTGAAAAATTCCGATATAATGGTTCTTATTAAAATCCATTGAATGACTTTAAAAAATATTTCTCAACTTTTTTTTCATCTCCCTGCATATTTAGTTGTTGGTTTATTGTTAATCTATAGTCATTTTTAAAGTTCGATTTATACATTATTTGTCATGAATTTGTGAATTTTCGTCCTAAGCTGTCGCAAATCGAAAGTTTCCTGCGCTAGGAAAAAATTACCTTATAAAAAAAAAGTAAATTAAGTCGAGTGAAATGGCGGAGATTTTGAAATTAGTATCAGCTTTGGCCGGTGTGACCAACCCCTATATTTGAGACACGAACAATGAAATACTATTACCACATAAAATAGCCGTTGATGAGTTTTCGCGATTCCACCATTTTGCGTTTGACGTCGTCAACCATAGTTTCGTCGAAGTCGTACTTTTTGAAAATGCAAAATTTGCAAAAATTTACGGGCCTTGGTAAAATGTACCGAAAATGGTATCTATTGAAATGAGATATGCCCAATTTGCGGTCGCTTGATGTTTGCACAGAAAGAGCTAAACGTAATTAATGTGGTCAAGGCGGCGATTTTCGAGTTTTTTGTTTGTTAATTTGTCAAAGTGAAACCGTGAAAGTTACTTTGGAGAAAGCGTCGAACATTTTCATAGGCAGTTTTCGGGGTGCACAGCTTCTGTATCGATTTTAATCTCGAATTTCAACATCGCTCACTCGTCATCGAAGAGAAATACCCAACGACTTGTCAGCCATTAGCCTGGCTGCGAGCCCACAAAATTGATCATTTGACATAGGCATAGGCTACCTAAAATACGTTCAATTAGAGGACCGACAATTGATAGTCATCAAAACGTTATATATTTGCCAATATTAATAGACGGATCTATTTACTAGTCCATATTATACCTAAATATTGCATCCCTGATTTTTAATTTTGCACGAACACTCTGTTGTACAATAATTCCGGCTAATTTTGAAATAGTTTTGCAAGTTTTAGTGTATTTTCCAAAATAAAATACAACTATTGCATTCAGTGCAGTAGCGGGACCTGGGGGCCGGACCTGTGGAAAAGCACCGATCATGAGTCATAGATCACGAATATGTAGTTTCTGAGAAAACTGGAAGACAAAAAATTCCTGGAAAAGTCGTTTTTCCGGGATTCTGAGAAAATGACAAAACGGATCGGGCTGAAATTTTCACGACAGACTTTACTTATGTGGGTACAAGTTTTTTAGAAATTTGGTGCCTATTAATTCAGTAGTTTCCGAGAAAACTGGAGAAGAAAAATTGCTGTAAAACATTTTGTATTCACTGTTTTGAGAAAACTACCCAACAGATAGGGCTGAAATTCTTACGAAAGATAGCTATTGTATGGGAGCAGGTTTGAAAAAAGTTTGGTGTTCATCGCATTAGTAGTTCTCAAGGAAACTGGAAACAAAAATCTATAGAAAAGCTGTTTTTATCGATAAAACATCAATTGATCGATATTTTTCTAAAGATATGGATAATTGTCCATAGTTTTTTTGTAATTTATTAACTTGAAACAAATGTTGTGACTACCAATCCTCCTTCCCTCTCACTCCTGCAAACACTCGACTATCTTCCACCATATACTAACATATCTTTACTCGCAGCTACACTGTTACACTATTTTGCCACTCACTCTTCTATCTCCGTACATATTTGTTTACCTCTTACACTTTATACCATGTACATATTTCACAGCTCTGCTGCAATTACTAACACTTCTGAGACTTTACTTTGAGTACATCTTTATTTATTTTATACAATTATTTTGCTGCATCGATCGACAACCTTTATAACTAGTAATGAATACGATATATCAATAAATATCGATATACATATCGATCACTATCGATATAAATATGAAGCAAACTTGGTTTTCTAGAGAAGCATTACTGCGCTAGAGTTTTTTACTCAGTTTGCTTGGAAACGAGATATTAAAATTGACCTCATGGAAGGGTTAAGGTTGGGAATGATAAAAATTATCCGTTTCATGAGAAAAGAAAACGATTGGGACCATTTTTTCATTTTGACCTAATTTTTTTTTTATGTATATATTCGCCAGCTAAAAGCAGTGAACTTGACTGCACAACCATCTCATCACCAGCTATAAATGGCGAATGTATTTAACGTAGAAAAAGGTATGGAGGTTCCCACAACGCATATATACATTTTATAAGAAAAGTCTGGTCATGTTTATTATTTGAAATTTGAAAAAAGGTTTTAATCAGGAAATTTTTTAGAAATTTTCAAAAATTTCAGGGAAATTTGGCATTTGAAGGAAAATTTTTTTTGAATTTGCCTCTTAATTGGTTTTGGAAGATTAAATGGCCCCTTCAAAGTACTTTTTCCTCTCACTAATATAAATAAAACAGTTTTTATCAAAAAGTTCGAAGAGTTTAGAACTTTTTCCCCATATCAAAATCAAGCAGATTTATTCAACATTTGAGTATTTTGGGATTGTGGAAAATTCGAATTTGTGCGAATCACTTTGGACTGAAATTACTCGTGATTCCTGAATTTATGGTTGAGATAACTTTTCTGTAATGGATTCGTGATTCGTGATTTGAATCATTTTTTCAAGGATTTTGCCCACTCTTGCTTACTGACAAGAGAAAGTCTCAATATCAGATAAATAATAAAATAATAAATTCTTACTTTTAAATTTTCAAAGATTCATCACTTGAGGCGCTACGATAAAGCATTTATTTTTATGGCTAAAAGTAAAGAACTCAAAAGTGGTGTTCTTAACTTCTTGTTTTGACCTCTGATCTTTCATTATATGTATATAGTATTGAGCTATTCCACTCCGCACTTTCTAAATACAAAGTCCAGTTTATAAAAAGTGCAGAAAATTCAAGAATTTCGTCCATATGGACTGGACCTAATTATTAATTAATAATTATATACCATAATTTTTTTCCCATTCAAATTTTTCTTTATAAGTCATTTAAAAAAAAGATATTTTGTTTTTTTCAATTAAAGTCTGAGTTTTTCTTTTTCTCGTATTTCTTGCATAATACGTTTTTCCGCTGTAATCCCTTGAAAAACATACTATATCTCATCTTCAGTGCATTTTAGAGAAAAAATTAAAACATCAATTGTGTATAAGATAAAATTATATCTAGAGCCCATATTCACAAACGTCACTTTAACCTTCCTTCACTTAAATTTCACTTTAAAAAATATGGGAACATTGTATATCTTATGAGAGTTCTAATGTAAAAATAAAATATTACTACACTCTTAGGCCCATACTATTCACAAATGTCACTTTAACCTCCCTTCACTGAAACTTTACTTGAAAATGACTTTTGGCACCATTTTGTATTTAAGAGCGAAGGTAATATTTTATTTTTACATTAAAATTCTCCTAAGAGATACAATGTTCTCACACTTTTAAGTAAGAAATTGTGCAAAAAAAATTTTTAAAGTGAAATTTAAATGAAGGCAGGTTAAAGTGACGTTTGTGAATATAGGCTAAAGTATCATCATACAAGTATTGAAGGCACAAAAAAATAAATAATTCGAACTAGGTGTGGGTAGGTAAGAAACGCAAATAATGTTTTGTAAAAAATGGAAAAATAGATAAGGCAACCAGAAAGAATTAATGTGAACAATATTTGGCACAAAAACAACCGCAAAATGTATTGGATTGCTGCACAGCTCCGCTACTTGAGAACAAATTGTTTTGGAATTTTTTTACATTTTTAACCTATAAAAAAAGGCAAAAAAAAAAGAAGTTATTCCTAATTTATAATATGATACACCACGCCTAAAAATTTGAAAAAAATTTTTCAAAATTTAAACAAATTTTCTGAATTTTTTAATAATTTTTCCGAATGTGTACCTGTAAGGGTCAGAGTAGAACGGCATTTTGAATTTTCTAAGTGCTATAATTCGGCAACGATCGCATTTAAGGGAACCCAAGAAATATCATAAATACCCCACCACAAGGTCCATCATTCATCTCAATATCTAGTATTTCCACTCACTTTGGCCAGAGTAGTGAATTTTTATTTAAAATTTAATAGAAAGGCCTATATCTTCCCTTGGAGGGAAAAGCATGGAAGTTAAAACTTGGCATATGGACACGTCTTCTACCCACGAGTACCTTTTGACCAAGTTTGGTGAAAATCTGAGTTTGGCGCTTAAATATGACATCCTAATTCGGGCTACATCCTTTTCTCGAGTTCAACTTATATTGGAATTTCATATTGATCAGTGAAGCTAGTTCAAAATTCAGCACCAAATTACAGTAAAAATTTACATGAAAAATGTACGCCGCTTACGCAATAACAAAATATAGTTTCGTGAAATATCTACTCAGGTAGTGGTATTACTGCACCGAAACATTCTATAACATATTGGTATAGGTGCATTACCAAGTACAACTTAATTGGGCCATGCTATCTCAGTCAAAAAACATGTAGTTTTAATGAGATAATTTATTTATGGGAACGTAAATATTGGCTTATTTTGAAAACCCAGATTTTTGTCTGTAGGTAACCTTCACTGTTTTAATTTCTTTACTCGTTATGGTTCCGACCACTTTATAAATGTCGGTATTCGTCACATTTCGCAATTAATTAGGTACAGAAATGGTTTGGATGTAATACACACATAGAAAGTAGTGCCATAAATTGCGACATCATTTTTCCACCTTAATAATTACTAGCCAACCTTTGCTGAACCCGTTCCTGCGAAAATAGCCGATGAATTTTAAAAACGTTAACACGAACGTGTAACCCATAAAAGTTTTTAACACTATCCTAAGTTTCATTGCTACAGAGGTCAAACAGCAGAGGCTGCGCAGACTCCCAAAAAATGCCAAAATGAGCAAAAAGTGGAAGTATACGTGTGTTCCAGAATCTACATACGTGAAAACATCTTAATCAGCTACATCCTACCCGAGAAATTTTTCACTGGTTTGGTATAGCAAATCAAGGGACCTTAATAAAATAGCGTATTATGCAGAAAAGGGTATTATGAGAGAAAAAGTTTTATTCGAGAATGTTATAATGTGGTTTTACTGTAGGTGTTCAGAAGAAACCAAGTACGTATAGGCGATTTTTTGTAGTCTTTAATTATTAACTTGAATTTGTCGGCTTTGTATCTTAGTGGTTTTCTTCTATGAACTGAAAATGAGATTGTTAGAAAAAACAAAATTTATTTGTATTTCCTCCAGTTTTTCAAAGAGTGGCAAGCAGCCCATTTTCAAAACCTGGTATGTTTCATTTGGGTCGAATTTATAAAATATTTCGAACAATCAGAATTAACCAATCCCAAGGTAAAAGTCCATTTCTGCTGGTTGACTATACTTGAAGTAATTTAGTTTTTTGCAATGTTTCATTATTCTCTGCAATGGTAATTTAAGGAGTAGAGTGTAATTTGAGTAATTTATTCTCGAATGAATCTTGGATACGTATGAATGAGAAAATAAAGTTTTAGGAATTTTTTCACAATAATTTTAACCTATGAAAAATATGAAAAAATAGCGTTTTTCTTTATTTTCAACATGACGCACCCCTTCTAAAAATCTAAAAAAATGTTTTGATTAATTTCCTAACTTTTTAATAATATTTTCAAATTTATAACTTCAAAGATGGGAGTGGAACGTCATTTTGAATATTTCAAAATACTGTTGGGATGTTCAGAGGTGGTTGAGCGCTAATGCGTATCAAGTGCGATCATTTCTGAAAGGGTGTTCATGGCGATTGTTTACATCTTTTTACATGCTATTTCCTTCAAGAAAAAAAGCATCGCTATATGTTCCTTCTGAAGTTATTCTTTATACTACCGTCGATTTTATAACTTACCTACTAAAGTAACAATAATAAAACAAAATCATATTTTAGTCGTCAAAAATTTCGCTTCTCACATTAAATATTTCCTTTCATAAATGCCTGTTTTTTATTTCAAAATATAGTTATCAAATTTACATTATCACCCTTTTAGAACTTCTACTTTTCTCTGCCATTATTACAGTCCATTTCAAATAAGAAAGACATGACGTCACAGAGACAACCACATTCTACAGCTACGTCAAGCTAAAAATATTGGTGTATAAACGAAATAATATTGGATGCAGCTTTCGTTAAATAGGATGCATCTCTACCTATTCCTTTTCTCCTTGGTCAATCAACTCATATGTGATCGTCGTATCTTTCTTATTTGGAATACACTATAGTGCGAGTCTCTTTTGCACTGGACTTCCCAATATCTCTACAACGATCGAATAGAAAGTAAATTTTTGTTTATAACTTTATAAAAAGCCTTATATTTCCCTTTAGGAAAGAGCGTATAGGGCTTCAAACTTAATACGAGCACTTCTTCTATTCAGAAATACCTTTTGGTCATGTGCGGAGAAAATCCGAGTCTGGGGTCAAAAATGATTTTTTCATCTCACTACCTATATTTTCTTCCTCGGGTCGGAACTCAGGGGCTCGAACTTGATACGGACACTTCCTCTATCCTGGAGAAAAACTTGTAATTATGAACTTTAAACTGAGTATCTAAGATGGCTAAATGGATCGCACATTCGATAATTCAAAACATAATTTTTCTGGCTGTTAGAGCCTACTCGATGATGAAGAGTGCCAATTTTCAAATTATCGACTGCACTAATTTTTACAACATTGCTCAAATCCGTGGCCGAGAAATTGGGGGAGCGGGTGGTCGGAGGAAGGATGTGTAGTGATTGTTAGAAATCTCACATTTTACGTCCAGGTTGAAAAGTATTGATCCTTGTGTAATATTATAACCTTTATACCACAAAGATTACAGCGTTGCTCGTTCACTCTTTTTGTCCCCTTCAATTGTTTTCCCCTTCGTCCCAACTCATATGGAGTGCCAAGAGCCGCAGTATCGCGGGTGGGAAAAAATTAATTTATGAAAACTTGGAATTCGCATTTCGAAGGTTGAAAATAATTTTTTTTCACACGACATTTACCTGCAGCACCTATATTTTATAGTTTCGGCAGAAAAAAATAAATATTCGCTTTTTTTCCTTTTTTTTTTTTTTTTTTTTTTTTGATTTGTTTTTATTCGAAGAATTTCTCGAAAAACTCTCGACAAATTACGAATAAATTGACTTTATAAAAAAAAAAAAATGGAAAAGAGATAATAATTTTTTTTTTTTTTTAAACTTTCGTCAATATTTGCATTCTGTAAAGAGTGTCGCGAGTATTTTCAAGCGCAAAGAGCGATAAGAGCGCTTAAAAATCGCATCCAAGGAGGTATAGGTACTTTAGGTCTGTGACAGTTTACAGGAAGCCGAATTTCGGTAAAATCAAATCGTTTGTTTAGGGGCATCGCGTTACGTTGCGTGAATATGTATTCATTTTTCGAGTGAACTGGTCAAGTGTATTCAAACAATTATATATAATATTGCAGTATAAGACGAACGCCGACGTAGACTAAACGAATGGAAAATTTTCAATAGTGACTACACTCTCAGTTACGAAGCAAATATTGAGCTAATTGAAAACGTCCAAAATGATGGAAATCTCACCCAGCCGGAGCTGTCGTCATTATCACATAATAAGCCGATAGTATTTCAAAGTTAATATTTTTTCAACGTTCCAATAAAGTAAAACGGTATCGTCACTGTACCCTCGGCTCACTGTTTCCAAATGCACAAAATACACTTCCCCGACGTAATGGGTGTGGAAAGCAGTCAATACCAAGGTCGTATAGCCAGCTGAAATTTTTTGCTGGTTAAATGTCAATTTTTGCTTCAGAGTTTTGAATATTTTTGAGAGGTTAATTAGCCCCTATTCCCCCTCCCCGAAGTTACGGCTCCGATCACCGCAAAAAGTGGACACACATCGAAGAAACTTTCCAATAGTGCATTTCTAGGAGTTCTAAGATGCGAATAAAAGTGGTATAAATATTATCAACCTAATTGTGCCGGAGCCAGATTGGGAGTCAAATATATGTAAAAACTATTCGGAAACTCTGACGGATATCTCTTCAAACCTATCGCTGCTTGTTTCAGCTTATTTGCAAATTCGTGGTATACCTTACCATAAGCATTTTCACGCATATTTTGAAATCGTCGCATCGGAATTTAAAATTGTTTTCTTCATTTCGAATTTCACCCGTTTACTGGGTCCTCAATTGCTCTTCATTTTGGCAATTTTACATAATTTTCAATTTGTTATGTCTTACATTACAATGCTCAAATTTTCTGAGCCACTAATGTCGAATTTCTAATCAATTTTTACTTTTATTCGGAGAAGAAGATAGAATAAAACTTTTTTTTTTTTTTTTTGAAGAGGGTCTCACGAACCGGTCATTTTTAAATTTTTCTGGTTTTCGAGGCATTACGTCCTCCCCTTAACTTTGCCACTGGGTTGACTTTCACTTTTCAAGTGGGTTTTCGAAGAAAATCTACGCATTAAAATTTATCGTGTTTTGAGACACAAAGGTGAGGATAGGTTCATTTTTCGTCGCATGACCCCATTTCAGTTGAACTCGGCACAGATTGCAATTTTTATCTTATTATCTTGAAATTTAGTACGTTGATGTATAGATCCACACGAGGATGAACCCTATTATTTTTGGTTTAAATCGGCCTTATGCTTCCTCAATTACATACTAATACGTTTCACTCTTGCGATTTAAATGGTTCTAATACGCGTTATTTTTAACCAATATTCTCAAAATTTTGATACCGACCTTGACTATTCTATCATTCTGATAAATTTTGTTTCAATCGATTTAGTGTTAACCGCTGCTAAAAAAAGAATACTATATAGTTCAGATAAACAGGCTGGCTTGCTTTTATTTAGTTTTCTGAGAATTCATTAATAATATAACTTGCGTTCGTTTTTTATACCTTCGTACAATATACTTCATAATAAATTTCCTTGACACTTCATTTTAAACGTAATTTCTACCCAGAATTCTACCAAATACGTTTCATATTTTCACTGTTTTATTGTACTTATTTATTTATTTATTTTTATTTATTTTTCATGTTTTTCATTTTTTTATTTTATCTTTTGCTTTAGAAACCTACATTTTCTAACGTGGCTTACTGCGCTAGTGTTTTTCATAACTTAGATTGAAAAGAATTCTGAAAAATAATAACCTATTAGATACGTTGATATGATTTCATGTTTTGAATAGGCAAGAACTAATTTCTGATTAGTTTTTCACTGGACGTAATGGCAGCGCTTCTGAAGGATCTGAACCTGTTCCCCCTTGGCTCCCAAAAAAAGCTTCGCAATAAAAAGTG
The DNA here is from genome assembly GCA_011428145.1 of Ericerus pela. Lineage (NCBI taxonomy): Eukaryota > Metazoa > Arthropoda > Insecta > Hemiptera > Coccidae > Ericerus > Ericerus pela. The sequence goes on from WOFM01001087.1 coordinate 353,037, forward strand.
TAGTGGTGGTGTTGATATTGTGCTGTGGAGGCGTAAGAAGAGACGGTCAAAAACATGTGGACCTCCTTACGACCGAGCCATCAAGTATCTCAGCCTTTGTTTGGATTTCATTCGTCTAAAAGAGGCTCTAAAAAGAAGTACCTATTTATTGATTTGAAATTAATCTTCTGCATTTCGTAAGAGCTATAACTATATGTATATATTCTATATGTCTTTTAATACAAAATAATTTTAATTAATTTTGATGGCGATTGGTCAATGTGCACGTTTTTAAAGGGGCAGGAGCACAACGAATTACGGTCCTCGAATCCTTTCCTACTCGCTATTAAAAATTTTTGGATTCATTTTAAAGGGCTTATCAGGACACGAATTAGATGTTATAGACGTTAAAAAATTTTACGATAGGTAGATTTTTCGTACCTATCAAAAGTTTAGTGTAGTTGTTGACTTTTTATACTTAGTTGGCATCGATGAAAAGGACGAAACAAAAAAAATATAAGTGCATCAGTCGTTGAGTAGATATCGAGGATAAAAGATGACAATTTGGCTCGTATCTTATTTTCTAAAAAAGTCATTTTGTGGTTCTTACCGAAGTTTTTTCAAAGAAAGAAAAAAAAAGCTGGAAAGAGAAAGAAAAATGGCGGATACAACGTTCTATTGTTAGAAAGATTCAAAACTAAAGTACCTAATTCAGCTTTTCTTAGATTTTATTGTGGTGTTTGAAACTGTCGGAAAATAAAGTCTCTCCTTCACATTCTGTGTTTTTTTTTCGGTATAAATAAGTCTGTAGAAGGTGTTGAAAAAGAACGAATCAATTAATAAAATTAGTAAATTCACCAAAAAAAAAAAAAAAAAAAAACTTACTGTTCATTAACTTCGTTGTTAATTCAACTCTTTCTCCTCCGTTTCTCGGAAAATTAAAAGAAAAACCGAAAAATTATCCTATTACGAAACTGATTGGCTTGTCTATTTTTGTAATTTTAAACTAAATATTCGGAATTCTGAGTATCCTAAATAACCGTATTAAAAGTATAGAAAACAAACGAGTTTCTAATCGACATTGATGATTTTTCTTGTGCGTTCTTTTCATTTGAAAAAAAAATTTTTAACTTTGAATTTTCGATCTTACTAAGCCGCAGGATAACAGTAAAATATTCATGTTTTTCCATGTTGAAAAAAATACGTCATTTTCCAAAATGGATTTATAATTATGGTCATTGAATACAATAACATTTTTAAGCAGAAATTGTTTGAGATTTGTACGTGTATGCAGTGAAATGAGTGAACATTTGTATAGAATTTGAAAGAAGAAAGTAGGAAAACTGAAATTTTTGATAAAACTTTAAAATACTTTTTTTCTGTTTATCATTGAATAAGTTTTTAAAAAACTCCAATTGTATTATCTTTAAGAGTTGTCGTATAAGCTCGAATTATATTATTACAATATTATGAAATTTGCAAAATTTTAGGACAAAAAAACAAAACAAAAACAAAAAGCTGCCGCTTTGTTCGTCTTTTTATAGATCTTTTACAACAGCTAACCGAAAAATTCGGTTTTTTTTGTGCGTGTTTACCAAACAAAAAGTACCTAAACTTGATTTATTATATTGTGGTATAATTTTTATAGTGTGTTTGAATTACCTGAATAAAGTCTTCTAGTATTCTTTAGTGATATTCTCGAGTGAGTTATTTGTAGTTTTTCCATACGTAAATTCATATAGAAAGGGTAAACGTCGAAAAGAGGTCTAACTCGAGTTACAGAATGAGCATTATTGGTTAATGTTGGATAAGCTTTCCATAAACTTATATTATCAAAAGCGATTGGTTGATGGGTACTTATTTATTATAAATGTAAATCAGATAAACAAATTCGACTCTTGAAAAACTTACAGGGGCACAGCAGTGTAGCCTCTTGCATGGTTATGAAATTAGTAAGTACCTATAACTATCTTACACATAGGTATACATGATAATGAAAAAAAGTAAAGCAAAAGCATGATAATCTTTCAAAAAAAATCCCTGCATAGAACAGTGTTGCTCACAATGGCAGTGCCAATTTTTTCGACTGTTCACCAAAAGTAAAGAAACTTTTTTAAAAATTGAAGAGTAAAAATATTCTCTAATGACTTACCTACGAAGATACCAAAATTTTTGAATGAGAATAAAATAAGAGTTTTTGTCGATTAGGTTTGAAAAATGGATTTTGCAGGGCTATTATCTGAAGTCAAGAAAATCATAAAAAATCACGTTAAGTAACTAATGACTCAGGAAGTTATTGATCAATAGAAACCAAAATTGGTAGGTCTAGTCCATCTGTGAGAGATAATATTTGTACTGAATTTCGTGACTATTGGATAAAAATTGCAACATTTATTGAGTTTAACCCCTCTAACAGCCCCAGGGCATGAACCATGAACCTAATCGTAACCAAATTTGAAAGCATGTTAGAATTATTCCAAATGAACGTCTATTTCAAATTTTATAGCTATTGAGTGAAAATTATTCATTTTAAAGCCAAACTGTCAAAAATGCAATATAATGGCGCCTACCAGACGTATCATAAAACCAATCAGCACCAAATTCGAATGGTCTTATCCTTGATTTAGTACTAATGTTTGGTTTAAATTTTGTGTTTGTGTTGTTCCACAAAAAGTTTTAAGCCAACTTGGAGGTCCATAGTCCCATGGGAAAAGTAATGGATTTTGAACCCTGCACCTCAATACATTTTTTTTCTCACAAATATATCGTCCTCTATGATATTTGTATACCCTCCAAATTTCATGCTTCTACATCACCCCGTTTCCAATATATGGGATAAAATTTAACTAAATAAACAGTAACTCCTGAACAAATTGATCAATCAGTTTCAAAATTTGGGGGTCAGTTCCTTATAAGAGAGGTACCGTTAGCACCAACGCGAAAATTACGTCCTGTATCGTATTAACAAGAGTGGTACATACATAGAAATATATATACACACACATGCATGCACGTACACACGCATACACACGCGCGCGCGCATACATACATACGTATATAAATACGCATATGAATTTTATAAAATGGGGCCAAAATTTTCCTATGATTATGAAACGAAAAATGTATTTACCCTCACCGCTGGGTCCTTTCTTGAACACGAAATTGATAATTGTACATTTTCATCGAAACCTACTTAAAAAAATGTTGACAAAAATGTAGGAAAAGAACTAGATCAGTCAAGAATTTTAATTAAGTTCTTTAATTACAATGTGGACTCGTTATTATACATCTAATAATTCTCGAAGTTTATTTACGGCATTTAATTTTTTAATATTTTACAATTGCAAGTTCAGAGTGGAAATGTCCTTGCGCTTTAGAGGACTATATTTATCGTGTCCATATGGTATAGAAACATTGAATACGTCTTAATTGGAGAAGAAGAAAAAGAAAAAGATAAAGAGGAAAAGGAGAAGAGAAATAAAAAGAACAGAAAATTAAAATGGTTCGTTTTTTGAACGAAAATTCTGAACAATTAATGATGCTCGACGTCATCGTAATGGCTACCTTAGCTCAGTAGTGTACTATGAATACAAGAAATTACATAACTACAATTGCGTAATCGTCGAACAAAGATTAATCATTTCGAAAATAACCTATCTATCAATAAACGCCACTTGTTAGCTATGAATTTTTTTCTCTTCATACTTTAGAGTTTAGAAGGCATTTTTCGCATCTAATTTCGTAACTCGAATACTCCCATTTGTCGTTGAAAATTTCAGAATAGCAATGAGAGATTAGGAAATTAAATTTAGTTTTTGGCTTTCCTTTCCATCGTATGATTAGGTATTCTTCAGCTCGCCATCTCGTGTTCGCATTTTAGCCAGAACGAAAACGTTTCAGTGGTGTTGACGTCGGAATTTACGCACAATCCTATGAACTTCCATTTCACCCACACGCACGTTTTCTTTTTTTCTTCTTTTTATGCAGTTCCCTCCGCAAATTTTCCAATAACCTGTGAGAGTCCCAAAATAAGCGAACAGAACCCGCAGCCATTTTGGACCGGGAGTGTGGTTTTGATGGTAAAATAGCCTCATTTCGGAAATGGTTCAAACTGGGTTGCTAAAATTGACTTCATTGATGGGGTTAGGGGTGGGGGTATTGAAAATTTGCCGTTTCACGATAAAAAATCTTCCCATTTTGACCTAACTAATTGTTTTCCATGTACATAGTATTATATACCTATATATGTACATGTGGCGAAAACTTTCGTGTTGGGTACGTTGCGTGTGTAACACACGAAATTTTCATGATTTGACCGAACCTAAAAATCGAAATTAAATTAAATTTTTAAATTCTAATTTTCCCCGTTTTGAGTGGGCAAAGTCTGCAACACACAGGAAAAATCTAAGTTGCCGCTTTTGTACCTATTTATATACATACATACATACATACGTACGTACGTATATATACAGCCTAAATTTTAGGTTCTCGGTTTTCAGAAAACTACGAAAAGGATAGGGCCGAAATTTTCACGACACATATAGTCTTTATATAGGACCAAATTTGGAAGATGTTTAGTGTCTATCGGTTCAGTAGTTTCCGAGAAAACTGGAGAACAAAAAATTTCTAGATTAGTGGTTTTTCCAAAATTTCGAAGAAAGTATAATAGGAATAGTGTCGAAATTTTCACAACTGATTTTCCTTATGTTAGTGTAAGTCTGCGATAGGAGTTTGTAGCTTATTTGTTCGATAGTTTCCGAGTTGACTGGAAAAGAAAAAATAGCTGGAAAAGTAGTTTTTCCAGGATTTTAAGGAAATTACGAAAAGGATCTGGTTGAAATTATCACGAAAGATTTTTCTTACACATATGTGTAAATGTGATAGAAGATTGGTGTCTATTAATTTGTCGGTTTCTTAGAAAACATGGAAAATAATTTTGATTCACGGTTTTTAGAAAAATACCGAAGGCATAGGGCTGAAATTTTCACAATAGGTTGTCATTTTGTGAGTGGAAGTTTGGTAGAAGTTCGTGCTTGTAGCTTTTATCTTTTTTATTAGTTCGTGCAATTTACATTTAACATTATATGTATGTCTATGTACCGTATTTGAAGAATGTTGAAAATTGTGATAATTTTCAAACTTTCATTAATTTTCAGTTGCATGAGTTAATCAGTCGATTGTAACAACACCCATTTTTAGAATTTTAAAGTCGATGAAAAAAGTAGCTCTTTCAATAACTTGTACGCGTAAAATAATACATCAACGAAATCATGGTGATGGTGATTCATCTTTGATAAGTTAATTATTTTCCTACCAACGACAAAATTAAGGCAAAATTATATAACCTTGATAGTTATTTTGAATTAGCTGAAACACTTTGCATTCGGCATTCATTTGAAAATATATTATGGGCCAAGGTCTGAAAATGTATAACACATTCGCGAATTTTTAATGATTCAGTTACATGTATGTTTGTAAGAGATTGTCATATCTCTGCAAAATTTTGTTCTTATTTCGATTTCACTCCGAGGGATTACAATTTGTGGCGTCAATTTGGTGCTAAATTTTGATTGCTTTTAGAATTAAAGGTAGGGAAATTATATAATTCGCATACGATTCACGTCATTTGATACGTTATACGAAGAAAGTTGATACTATTTGACTTAAATTAAGAAATACCGATACGCTTCAAGAGCAGAGGGGAAAAATAATTTCCATATTTTAGAGAGAATGTCTGTAGTAAGATACGTTGAATGATGGGAAAGAAAGGGGAATTAGTCTCGTATAATTATCTTGTCACAGTAAATTGTAAAATTTGATTAGATTATAACTATTTCAGTGACAGAAATTATTTTAACATTGACGACGGTTTTATTAAGGGACTTTTTGAAATTCGGAACCGAAAGATTTTTTATCACAACATAATTATTGTATCAATATATATCATATATATGCTTGAGTATGTATGGTGGAATGTTAAAAATAGAAATTTACGAGTTCTTAGCTCAAAACTAATTTGACATTTTAACTTTGCCCCCAAAATAATACTTCTCACAGTACTTATAGAGTATTGACTATTGAAGAGCACCATGGTGTTTTAAATATGCGGAAAGATATTTGTACAACACACAACTGAAATAGTATATTACATACCAAGGTTCAAAAGTGAGCAATTCCTGAGTCATATAAACTCACTTCTTAATATTGTCGCGGAAGATATGTTGCATAATTAATGATCAAAAAGTAACAAATGTTAAAATTCTATCAAAGTGATGAGTCTTTCATGAAAATTATAAAAAATGGAACAAAATATCAACCTCCTCATTGTGGCAGATTTAATGTTTCATTCAGAAAGTCTAACCTCTACTCTTTGTCTATATAGTACTAAATCAGTAGAGCTCCATAAGACCAATGTACTTTTTAATGTTAAGACATGCCAGAGAAAAAGTAGGCAATCCTTCCCTACCTTCTGTGTATTTTCAACATTTTGCTTGAATTCACCAATTTAGAATACATCTGATAAAGACATCACTTAAATTCACAACGATAGTCTAAATAAATACCAAGCAAAATACGTCAAAAGATATACTCTGGTTGCCTATTTAGAATGATATTTCTAACCAGAAATCATCTTTCTTTACTGTTCCAGTACTATTTAGTCAAAGCCTTTACCTCGATGTATGAGATTTAGGGGCTTGCACTCCTCAATGACAGTTGCCACCCAAAGGCTGGCATATATTAAACGAATAAACACACAAACGTTTGTATGTTCATACCTGTACGTTTGTACAGGTAAAATACATTATACAGACTGTGATCAATTACCAGATAAGGATCTCAGTGATGTCACGGACCAGCACCAAGTGCGCTGCATCGTTTCTTATCACTTTACAGACGCAAGAAACAATATAAACTATGACATAATATCATATATATATGTACATATGTGTCTGTGTGCATGTGCCAAATCCACTATATAAATTCACAAAACTGGCTACAAAATTGCCAGTGTTTGCTTTGGATTTGGCTCTCCCATACTTAGATGTATGAAGTGGCAGAACACGCAAAGCTGTATATTACCTTCTACGTGTGAATATCTCTCACAACAAGGTATTCCACAGGTAATTTTGACATCTTTTTTCAATGGAGCTGAGATAATAAGTAATTAGGTAGGCAGTGGTGGATCCAAGGGGGAAAATGGGGAAATTTCCCCCAAATCCAAAAAAAAATCAATGTAAAAGGAAAAATAAGTTTAAATTAAAAACACGTTTTTAGAAGGTAAACTTTTATTTATGTTTTCTTGGCTTTAACTTCGATTATATTGTTGCGGAAGGTTGGCTGCAGTATTGGTATATTTTAAAATCGCAGTAGTGAATAGAATAAAAGCTTATAATGAAAGAAAAAAATGAAATACGACAGAATTGAGATAAAAGCTGTAAAAATATTAGTTGAAGAGAGAAAAAGAAGCTCAACTATCCAAAAATTTTGTCAATTCCCCCACCAAATAACTTTTTGGATCCGCCACTGTAGGTAAGCTAGTAATCATGGGACAAAAGTTTATAAAATCTCACTCCATGTCATCATTAAACTTATAGAAATATTCTCATCAACTCCCCCACATATATTGTGCTGTGAAATTTACACTGTGATTCACCTACAGTAATGTCTAAGAATGTCGAAGTACAAAATAAACTAATGTTACCCACATTGTTCGTGTTCCAGAGCAATCAAATTCGTAACTTAATTACCTACTCTTTGCTCTGGCTTTTCGATGACAAAGTTCAAAAATAATACTTTTCTTTCTGAAATTTTGCTACAAACAGACCAGACCTTCAGCATCTGTTTAAAGGCTATATGGTCGTAGTGTTCACTTTCTTATAATTTTCATTTTTGTAACAGTTTACGCACTTTACATACGTCATCAAAAATATCAAAATTCATAATTCTTTTAGCTGGTATAGTTCGCAATATCATATCAAGATAGCTATAACTTTTTCTATGGCAACTTTTATTGGAAAATACAGCACGTTGGTCGTAAATTCGTCATAAAAAATGCAGAATGTTTTCAGATAATTCATAAAATTATGGTTTTGGGCTGGTTCATGTCTTCATGCTTCCGACCTCCCCCTCACCGTAACAAAGAACTATAAATACTGAATTTACGTCCGAATAAATTAACCAAGTGGTTCTTTTTGTTTCAAGAGTATTTCAATACGAAAATTTTTGAGGATAAATTATTTTTCTGTGCGGTACCGTTCTCGTCATAGACGTAATATGATTTTTTTTTTCTTTGGAAGCGATTTTTCAAGCTCGCCCAAATACGGCTCATCCTTTTGTGACAATTTAATTTCATTAGGTAACACTCTTTTACCATTATTCACTTATCGCAGCGACAGAAAAAATTAAATGTCGTACGAGTTTCATTTCCGCATTCACGTGGATGATGAATACGGTGGGGGTACGATTAGCCTGTAAATGGAAAATCACATTTTCACATTCATTTACACCTTTTAAAAATATTTTCACGCAATGTGGTCTACATTTTTCCAAACTGAAACTTATTTTCGTTTACGTAATCCGAGATCCTTTAGAAAAAGTTATATATTTTTCGTTAAGTGATTACACACCAAAGTCTTTATTAACTGCTGAGAAGTGAAAAAAAAAAATGAAATCCAAACCTATGGGACCAAGGTTTGATAATATTAAGAAAATAACCACTGTAAATGTTCCTATAGTGTAGATAATGATGCAGCTTTTATCTCATCAACATATGAAATCTAGAATCGCTTTTATATACAACCTTGATAGAAGTTTCTCTTGTTTTTCATCTTATTATCAGAAATAATGATTTTTGTATTGGAAATATATTTTGAGGAGATTTTAAACATATTTTGAAAAGGTTTCATCTTGGATATAGGGGAATATTTTTTCGACATATTTTTCGAGGTCTATCTGTATACTTATAAATGTGAATTTTTGTCTGTCTGTACGCTAATCACTTCAGGGATTGGCGTGATTCGAATCATTAGTGATTCGGATCACAATCCAAATCAAAAGTAAATGATCCGTGATTCGAGTAACTTTTAATGGTCCATATTATCTGCATCGCCTAGAGCAAGCAGCTAGTTCTACAAATGTTTTGGGAAAGTTTTTCTCAAATTTTGAGAAGGTTTTTGAAATATTTTATTTTTAAATAATTTCTTCTTAAAAAATTATCCATACAAATAATTAAAATATGTTAAGAAAGATACGAAGTACGTAAGTATAAAATTATAAAGTTATTGCAAAATGGAAAGACATTGCTCTAAATATAAATAGGTGAAACTTGAAAAAGAACTTGATAGGTCATCTTTGAATAATAAACGATTAATACTTAAATCTATTGAAAATACATCAACTGATACAAATTCACTAGACAACAACGTTGTGTGTTAAAAATGTGCTGATGTTAAAAAGAAGATTTCTTTATAGATTTATTTAAAAATGAAAAATATTGTTCAGGATACAAGTCTGTAAAGGATAAAAATAATTTTAGTAAAAATCAAGATTAGGTGCAAAGACTGCCAGAGTAATTTAATAAAGGAATGTAAAATGATCATAAGGTTGCAGTTACAAAAATATTATGAGAGTAAGAAAGTAAAGACTGTTTGTGAATGTGGAAGAACTACCTATTTATTCAGTTTCCATCAAAATACATTTGAAAACAAAAATACATGCGCAAATGTTGAAAATAGTTCATCAGATTAATCAATAATTTTCTTTATAAAATTTTTTCTTAATAATTAAAAAAATATTACTTCAACCAAAAAAATTAGAAATTATTTTTGAGCTGACTAATGAAGAAATAAACTCTTGGGTGACTGGAATTCCACTCAATTTCCAAGGAAATGATAAAAATATATACAAAGAAAATAATGAGGAATAGTTTTGTTTATAAAATTAGACCTCAATTTGTGGATGAAAATTTTGCAAATAGACATATACACAATTAGAAATTCAAAATGAATGGGGAATTCAGGATTTGACAGAATTTCTACTTATTATGAAAAAGCCTACTTTTGGTCTTCTTAAAAAGTGGGTAAGATTGCAGAATGGAATCAGAAATAATATTTGAGTTAGTATAAACTATGACAAAGTAAGACATACAGAAATCATTCAGACCAAATCAATGCATTTACAAACTGGAATTCAAACAATTCTTCCTGAGTCTAACTTCGATGAGATAGATATATAAGAATTTTATAAACTATATATTAGGAAGACATGAAAATATAGCTAATAGTTTAGAGAATACTCAGTAGGTTTTAGGATCAATTGATAGTTTTAGAATGGATACAAACAGATATGATCCTTTTTGAGCAAGGGCATTTATTAAATTTCAAGATATTTTAGCTAAAAAGAAAGCAATTCTAAATGTTGAAAATAATGATAATAAATGTTTCCTATGGCATATCTTAGCTCAGTTGTTTCCTGTTTGGAGAGATCAATATCCATATTGTGTAACAAAATATAAAAAATATAAACATATTTTTGATAAAGACTTAAAAGGAATAGAATTTCCAGTAAAAGTTGAGAATATTCAAAATTTGTTAATAGAGTAAATAAAGATAATAAAGTTTGAGGTGGGCTATCAATTAATGTATGCATAATAGTAATTATAAAATCAGCTCTTTATCAGATATAACGAAAGATAATAAGAGAAATCATTTTGATTTACTATTTTCCGAAAAACAATAAGGAAATTCTCATTATTGTCTCATTAAAGATTTATGGAGATTAGTTGGAAGACAAGTTTCTAAAAATCATAAGAAGAGGTATCTGTGTAAAGTGTGACTGAATAGTTTTCCTCGTGAATAGTATATTTCGCTACGTGAGCACAAAGTGAGCAATCCTCGACGAGTTTGAGTTTGCCGCTTGAGCCGTAGGCAAGTGCTACAAACATCGAACAAGTGGAGGAGTTTACTTTGTACTCATGTTGCCGACACTATTTTTTCCAACACATCTGCTGCGAAGTTGGTGAACGCACCTAATTGGTTGATGGGCAGAGCAAAAAATTTTGGTAGTGGGAGCAATACTGGTTCTGCTCCCGCTATCGCATTTTTGCTCCCTCTGTCGAAGTTTGATCATGGGGCATGAATTCGTAATTTTACACTTCAAAAAGAGGCGCAAAATCACCTAATTTGCGGCATGTGTTGGGAAAAAGATATTATCTGATCATAAGAGCTACTGTGCATTAAATACACTTGCTAAAATAAGTCCACCCAGTAAATGTGATAATATTGTTAAATTCAAAAATCCTAAACATTTAAAGAAGATCCCATTTACTATATATATATGCTAATTTTAAAATCCTTAAAAAGGAGCTTAATAAAATTAATGAATCAAATAATAAACTATAAAACCTGTTAAGAAATTAAATAAAACTAACGAAGAAGTAGAAAAATATGAATCATGTACAACTAAACTTTAAAGACATTTTCCAATTAATTTTCAAATCGGAGGTGTCTAAAAAATGGTGTGAGAAGTCGGCCAAATCAAAAGTACCCATGAGTGTTGAAAGGCCAAGATGTCTATGCAAAAAGTAAATAAATTCGCTAGTGCGCATGAGCAAATTCTTAATTTTTGTGCCATATTGCAATTTTCCTCATTACGCACATTTTAGACGTTTTTGTGCGTTTCAAGTATGCAAACAGAGGAGGTATTCAACACGTTACAAAAAGTAAGAAATTACGCACGCGCGCTTTCAATTTTCCTTACTTTTTACACTAATTTTTCTACATATCTCAGTTGAAAAAAATGGACTTTTTTCTCCTCTTCATGCAATTTTTTCAGGTAGGTATCATAAAAAAGCATGGGACACTATTTTATGAGTGTAATGATTGCTGCACCAGTCGAATTTGTATCACAAATAATTTGACTTTTTTTTTGTTCTATTTTACTAGCTACCTGATTTATTTAATCCTAAAACTCTATTCGTCATAAATTTTACACCAAATTGTTCTCATTAAAACTATCGCATCAGTGAAATCTCTTCTTTTTTTTTGCTCCCGAATGAATTGTTAAAAAATATTTCTATAGCATCCTTTTTCCCCTCTTTCTTATCGCCCTATTTCCCACAATTTCATTCGTGTCCTTCAAAATTTAATGTTAATTGTTTTTATTGCTTTTTTGTTTCAGCTTCTATTGGGATTTATGTATGCTGCTGTTACTCGTTGCGAATCTCATTATTTTACCTGTAGCAATATCGTTTTTCAACGACGACTTAAGCACAAGGTGGATTGCCTTCAATTGTCTTTCTGATACCATTTTTTTAATCGATATTGTTGTAAATTTTAGAACGGGTAAGTCAAAATTAATTTCTCATAAATTTGTGGCATTTTCAAACGTTCAGTCATATTTTATAAAATATTTTTCTTGGGCAAATTTTTTGTACTTTTTGTAAACTACATTTTCGAGATAATATCACCTGCAATGGTAGCTAACCATCTCAGCTGTGTATTTAAAATAGATTTGAAAACTGACTTCAAATGTTGAAAAATAAAATCACGGATATTTGATGAAATAATTCTGCAGAAGAGAGATCCGTTATCGAGACTACTTCTGAGTCATATTTTGATTTATAAAAGCTGGAAACTTTGTCTTTGAAACATTTTCTCAATATCGATTTTCCATTGCGTCATTAAAAACCAATTTTATTCTATTTATAATCAATTTAAACCTAAATATCTCCGTTGAGTTACGTGTATGGTAGAATAAAACGACATAAGTTGGTAAGTAGACGAAAGAAAAACTGATATCTATCGTTTTTGGGCAGAAATGATTCAGTAATCAGTAGGATCTCATGTAAAATTTGTATCTTCATCAGTCTGTAGGTTTTTCTCTGACTGCGGTCATATTTTTTATGGCACAAGGAACTGAAGAAAGTTTACAGTTTTTTCCCAGCGAATTTGTTTCTTTTACTCTCTCCAATTATCAGTTAAGAGTCTCCCATGAGCGGCGTATCGAGTAGTGCCCACCTGCTTAAGCACCACTTTGGATAAATCACGAAAAATTCGAAAATGATTCAACTTCCGGCAATATTTCAGAAAAATAAGCCAAAATTAATTTAAATTATTGTTTAAAAAATTTTTTTAAACAAATTTTGTCCAGTGAACATGTCTACGAATTCGAAAAAATGTTTTTTATTTCTCTCCCCTCCTCCTCAAAAAAAAAATCAGATATGCTTCCTAAAACAGTTTGGCTTCAACTAGAAGAATAATAAAACGGCAACGATGGAGTCTACCATTTCAAGAAATGGTTAGGCCCACATTTTGTTCTGGGCAGAAAGTTCGTCAAAAACATTAAGTCAGTGCCAATTAAAGTGGCTACATTTATTTATTTCAAATTTATGCTCGGTTGTATTCTGGGATATTGATCCGATAAAAGTAAAATGTTGCCCTGAGATTTTTCTCATAAGAAACAAAATTGCGTTTGTAGTCTATAGCACGAGTATGGCGAATCTCATTATAATTTAGTTGAATTTTTTCTTCAAATTTTTGTAATTAGCCATTTTGCTGAGAATCAGCGCAAGTGATAATTTGAAATGTGACATTTGCCCATTCTCTTCTTAAATTGTTCATACGCTGTTGGCAAACTACAAAACAATGATGACTAACCCTGTAGGAGTTTAGAGGAAGGTGAAAAGAGTTCGCTCGCACCAACCTGCTTTTTTCCTCTATCGTTTGAAACCGAACGCACGGCCTTAGACTACAATTTATTTTTTCTTCTTTAGTTATGGTCGTGTTTTATTCTTATTTGCTCTGCACCTCCGGGGAAAAAATTCCGTAGCTAATTCAACCACAAATCGTCAACAACTTCACTGAAAATTGTGAAAAAAATATTTAGATTTTTCGAAAAATAGTACTGTTGTGTAACCAGGTGGTAGGCCAGTAAGGCCAGGCCTGTCTGAAATGTTTCTTGGCCTGCCCATTGGCCTACATTCAATACATTGTCACAGCCATCGATTGAATATCATCGTATTTGCCTTTGTATGTGTACGTCGTACACCTACTGAGGAAAATTTATCTGCAATGGTGGAAGCATAATTATGTGTTTGTTTCTGGGTCAGCTACTCACTCTGATTTTCTCGATATTCAAAAGCTAACGAATATTAAAAAACCAACTGGGTAGTTGACACAAGGTGGATAACTTAAGTGCGTGTAGGATCGATTTTAGGATTTTTTCTGGGGGGAAGAATCACATTTTACAATTTATGAAGTTTTATGGAAGGGCGAAGAAAAGGAGAATGTTAGTCTTACCCCGCTTGGCTTCTGGGGAAAGTTGGTAAGTTGCATATTTCCCGCATATCAGTTGGATGGTTGTAAAATTCGTGATTTTTTATTTATATTAGGTTAAATAATTTCCCTTAATTTTGCAATAATGTATTTAAAGAAGAAAATTATCATTTTAGAACGAAATATTTTTTAAACACAAATGCAACATAAAAATTCAAATATGCCAACTGATATCATTATCAAGCCCAAGTTGCCAACATTCTCTTAATTTTACTTTAATGCCAAAGAACTGGTGATATAAATTACAATAAGTATCTACTTTTGTACCTTGTACACAATCTAACGAAAAATCAGTCAGACAGTGGTGTTGAAATGTGGTAAGTGGAAAAATTTCCCTTCACGAGTCTGTCTATACACTGTGATAAAAATTATTGATGAATTTAACTCATATTATCGTATTATGCTGAATTAGTAAGGACGCATTATACTTTGCATGTGATTACTGAGTTGGATAGGTACTAAAAGAAAAATATGCGTTTTCAATGGTGATTTTTGGTATGTAAAAATTATGCACTCGGCAATAAAATAGTGTAAAGTACTTTTTTGGGCATTGTTTAATCTTCGTTCAATTTTCGATGAATAATTTTTCGCTCAAATGAAAATTCAGCAAGATAAACGTGAAAAACCACTTTGCATAACTATTTAAACCCGCTGGAGGACGCTCACGTCCCTCCTGACAGGACTCTTTGGTGGTTGTTAAGGATGATGTAGTCGACGAGTACACCAAATTTCAGTTTTCTCTAAATTATTTTTCCTTTTCAAGTCACTTTTTGAGCTAATTTTCTCGGACTATACTTTGGTATTATTTATCGTATTTAGACCTGATGAGAGAATGGAGAAGGAGCAATTTTCCGAAACTGAGCTTTTTAAGAGCCCGACATTAAAAAAAAAAAAAAAAAAAGATATATTTTTGGAAAAATACCAAAAAATAATTTCTCTTGCGAAATCGGCCACTCCAATTCTGTAAAACCCCTCCCATAGATAAATTCTAATTAATACGACACTCAACACAGATGCTATTTCAGATTTTTAGAAGACCTATAAATTTTTCTCCACCGCCTGAATTTCTCTTTCAAGGCCCCGATTGTATTTGAGTAAGTATATATTTTATTTTCATTTAAAAATTTAAAAAAATTTTCGTTGATATTTTCATTACTTTGGCCCCCACTGAAAAATTCCTTTGCTACGTCACTGTGAGGGAAATTTAAACATTAGTTTGGGGGATGAAGGCTAACCATCCATCCAATACGGAGCGTTAACTAGGAGTAAAATCTTAAAATTAAATAATGCCTACATAATGTCGTTTTTGACTTTTTTTTGTTTTCTATTCGAAATTATTGACCAACGTGTGCCTTTTTTCATGTTTTTTTTTTTTTTTTTTAGGTATAATGCAGCAAGACAACGCAGAACAAGTGATACTAGACCCAAAGATAATCGCGAAAAATTATTTAAGAACATGGTTTTTTCTAGACTTAATTAGCTCAATACCATTAGATTACATTTTTCTCATTTTTAATCAGGTATTTAATTTTGTTTATTTATTTCGTATGTTGTCTCTTTTCTTAATCTCTTTGAACATAGACCTTCAGAATACGGGTGAAGTGGGTATCGTAAATCGCTTTCAAATTTTGTATATTATATTGTATCCAGCCCACATTACATGCCAGCATCCAAGTTGGTGCTATTTTAAACTTTTTTTTTTCTCTAAAACTTGACTTTTTTGCGCCCTTATTACCAAATTTTGAACAATTCTCAGCTATAAACCATCTCCAAATTAGTACTGAGAGTAGGTCAGATCACATAAAAGCACTTACTTTCAAATTATGAAAGAACAAAGGGCGTTATTACTGCTGCATTGCTCCCATCGCAAAGAAATGCTTCGTGTTAGTTGATTACTACCTGTAGCAACACATATCGACGGAGTATACTCTCGTCACCATCAACCGGCGCCTTGGCCAAGTGTATACGGCTGCTGTATTTTAATGATGGTGGCAATTGAGGTAGGTATTCCTGTCAGTCGGCAGTTCTAATCCCCGGGCCAGCAGGAAACCTTCATTGGTGACCTCGACATGATCGGAGAGATGGTGGATAGTGGCACCATGTCTCGGAAGAACATGTCAGCCCACTAGTTCATCTGCTCTCCATCCCAAAATGTAATGGCATTGAGTGCACTAGCAGTGAAGCGATAAGGTGTATAGGTGTGATGTGGGGATGTATTGGAACAGGGCATCCACTGCTCCCTTACAAGCACCTACCCTCCCATTAGTAGCTCCGCCTTCATTGACTCATACTGTGCACTGCTGTACTGGGGGGGAGTAGTGTGGTGACAAATATTGGCGGAGTATACTCTCGTCACCATCACCCTGCGCCTTCGCCAAGTGTATACGGCTGCTGTATTTTAATGATGGTGGCAACTGAGGTAGGTATTCCTATTGGTTGACAGTTCTAATCCCCAGGCTGGCAGGAAACCTACACTACCTATTATTCCTGTTTTAAAAAATTGTAAATTAGTTTGTGTTACAACCAATCAGATGATTCAAAATGCAACTGTATAAAAAATTCGGAGGATATTTACTTACAACTTATACCCACGCCATTTTAAAAATTTTTGTCTGTATTTTATAAAGTTCCTCTCGCATTAACATTTATAGTGCAGTTCAAACTCGTCAGCACATGTAAACTGATGTTTATTCGACTGACCTTTGAAAAGCTAGTAGCAGAGTGTATGAAATGAAAGACCTCAAATCAAATTGAAATGTTGTAATTAAGTATGTATATGCTGTGTGACATTCTCCTTGGAGACGTAGATTATTCTAGTTATTCATGAATTGTGGAGACATTAAATTATGTGTTGCTCGAGTAAAAAAATATAACATTTTCGCCACCACAATATAGAATTTCTCTGTATAAAAATGTTCCTCTGATCGAAATGAGGAACATTACTCTTGTAATTTTTCGTCAAACATTAATAGAAGAAAAAGTACATTCGTGTAAGTCATATGTAAATAGATTTATGTTTATCTAATCGAGTTCAGACTTGGAGGACTAATGAACTAGCCAACTGAAGTGTTATTGAAGGGCGAAATTAGGTGAAAGGGTAATTAGACGCATTTTTTGTGAAAATTAACAACTGTCTTTGATATAGGACTAGGGCTGAGAGGTAACACTCGCAGAAGTTTTGGCTGAGCTATGGTCCATTGCCAGCTGCTTCATAGTTAGGTTTCTCAAGAAACAAAACAGTAAGCAAGGCACAAAATGGTTCCTATTGAGTAGAACACTCTTCTTACGCAATAGGCCACTAGGTAGGTATTGATGTAAGTACCATCATACAGCTTTAACATTACTCGATTCACTCGCTGTGACATCATGACGATAACATAGATAACCACAATCTTATTATTTCGATGGTTCTTCCTTACTCGATCATGGAGAGAACGATTTTCCAGAAATTTTGTCGGACGAAAAGTAATGTTTTACTGGGTCAACGACAGTTTTTCATAAATTTAAAATTTTATAATATTTGCTGTTCCCCTCCCCCCATCATTTCTCTACAAAAAAAAAGCAATACTTCGACAATAAGTACCTACTTAGGCTATTTACTTTGATAACGAGTCAGTTTCAAGGGTACGTACAGCTCATCTATTTGGTTCGATTTATGTTTATTCTTTCGTCATTCTACTTCGGGTTTCTATTCAAGAACTTATTTCTCCTATTCTGGTTTGCAGTATTCATTCGTCGACGGCTAAGTACTAAAAGTTTTAATTACCCACTTTAGGTCCACGCGATGCCAGAATAAAAGGAAGAAAGAAAAAAAGTGAAAAGACATTAATGAAAAGATGAGATTATTTTGTTTTGTTTTCTCATTCGCTTTTAATTTTTTTCTCAGCCCCGGAGTTATCGTTGCACACATTTTCTGTGTGTTCAGCAACGCCTTTTTTTTCCATGAATTTTTAATCGTGTTGCATTATTAATCTTACGTGGCGGTCCTTTACAGTGGAAATTTTTAAAAATTTAATATTCCACATGAAAAAAAAAAAAAAAAAAAAAAAAGTTTTGCGTTTTGAAATAAATAAAACAATCTCTTTTATGGAATATCGTATTTTTTAATGGCCTTATTCACGCCTCCATTGTCATATTATTTTTGTTCTTTTTTTGGGTGTCTCAACCACAAAGTATTAAATATGTATAATAAAAGACGCATGCGAGACGAAAAACCAGCGCCCTTTTGAGACAAAATATCATCACTCCTAAGGAGTGGAACGATTTTCATCTCATTTTAATCAACGAAATTCGGTTTGGTGTGGTTTCTGAATTATCAGTCATATTGATTCGTTCATTTAATTCAATATTATTTAAATAAAAAAAATTCTAATCATTGTTAATAGGCCCCAATATGGGCGAACAAATTTGAAACAAATTAGAATTCGGTACTGTAAAGTTGGGGACATCTACTTCAAAAATGGTGCCATTTTTCATAGCAGCGTTTAGATGGCCGCATGTGTCCTCTATTATATTCAACACTCTGTGATCTCAACCATCTCCTCTTCCTATTATTGTTTTTTGGGCACAATTCTGCTGGAAAACCTGTTTTTATTTCAGTTTTTCTTGTTTTTACTGATGTTGATATTTAAAGTATTGTGACTGTGACAAGACATGGTGCTGGGACCAAAAAAGCTTTTTGTTTCTCGACAAAGAGTGACCCACTGACTCAAATGACCAAATTTCAAATACAGTATTTTTACCTGTGCCCCTATTTATGCAAACCCGCAATACTTGCGCAGTTAGGTGATTTACTCTATGTTACATACTTTTAATCCCTCACTGGGAGAAATTTTGTTGAGCAGCGTTTGCATCGAATATTTGTAGATTCTTGGAAGTCGTTTTAATATGGCTGTTCTACCAGAGGCATAAAGTAAAAATTGGTTCTTGAATGGCTGGTACGTTTAAAAATACGATGAAGGAGGAAACAATTTTCTGTGACAGCCCTAGTTTCCGCTCATCTCTATCAAATGAAATGACTTTTTGGATCAACAAAAACAAAATCGTGTTTTTTTTTCAAACAACGCGTCTGTGATCATATTATAAGAGGATTTCAGAAAAAGTGTATGACACGCTTCTCGATATGAGAGTTTTAAGACTTCCCCCTTTTTCAGTTTTTGCCTCATGGCAAGGAGCTACGGAAAAACTTGCAAAACAACCTCTTCAAACATCACTACATAAAACACCACTGTAAAAACACTTATGATAACACAAATGAAAATATACTCTTTGTCTGAATGTAAACCTTACGGTTTTTATGTCACGCATATCTTATAAAAACATCAAATCGATCTACAAACCATTAAGAAAATGAACTTCATTTTTTAGTCTATTTTATCATTGTTACTTTATTTCCCCATTCATTTTTTGCTCATCGTATTTGGCCACACTGGCAGTTATTATTCTCGTCACTCTCACAATATAACCCAATAAAATTGTACGCCTCGTTTTTTTCAACACATTGTCATTCTTATATTCTCTTGTAACTTTACTTTCGTCATATCATTTTATATTTTCTTCCTCTCGAACACGTTTTTGTATTATTAATGTGTGGTTTAAAATATAATTGTTAAATTCGTTTTTTTCTCAGTAATTTTTTGCGATGTATTTTGTACATCTCTTTTCAATCATATAGCTCAGTTATTACATTCCAAATGTTAGTACTACAACTAAGAACTAACTTTATGCAAAATTTTGAAAAAATATAAAACTTTTCAAATTTTGGGCAAAGGGGAACAACCCTTTCCATTTCCTTCATTATTGCTGTGGGTTAGCGAAAATATGCTTGCTACTCGCATAACAAACATAAACTGGAACCCATGTATAAAGATAAAAAATGTCTTTAGGTTTGCAGTTGTGGTTCAATGTTGTGATCTTATTATATGTATAATAGTTATTTGTGATACAAGTGTATAAAGTAGGTGATTTTGATCCGAGTGTGATTTTTGTTGCACGAGCCAATGGCGAATGATGCAAATCACTCGAGTATCAATCACCTACTAAATACACCTGTGTCACGCACTATTTTTCGCAACACCCCTTTATGATAAAAAAAAATTTAATGAGATAAATGCATACTTTTGCAAATTGGAAACATATAAGCATAAACTATCCCCTTTCTTTTAACCAAACTTTGTGGTGTGGTGGTTATGATGCTGGCCTGCAAAGGTAGATGTCCGAGGTTCAAATCCCCCATAGTGGAGAAACTTTTATGGAAAAACAAAAACATATATATAAAAAAAAGACGATGTTAACCTATGTTCGATAGTAAGTAGTTAGTAACAGTGTATAAAATGACGCATATGCCTAGGACAGTGTATAAAGTAAATACTTTATACAATCGGTCCTAAATGGTTCTAAAATTTTCTGCCTTATACATCATCAAGGTGTGTATAAAAATGAAGTTTATACACAAGTGTTGTAAAAAAATATATAGGTAATTATGGAGAAAACGATAGTTATATTTGAATGTAGGTACAAATCATAATTAAGATGGTGTGCTAAGATAACCAGAACAATAACCACTAAAAGCCTAAACACATAACTTAAAGAAAGATATTTTACAATACCAATAACTCATAACCACTTTCCACAAATTTCTGAATCTATTGACCAGAACAGTAACCAGGCAGAATTGGTGTTTATTGGTTTTTGAAAAATATCAATACAGTCAAGTACAGTGGGCGCAATTAAATTTTGAAAGATCAGGCAGAGGGTGTTTTGTCCAAATTAACTGGAAAATGGGATTAAGAGGCCGGCTAAAAAAGAAAATATTTGATCTGCCTCGGCCAATTTTGGTCAAAATAAGCGGTAGGTTGAATTATTTGTAAATGAATTAAGCAGCACCCACTGTATTTTTCAAAAATTATCAATATTATTTCCTGGAAAATTATCGATTATTAATAATTTAGTCAGTAGAAAAAATTTGTTCATCCATTTTACCTTTCGATCATTTATAGTACTGGATACCCAATAGCCTTATCTCACCAGTGTCTAAAGCCCTAAAATGGATATAAGTTTTCTGAGCATACGCAGTAGATCCTTTTTCATCTGTTTTTGAAGCCATCACAAATTTCAAGATGTTGGCACGGATTTTTCTAAATGATCAAATGTTTTACCTTCGGTTTTGTCTCAGTCAATTCAGTAACCACTACCCATAACCATAAAAGTTGTTTTGGTTAACCAGAACAATAACCAGTAACCAAAATAGTACATTTTTAACCAATAACCAGCAATCAGTAACCAATATAACACTTTATTGGTTCCCAGTAACCAGTAACTATAAAAATGTTTTAGTTAAAAGCTCTACCTAGATATAGTTTATTTCAAATATCTCAGAGATAATCACCTTTCACAGCTATGTAGGTACTTAAAATTAAAAACATTAGTGTTAATCTGTGCGAACAAAACCGTTTTAGATGCATCCATTGTTGGGATATGTGAATCTTTACCTTTTCCTTTCCTCTCTGGCCCATCGAGTCATATGACTGTCACGTCGTTCTTATTTAGGATGGAATATAGCCTCCCTAATTATCGGCAGTGTAGCCACACCTAAATGTTCTAAAATCTTACATTTTTTCTTACAAATACTCAATAGGAAAATTCATGTTGGAAGGTTATGCTGACCCAAATACAGCTTAGCACCCCATATTTTACCCACCATTAATCTTATAAGGCTGGATATTAATCTTATAAAACTGGATAGAGGCATAAAAGCCTCGAATGATGATAAACTTTCAAAACGCTTCTCTCTTCATTTCTTCATTGTCATTATCTACCTTTTTTAATTTTGTTTTCTCCTTAGGATTTTGGTGAAAGTTTTCAAATTTTACACGCCGGTCGTGCGCTCAGAATCCTGCGTCTTGCCAAATTGCTCAGTTTAGTTCGTTTACTTCGATTATCAAGATTGGTGCGATACGTCAGCCAATGGGAAGAAGTATACGTAAGTATTACTCATTTAAACTCATCATCAGCCGGCTAAGCATACGATATTTCTATTACCTTTGAGCAGAAAAATTTATTTATAGTCTTCATGAGGCGACGATACAATCCACGAAAGCGATCGTATTCAATTATTCTTATGAAACAAATGCAAACGACCAATTTACTGCACAGATCAGCTAGAGAAGGGTGGGCAACCAAAATTTACATCAAACCTCGTGTCAAAAATATTGTCTTTGTACCTACTTAACTTCCTAGCGCTTAATTTATCTAACCCGGTAGCTAAACGTGGCGAACATCTCTGCATGCCATTTTGTAGACAATCATCAGATACAGTTTTCTGTACCCACGTAAATTAATTGACTGTACCTTACCAAAACCTCTCTTCTTTTTTTCTTTCATTCGCCTTTTAATTATTTGTTTATTTATTTTTGTTGTTCATCATTGTTGTCGTCGATATTAATTTGTTGTAGTGTTGTTGTCATCTCTATTCCTTTCATCCTTTCGTATATATGTTAGCTTGTAGGTATATGTTGTACCTACCCTTTTCGATGAAGTTATGGGGCATTTTCTTTTGTGTATGGCGAGATGGTATCCTCTGTATGCCTGATTTTTTTGTAATAACTTTAAAAAGGAGAAAAAGAAAGTTGAAATTTTCAGTTGGAACAACGTAACATGTCACATCCCACGTATATTTTAGCGCTGAATTGCGTAAAATCAACCGAAAGTCGGTAGGACCAATAGTTTTAGAATTATTGCGAATTATGTACCAAGTTTAATTGGTAAAATTCACGTTTTCTGGTAATTAAGCTTCTAACACTGAGTATAAAAAGTTGTATTTTTCAGGCCCACTTTTAAGGGTCGGAAAGTGTCGTACACAAAAAGTGATAAGAACCTTTGTTATAGAAAATATAATGTTAAACATTTTTTAACCAAACTATGCTTCCGCTATAGTCAATATTTCCGGAGAAAAATGCAAAAAACTGATTTTGGATGCACATTTTCCGTAATTTCCACTAGTTGGGGATTGAGACTTTTCGTATGTTATTTAGAATATTCATACCTTAAGATTACTGGGAAAAAAGCGAACTATAGCAATTTTCTAGAATAAGATTTCTATCTTCTCTAGACTAAGGTGTATTTTTAACGTAGAATTATAATATTTGTTTCTCATATAAAAATTAGGAGAATGTTATGCAACCCGCAACGGGGAAAATGCCCTATACATTTACATCCTTTTTCATATAAGTACAGTTATCATGCATCATTACACAAATATACTGGATAATACACTCGGAATCAAGAAACTAAAAATTGTTCACGCTATATACATTCGTATTTTCTTTTTCAAAAGGACTCCAGTGAAATTCTGTTCAAGAAAAAGACTACTCTCTTTCATTTTTTTTGCGACAAAAATACCCAAAGTGAAGTGCTTTTCAATTGTTCCTACAATCTCAAATATAATGGATGAATATTGTGACATAATATGATGGCGGTATCAATGAGTTCGAACTCATTAGCTTTTCTTAGGAATGTAAAAATTATGCCAAAATTATTAATAAAGCAGCTTTGGATGTTTTTTCCAAGTTACCTAATATGAAAAAAAATTTGTTTAAATTTGTGAAGGGTAACCTGCAAAATAATATTTGACCTATCTGCCACCTACATCAGCAGTTATTGTGGAAAATATTGCCGGATTCACACTTGGCTAGTTATGTAGCTACTAGCGAGCTATTTGGGGTAGGGGAGACTAGGGTACCATGGAACAAGTGTACCATGGATAAAACTAACTGCCCTTTACTTTTTGGACAAACTGGTCCTATAGCATTATGCATCATACACCTGGAAAATACTTCATTTGTTTACTATCGTTATCCAGTTTGTTGTTCAAAAGCTATTGCACTATTTATCAAAGTTATACCAAAAGTAAAATTTTAATAACTCACAAAAAGTGTGACCAATGGGAGCGAAGTTGAGCATTAACATTCTTAGATGTGTTTCATAGATGTTTAATAGTCAGTAATTAATTATTCAGAGTTACCAATACTCAAAAAAACATAGATAAAAAAACTTAGATTAAATACAAAGTTAATTTCTAGTAAGAAGGTGAACTTAGTGTACCTTGGTGTAAATTTTCTGATGTACCAAGGAATATGCTGAAAATACCTTACAATTATTTTCAAATAATTTTACCAATAAAATTAAAACTGCTCAAAAACATGAAACATTTGGGTCATGAGAAATTTTAGAATACTGTGAAAGATGTCTTAAATTAGCAAATTCATGAGGAAAATGTCACAACTGAAAAACAATCAGTTTTCATAATAATAATAATAATAATAATAATAATAATAATAATAATAATAATAATAATAATAATAATAATAATAATAATATATTATTATTATTATTATTATATTATTACAGTTAAAATGCAGATATCATTTGCTATCTAAATATAACTGCTTTTAGATGCAGTGCACGTCATATTGTATTAGATAAAATAAATTTAATTTTTAAGTTTAAATTTTTTTTTTATTATGGGATTTAACATGTACCATGGTACACTGAGGTAGTGTACTCTGTCTAAGGGTTGGTGGTTGGATAATAATGAAGATATTTTGGACGTATTTGTTCTCATTAAAGTTGATTTTTTTTTGTTTTCAATTTCAACACCTTTTAATTTCCAATAAGCATGTCTTACACTATGAAAAATTTTTTCTCAAAAGTGGCTGCACTGATTGCAAAAATGTGTCTTTAAAGAACCAAACAACTTGAAAATTTCATTCCACAAAACTTTTTTTCATCGTATTTTCTTCAAACAATTCTTCATAATTTATTTTTTTGAGTCAAGAGGAATGAAAACCTGGGAAACTGGTTTAGATCTATGTAGATAATTTAGCTAACATACCCCAAGATAACTCCATTGAATTTTGGTAACATAAGTAAATTAATATCTATCTGATTTTCTGTTCAGGCAGGGGAAACTGATACACTTTGACTCATGGTACACAATGGTATAGTCAAATCATATCTCAAATATTGTTAGGGCTGCAAATGTAAAGTTTTTTGTAGTTTGTGTAAATTTATCAGCTCCTTATAAAAAGTTATTTTCACATTATGTGAGAAAAAGTGTTTTTTGATGCCAAAAAGTGCCGGAATAGCTTCCCTCAGGCCCATATTCACAAACGTCACTTGAACCTCACTTCACTTAAATTTCACTTAAAAAAAGTTTTTTGCACAATTTTGTTCTTAAAAATGTGTGAACATTGTATCTCTTATGAGAGTTCCAACGTAAAAATAAACTGTTACCAAACTCTTAAACACAAAATTGTACCAAAAGTCATTTTTAAGTGAAGTTTAAGTGAAGGGAGGTTAGAGTGATGTTTGTGAATATGGGCCTCAGTGTCACTTAGGTGTCTTTATTTTTGGCAAACAAAACACACCTAGTAAAAGGATGAGGGCGTGCGCAACAAAAAATGAAAACTGTAAACAAAATGAAAAAACCATGATTATTTTGTTAGTGTGCGTGTGTACTTGATTGTGTTCATGATTCAACACACGCACACTAACACAGAAACGAATTTTTAGTTTCCGCGGACTCAACGAATTTAGCATTATTACCCTGACATGAAAAATGATATGTGTACGTTTATTTAACAAAATGAAAATTAATTACAAAAATAATTTCCAATGTATCCTTGACTGTGCAAGAAAATGAAAATCGTGCAAATTTTTTATGACTAAAATGATTTTTTCTCTAGAAATAAAAATATATTATGCATATTAGAAAATTAATTTTATCCATAAAAAAATTACAAAACACAAGTATACGTATAGGTTGTCAATTTTCAACTTTTTTAAACTACGACTTACTGTAAATGAATGTCGTCCCAGGCTGATTGGACGCAATAAACCGGCTGTAATTAAAAACAAATTTTCCTAGAATTTTAACCTTTTTATTCGCCTAAATTTTAGGAGATTGTTTTTTTTCCTTCAAAACTTACAAGTTTTAAAATAAGAAAAAATCCGTTGCCCTAAACCCTGGTTCCACAATGTTAGTGCGAATCCGATAATGTAGTTATAATATTTTGTTGAGTTGTAAAATAAAATAGTAAAATAGCCATTTAAAATAAGTGTAAGATTGTACACCGCTGGAATAAAACGGAATGGTGATGGGAGTGAGCCGAGTTGGTTAAAATTCAGCCATCACCCTCAGATCTTATCAGCAAAGTTTATATGTAGGGGTAGCTCGTGTTGTGGAGATTCCCCTTTAAAAATTTCAATGATATGGAAAAAAAACAGGAGGCTGTTAAATTTTATTTGATCGTTTTTTTAACGAGGATCACTCTTTCGACTGTAAAATAAAATGGGAGCACCATAAATAATGTTTGAAACATTCTTACAAAGAACCGCTAAAATTCTGTATTTATATCTAATAAAGTTCGTATTTGCAGGATTCGTACGAAAATTGTGCACAAATCCTTAATATAATAGTAATAATTGGAAGAATTTAAACGATTTATCACAATGTGCAGTTCAGAAGTTTCCGCATCATTTTCGTCCGTTTCATTTTAAAAATGATATGTAAGCAAAAAAGTATAATTTATTATACTAAAAATTTTGTTGTGATGCATGCCAGTTTTTTTTTTTTTTTTTTTTTTTTACTTTAGGTACTGCTCTTTTTTACTTCGAGTACTAAATGCTTTATGCTTTCCCACGTTACTGTTTTTCTCTGGCTCAGTAAATTGGATTCGTGTCTTTCACGGTCGAAAAGAAAAATTTCGATGAAGGAGGGAGGATAGAAAATGTTGAAAGAAGAGGAGATGACTATTTGCTTACAACTCCTTCACTTCGACAAAAGAAAATATATTTCAGTCGTCAACATCTGTTGGCGTTTGAACGCTGCAATATGTGTATTTCCTTATTTCCGTTGCAAAGCAATAGTGGCGGATCCAGAGCTTCGTTTTGGGGGGAGAAATATCAAAAATTTTTCATAGTTTTTGTATGGATTCTGTGGTCTTACTTACTTTCATTTTTTTCCTTGAACTTTTTTTTTTTTTTTCCTTTCTTGGCATTTTTGGAAAAATTTTCCAATTTCCCCCGTGGACCCTCCGTTGTAACGTCCACGTAGAGGAAATATCTACAGTCTCCTATTCAAATTCCATTATTTATTAGTTATTGGCCAATTTTTGTGGTAGAATTCAATAAAGTCAATTTACGTATGTAGAATATGAAAGATCAGAAAAAGTAATACCCAAGTAGAATTTAGATGCAAAACGGCCCCTTAGCAAATGGGTAGTTCTTCCTCTTTAGTGTTAAGTTTCCTGCCTCAAAACTCATAATTTACATGTCTATCTATCGTGTATATTATCTAAGCCCTCATTTGATTCTTGGTTCAATCGGTTTGACTGACGAGATCGGTTTAATGGTCATTTTGACTAATTCTCACGCTGTAAAATACGACTCAAATGTAACTTGGAGAAAATAACCCGTTTTTCACCACAGGTTAACACAGCTCCACCCAATCATAAGTGAAAAAATATATTGTATCAGTTATACGTCACTGTCACACTCATACATGTTCTACATGTGTCATTTATATCGCAAAATAATGTCGTTATAAAAATACTTTTATTAGGCATTCTGTTGAACTAACTGCGACATTTCAGTGGTGTGTCTTATTTCTGACGTAATTTTGGCTTATTAGTGAAGTATAAATGACACATTTAGTGTAGTACTGGAGATAGAAGTGTTATGTTTGTAGTCTGTATGTGCGTAGGTGGACTTAAGGGGGAATAGGCGGGACTCAGCCCACGAGAGCCAGAATTAGCCCCCCATAAAAGTTCCAGTCAAAAATGAAACTTGGGCATCCTAGGAGCAAATTTTTTCTAATCATTTTATTCTGATGGATATTTATATTTTCGTCCTTCGGGGTCTCTGCAACAAGACAAACGCAACGATCTTTTTTATTTTGTTCCTTTCCTCTCTATATCCCACCCAAAACTTTTGGTCCAGAGTCTGCCTATGTATACGTGTCTTACACGTGTCCCTATTGGTCTATACTATCACCGGTATTCTAGAACGATACTTGAATAATGTTTTATCAGTGACCCCCATGTGTAAGTATAGGATAAACCTGGTAAAACAAGTACGTAAGTTTAACTTAAGCGTGAGAAACATTTCAGAATAAATGCGTGTAGGTGTCACATTTGTAGAATAGATGAAGTGACAATAAACTTTGTCATCCTTAACGTGATACTGAATTAAGTCGAATTTATGATCTACATGTGTTACATCAATGTCAAACTTGTTGTATCCGCTTAATCTGTGATCTTTTTTTTGGGAGAATTTTAGCATTTTTAAGCTTTCATTGTATCCGTGTTAAAAATACACGTGACCCTGACTTTCACGTCATAACTGGATCGCAGATGACGCCCGCGTGACTTTACAGCGACGCAAGTGTAGCGGTCATACAACATTTTGTACCACATGTTGGATGTGACGTTTAAGTAAAAAACAAGTGATACGGACTTTGGGCCACAATTTTAATCCTGAAAAATTTCAGCGAACCAGTTATCGTCCATATATATATAAGATTATGTACATTAGTGATTCTTCCATTATGGGTGATTCTCAGAATAAGTCGATATTCTTGTACAGGATATATATTTCGGCAATGGTGAAAGTTTTTCTCTACAAAAATCAACTATGATAAATCTTCCACAACCTACTACAAAAGAAATAATTTCATTTTTTATGCCAAAATATCTATCGTGGTTATACACAATCATGAATTCATCTTCCCAAGTATTTTATACTATTTCTATTATTTATGTTAGTAGAAAATGATTAGAGTAAAAACTATTCGGAATACAAGTACCTATACATACCTATACAGTGGTGATAATAATAAAATTTTCACTTACAATGCCCACTTACTCCTCCCAGAAGTGTTTAAGTCTTGTAACACAGTTTTATGTCCATTGATGTGGCAATTTTTTAGAATCCCAGAAAACCTTGTTCTATTAGTAATTTTTTTCATCAATGATAAATTTCAACGGATGAAAATTAGATTTTTATCAAAAACGACGCTCTTCGTTGTCGGATTTAAATTTGGTTGTTAAAACTCATCATCGCAATTTATCTTTCATAGAAAATAATCTGTCCTTAGTCATGGATAGGATAGATTTTCAAGAAGCCATAGCTCAACCCCAGGGAGGCTCCTGTGGGCGTAATGTTGCTAACTTGTTGTGCTACATATATTTTTATAATTTCATCCAAACAATTTCAAAAATTGCCTAAAAATTTTTGAAAGAAAATTATGCCAAAAAATGTACTTATTCTAAGAATTACCTTCATATGACTTCTATGACAAATCTGTGTCGTTGGGACATATTTATGGCTAAAATGTAACTATAACTTTGAATGGGCCACAAAAATGACACTACAAAACACTGTCAAATTTCCATCACATTACAACACTATATGATTTGATTGTGTCCATGTCAATAGCTAATTAAGACTGGTGCCATAGGATTCATAAAAGTGATGTACGTGATTTTTGCAGTCTTGCATACTTTCACTTTACTTAGGCTGCAAGACATAATGGAAATCATCCAATGAAATTTATTAGGTAACTTGAAACAATTATTGCATTAAAAATTTTGTTAAGAATCTTTTGTCGATGTAATTATTGCAATCACATTATAATGCTGCTCGAAAACTTTGCATTATACTCACTTTGTTTTGTTTTCATTTCTATTGTAAAAGTCTTGTAAGACAACACAAAATTAAGGAAAGGAGTGGCATTCCAGATTTTGAATAGAATCTGCAGAATCGGCGAGTCGAAATGGCTCTTATTTTGCATTCTCGCGCTTTACATGTCAGTCTCCTTTCTTCACCGTATCACTAAACCGTCTTTTAATGGCCTCTTATTCTTTCTTTCTTTTTCCCTACACTCACCACAGCAGCTAACAAGCAGCCTGCCCTTATTTCGGAACCAAGCTATTGTTGAAAGTGGCCTTCTGTAGAATAATTTATGATTCAAAAATACGATTTTCAAAACCAACAAATAAGTCGATACTAGAACGAATTAAAAAAAAAAAAAAAGAATCTTTTACCTCGTGCTCATCAGTATTTGACTACTGAAAATGCTGAGCATGAAGGGTGCACAAAAATTTTAAAACGATGATAAAAAAAATCACAGTATAGAATAACTTTGAAATAGTAGATTATCAAATAATCCTTACCATCCTAATCTTTAATTAAATAAATAATAAATAATAATAAATAATAATAAATAATACTATCAAATACATTAATCATAAAATAAACCACTCTAATAATTAAAAAAATAAATATATATTAATATTAAAATAACTAAACAATAAAAAATAAATTTAAACAAAAAATGAACTTTAAAATCAAAATAAAATATAAATTAATTAAATTTATCTTATCATTAACTATAATAATAAAGGAACTTTATATTCTTTAAAAATAATCCTGTACTAATCATAAGGCTGTAAAAAATATGTGAAACATATTTTCTTCCATGCATCGGAATCTAAATTTTAATATGCTTTGTTTCAAGTACTCCTGAGCCTAAACACAAAATTTGAAAATACATAATTTTGTTATAAAAGCATAAATTTGCATATTTTGCCATAAACACATATTTTACCCCGTATTTTGCCCAAAAAACGGCTTATATATAATCGAATATTTCCAAATAAACCCATATTTTGACATTTTGATGAAAAAGTAGGCCTTGGTGAATTTTGTAGAAAATTTTGTAGTTTACGTTATTGCAGCAGTAAACTAAAAATGGTGCTGTCCGATGTTTTATGCTTACAACGTCAACTCTCAATGAATTTGAGGCGTTATTCATATTGGCATACATATCTGAATTAGTAATATTCGCTTTTTGCTTTCCAGTTCGTCTTTTTTTCACAAGGGTGTAAATAGCTACGTTGTAAAGAGATGGATCCACATTTCCTCAGTGGTCTCTTCGGACACTCCCCCAACAAAAAATCACAAGAACTGATAAAAGTACCCAATTTTTGGAGGTCAATCCTTTTATCTTGGCTAACGGGGTAAGCCCACCAGTTCCCCTCTTATATATATCCCCATTTTTTATATGCTCCATGCTTTTAAGATAAGAATAGAAATGAATGATAACCTTTGAGGATATTTGCTGGTAAATATATAAAAAAAAATTTGTTGGAAATTTAAATAAATATCTTTGTATTTTTTTAAAACTTAACATTTTTTAGTCCAATTTTTTCAAATTTATACATACTTACACACGTACATATTTGAAGAAAAATAAGAGCATATTTTTTCATATTTCATGGTAATTAACGCATATTTTTTAAAGCCCTAAAGGAAACAAACAAAAAAATTATAGTTGAAGTTTCAAATGAAGTGTTCAGTTAGACACAGATACATCAGTTAGAACAAAATTAAAATGTAGCAAATAAATTTGGTCAATTGATCAAAATAAAATTCAAACGGAACTAATGATTGATACAATTTTTTATGGTTTTTATTTGGATTCTGTGATCTTACTAAAATTTTTGCCCTTGAACTTTTTTTCATTTTTTGTTTTTCTTGGCAGTTGAGTTGCTATCCTGGATCCATCAGATTGATTAAAACGAAATATTAAAAACTTAAAAAGTAAACTAGTGCGAGTCTACACATTCGAATCGATAACCCACAATTTTTACATCTTCTAGTTTATTAATCTTTCGGTAATAATGAATGGCAATAATGATCTCTTTTTATTTATTCTGTCATTGACCGTTTGGAAGCTCCAGATCTCCCCGCATAAACAGCCTTAACTTTTATATAAATTTCAAACTGCATAGATACCTACCTAATCAGGGTGCCATTTACAAACTATCTATAAAGACCATAAATAAATCATGGCTATAAAAAAATATTCACGATTTGTCTATATAAATGAAACACAAACGCATGCGCAGAAATTAACCTTTTATTGATAAGAAGCAATGTTTTTATTATAAATATAAAAATCCACAGTAAAAATCACCAACACCAACATTCCCAACTCATTATAGGTCTTATTGACTTATATAGACATCTATGGACACGACCATATAGATCAATAAAGTAGTGATAAGTAAGAAGTATATGGCCCTTACAGCTGCTTTGTAGACATATCTACAAAGTTTATAGTAAACAGCCTTCAGAGTTACAGATTACAGTCTTGTAGTTGTAAACCTGCATACGTATTCAGAAATACGAATCAGTCGTTCTTTCTTAAGATCGTTGGTTCTGAAAATCGAAATTTTCGAATTGTCAAAATTTCTTCTATTTACTAGTTTTGATTCTGAAATGTGGGACGTCTCTAACAAGCGATGGGATGGGAGCTAGCTGCTATACGGTGGAAGGGTGAAAGAAAGGAAAAAAAATTTATTAATACGTTGATTTTGACATAGTGAATACCTGCTTAAAAATGAGAAAAGAATAACTATAATATCCAACGTTTTTATTTCCCAAGTGAACCTTTAACTCTTTTCTTTTTTTCAGTAAATAAATAAAGTGGCCATGTTGAATAAGCAAAATCACATAAACTAATATTCATACCGATGTAGTCGTTACACGTTTATTTCTATTTACGTCGACCGTCGACCATACAGTGCAACCCAAAATGACGTCACAGGCTGGCCACCCTTTCTTTACCTCATCTCATTGAGAGAAAAGATGTCCATTGAAATAATCAGTACATTTGATCGAATGATATTTTAATACCTGCTATTTTAATAAGAATTGCGTATTAATGAATCAATCTAATGATCTAATTAAGAAGTCTAGAACAAAAGAGTCTCGCTCTGGTGGCAGAAATTAAAGGTATTGAAAGGGTGATCATGTAGGTACGTTTGATTACTGTTCTTAGGTACAAAACTGGAATTTTTGAAAGGAAATATTTAATGTGAGAAATGACATTTTTTATGACTAAAACACAATTTCGTTTTATTATTGTCACTAATATATGATAAAACTGACAGTTGTATAAAAAATCGCAGTAGTGAATAGAATGAAAGCTTATAAAAATAACTCCTGAAGGATATTATGGATACATTTTTCCTTGTGGAAAATGGCATGAAAAAAAATGTAAACAATCTCCATGAAAACTCTTTCAAAAGTGGTAATACTTGATAAGCACTAGCGCTCCACCATCATTGGATTTCCCAATACATTTTAAAGGGAAAAACTATGATACTGATGAGAAATTACTCCACCCATAGACACAAAATACGACGTAATTCGAATTACCTTATAGCTACATTTTTCTCTATCATTATTAATTTTAATAATGGTGAATGCGTGGATGGTAGTTTTGTCCATTCAATGGCTGTCTAAACCAGCTTCTGATTAATGTATCTATACACCATCTCAGCCATCTCGTAGGCTATTAGTTTGTCAGTCTCGAGCCCTCTACTATCTCGCTACCTGTTTTATCTTCTATATCTGGCTGTATCTCTCTGCCTGTGGCCTCTTAGTAACTAACTCTTTTTATTTGTCATAACTGTCTTTCTCTTGTCTGTCGTCTGTCTCTGTCTCTGTCTCTGTCTCTGTCTCTGTCTCGTATACAAACTTTTTTCTTCGCTTATCATCTTTTCTTTTTTAGATTTTGCAGAATTTACAAAAAAAACGAACTCAAAGGCGTACTTGTCGAAGTTATTCCGCCGAACAGAAAGATAAGAAGTCGTTTCGAAAAAACAATCTGATTTTTAAGGTAATCGGTGGTGAGCGACAACTCATCAGACATGAAAAAAAATGGGTGCGAATGCCTACCTCATTTCGCACCCCCTCTCCCCCAAAAAAGCGCCACGTTTCCGCTAATTTTGAGCCCGCCAATCTGCCAGCCTGCATCAAAACGCCTCAGTTATTATTACAGTAAATTCTCACTTGGCTATACTTTTTACTGTTTATGTTTTTGTTGTTATTTTTGTTTCCGTTTTAATTTTTCTGTTTGTTTTTTGTTCTTTATATCTTACATTACTTAGTTTGTTTTTTGGTTGGTAGGTACCATACTCTTGTATTTTTTTAAGCTTTTCTTTTTCCTTTTCTCCCTTTTTTTCTTTATATCTCTTTTTTTTTTCACATCATTTATTTGTAGGTACTTCATTAATTTATTTGATTTTATAGCGTTGAATTATTTATTTATTTATTTTCATCTCTTCACCAATTATCTAGATATATAAGCGTACAACTTACGTGATCAATATTTCATATTTGTCCACATTTTTTTCAGCTTGTATACCTACCTGTTATAAGCTTGTTATATTTTGTTCACACTAAGAAGTGCATGACATCATAAACCATATCCACACTTGTCTGCTCGAAACATGATGTTTGTTAGGTACTCTACAAAATTAGGCTTATCATTATACAAAAATATGCATCGATACTTTTTCCTCTTTCTCTAACTGACCACCACATCTGTTTGTGATTCTGGTATTACGCACTTCTTAGCAAGTGTGTGAATGGAGTATAGATGATGTTGATTCAAGTACAAAATATTATTTTATGCATACTGGGGTTTAGTCCAGCCAAATCTTGCAAAAAATAAAAATGAAAATATTACATAAACTTTAACTATATATAGGGTTGTTGGATGGGTCTCCCAGACTAAGATACTAAAAATGTTTCCTTCCCCACCTTTTGAAATTTTGGGGAGGAAATGTTTGTCCTCAAAATTTGGTTTTTTGCACTTTTCTCCGCAAATTTTGATTTTGTGATAAAAATAGGTCAGTAAAAAATTGTTCAGCATAAAATGTTCTAAAACAAAAGTGACATGTAGTTTTTTACGCAGCGTATTTTAAACGTAGTAGGTATTAAATTATTTTCAATATTGAAATTAAATTTCAATATTAAAATAAAATAAAATAGTGTTCTTATTTATTTATTTATTTATTTATTTATTCATTCATTAATTCATTCCCCTTTCTTTCTAGAGAATCTTGAAAAAACTATTCTTCAATGAATATGTTCAATAGCATTATGTAGATAATTTGTAAACCCAATATATATTTTCTAACATTTAACCCCCTTTCATAACCCCTTCAAACAAAAAAGGTTACATGCAGTTTTCCTCGACACCCCCTTCCCCTCCAGAGAAACTTGAAAACAAGAAAATTCAGTTAATACAGTTGTTTTCAAGACTCTCTGGAGAAGAGGGGGACATCAAACAAAAACTGAAGATGGAAGGAATGGTAAAAGGTTATGGAAAAGGAGTAGATTGGTAAAAATATATATTGGATTTACGAATTATCCACGTAGTTTGATAATTACGAGTTATATTTCGGATATAGGCTACTTCTATTGAATATATTCAATGAAGAATTGTTTTTCAAGACTTTGTGGAGGGAAAGGGGGGCATTGGGAAAAAAACTGCATGACATATTTTTTGTAAAACAGTTTATGCTAAACAATTTTTTACTGATCTATTTTTATCAAAAAATTAAAATTGGTAAAGAAAACAGGCAAAAACCAAATTTTATGAAATAGACACACCCTTCCGCAAAAATTCAAGAGGTGGGGAGGGTGAAACTTTAAATATGTTATTTAAAAAGATTCACCCAACAATCCTATATAGACAATGTTGGTATGCTAATTTTTTTTTTAATGCTGATTTGATTGAACTAGTTTGAAAACATGTTAATATGTTAGTAACAGTTTTTACTTTTCCTGAATTTATAATTTAAAAAAAAAAACTTAAAAACTTCGTCATAGTTGAATAATATAACAAATATTTACATTATTATGTTAGGTATTATATAATTTGAAGGTCCCTTTTTCTATGAAGTTGAAATCTCTTCTAAAATGGCCCATACAAATAAGATTCAAAAATTAATGTGGGGATGTTTTCCTCTTTGCCTCCCTCAGGGCTCGGCCCTGGGTCGACAGACGGGTCACAGACCAAAGTCCGCGACCCATACTAATTGTGCATTGCACATTAAACAAATTACATCGTCTGTATGCAATCATACAGACAATGCATTTCTGTGTTTACCGTGAGGTGGTAAACTGAGGCAAGTGAGTATGTAATAATTACATACTCATTGACAGTATACGTGCTGCGGTCCATATAAGGTACCGCCTCGCCTTTGGATGATTGCCCCAGTTAGGAAGTACGCTTAGTGTATGGTTAGGCATCTTAAACCGGCTGGCTACCAGTACTGAGAAATAATTCGGTTGCTCCGCATGTAAACCACTGTCTCCCTCAAAGGTTCCATGAACCCCGTGTAGGTAGCATCTACCTACACCAAACAAGCCACAGTGGTGACCTCAACGTTGCTACAGTGGTTCAGGCGTGAAAACGCTTGACAAGCGAGAAATCGCTCTGCTGATAAGTGCGGCTTGGACGCGACTTTTTCATTGGCTAGAAATAGCTGATGTGACTTAGGTGACTATTATTCTCGACAGCGAGTGGGAAATTTACCCCCCTGTATCAAATAAACGTTGCCCATAACCGGATAGAACACGCATAAAACATCTGCTAGATAGGAAATAGTCCTACAATAATTTCTGCTACAAATTCGGTTAAGCTGGATTTTCAAAAATTAAGAAACGGAAAAATAATATGAAAAATAATGCTGAAAAACGACGAAACTAAAATGCCTGGAACTTCAAACGAAAATCCAGAGGAAAAAGAATGTAGGTTACTGGCTGAGAAACAGGCTCAGATAGAAAAAGAGCTTTTCGATCAATATATGAAAGAAATTGTACCCAAGGCAATATCAGAATACGACAAAAAGAAAGTCGAAGAAAATGCCAAAAACACACTCAAAAAACGGATCCAACTACCAGAGTTTCTCCCAAAAGATGTAGAAACTTGGTTTATTCAACTGACCGGCTGTTTCCGACTCGAGGAGATTCCTCGAAAGCTTAGATACAGGCAATTATGTGGAAACATGCCTGCACAAATCATAAAAGCTTGTCCTGACATAATGTAATGTCCTGACAAAGCAGAAGATTCATACAGTTGGTTCAAGGACAAAATAAGAACTGCATTTGGCATAACCGCTTGAGAGGAAATTTGAGAACTGATGAGAGGCATGTCCATTGGAGATGACAAGCCCACAGTATTCATGGCTAAACTTATGAAAAAAGGGGATAACCATGTATCACCCTGTAATAGCTGACTGATTTTGCCAACAACTACCTACATCAGTTGTGCAATCACTTGGAGCTCTAAATCTTACAAACACTACCAGTGATGAAGCATTGATAAATTTGGCTAAAGCTGTTGAACAGGCACTTGAATATACAGGTAAAACTGCAATTAGTGCCGTCTCAGCAGAAAATCCAAAATAGCGGAACTAAGAGCCGAAATTGCTGCATTAAAAATGGAAAATAAAAATAATGCCAACAGCAGCAATGGAAATCGCAACAGCCGCTCAAAACACCGAAATTGGCAAGAACAAGACTCTAGATCTCGTGACCGCAGAAATAATAGCAGAAAAAACAGCCCTGGCAGAACACCACCAAGGTCTAAATCTAGACCCAAATACAAAAACCCGCATTGGCATGAAGACTATTGCTTCCACCATAACAAATGGGGAGAAAATGCCAGGACTTGTAAAATAACCTGCCAAACTAAAAATTATCAAATAATTAATATAATTAATGCGTGCACGCAATCAAATGATAAATTCGTCAATATATTGACAGATTTTCCTGGTATCACCGAAACAACTTTTAATCCAAATCCTACATACAAACATGACACAGTTCATATAATAGAAACTGTAGGACAACCCTGTGTAGCCAAAGCAAGACTCTTAGCTCCAGATAGATTAAAAGTGGCTAAGGATGCATTCGATAGAATGGTAAAAGAAGGAGTTTATAGACCCTTAAATAGCTCATGAAGCTCACCCATTCATTTCATCCCTAAGCCAGGTGGAAAATGGCGAGTAGTAGGTGACTACAGATGCCTAAATGCCCAAACAAAACCAGATAGATATCCAGTTCCAATATCATGGATTTTAATATAAACATGAAAGGAAAAGATCTGTTTACCAAAATTGATATTAATTGGGCTTTTCACCAGATACCTATGGCTAAAATTCGGCCTCTTCAAATATCTTCGAATGCCATTTAAATTAAAAAATTCTGCACAGACATTCCAGCAATTTATAAATGGTGTATTGAGAGACATACCATATGCCTATGCATACATAGATGATATCTGCATATGCTCCAGTGGAGGCATTGAAGTGCACGAGAAAAAAGTGAGAACTGTATTACAGCGTCTGCACGCTGCCGGTTTAACTATCAATCCTGGTAAATGCGAATTTGCAAAATCAAATATTGATTTTCTCGGGTGCAACATTACTTCCGCTGGAATTTCCCCTCAAAAAGTCCGGGTTGAGCCAATAATAAACTTCCCTAAACCAAAAACAGTCGCTGAATTAAGACGATTTTTAGGGATGACAAATTTCTATCGACGTTGCATAAAGAACGCAGCTGCCGAACAAGGCAAATTATTCGATTTGATTAAAACAAATAAACAACGCGATAAAACTCCTGTCATATGGACAGAAGAAGCTAATTTAGCATTTGACAAAGTCAAAAATATGCTGGCCAACACGACATTATTAGCTCACCCAGATGACAGTCTGCCATTATGCATAGCAACAGACGCATCAGACTTTCAATTGGTGCAACATTGTACCAAATTGATAAAGCAATTCCACTTATGGAAATGTCAGCCCCAACAGTGGCTACAGAAATATATTCAACGTGGATTGCTAGATATGGTGTGCCCCAAAGCATAACTACAGACCAAGGTTGACAATTCAAAAGCCAAATATTCAACGAGCTAGTAAAGACCTTGGGTGCTAAACACTGGTCCACCACCACTAACCACCCACAATCTAACGAGAAAGTGGAAAGGTGGCATAT
Source organism: Ericerus pela (assembly GCA_011428145.1). NCBI lineage: Eukaryota > Metazoa > Arthropoda > Insecta > Hemiptera > Coccidae > Ericerus > Ericerus pela. The sequence goes on from WOFM01001087.1 coordinate 392,270, forward strand.
GGCTCTAAAAGCCTCAATCATGGCACACGACACTAAAAGATGGAATGATAGGCTACCAACCCTCTTATTAGGCCTCCGATCAGCCTTGCAAACAGATACTGGACACTCAGCTGCTCAATTAGCACTCGGTGAGGAATTGCGCTTACCAGGTGACTTTTTCTACAAAACTAAAGAAATTAACCCCGAAACATTAGTTCAAAATATAAAAGACGACGCAAGTCAATTTCTAAAACAAGCTGCAACTCATGGAAAACCTAAAACTTATGTCTCGAGACAATTAGCGACAACTACGCATGTGTTCTTACGAGAAGAAGGGATGAAAAAGGCTTTGCAGAAACCCTACACCGGTCCCTATAAAGTAGTGGATAGAACAGAAAAAACATTCACCCTACTTATAGTCGATAAAGAGAAAAAAGTCTCAATAGATCGTGTCAAACCTGCATTCCTAATAGCAGATTATAAAGTCAATGTCATAAAAAATTGCAAGGAAAATAACATGGATAACGACATAAACATAGCCAAAAATCCACAAGAAATTGTCGAACAAAATACCGACACATAAAAGCTACATACACAGCCAGAAATAGTACAAGAAATACATAGCGATGTACTCAAACCAAATTTGGAAAAAACGATTCCAAAAAATTTGTCAAATTTGATGACAATGTACGAAAATATTACTACAATCCAAAAGCGCCTATAAAGCCTAATAAAAGAGGCAGGCCTAAAGGTAGTTACAAAAAACAAAATCAAATTCCGAGTCGTAGATCAGAAAGGTTAGCCTAACACCAAAATAGCTAAACCGAAACATGATCACAAATACAAAATTCACTCATACAAAAACCACAAAATTCCCAAACCATAGAAAAATAAATGGGTATAAAAAAGCAAAATAAAATTTATTCACCATTAACTCCTGCATTAAAATATAGCAGAAGGTTAAACAAAAATAAAAATATCAAAAAATGGTCATAAAAATCAAAAATAAATCTTCCTCCTCCAGGATTTGAACCTAGACACAGAGAAGAAAAATGCGAAAATAAATCAGCTCAAAAATAAAACATCTATCGTGAAATTCAAAATAAATTCACGTGTGTTTTTATAAAAACAGAAATCAGCTGACGAACAATGAGAAACGGTGCAACAGCAATGACACACATCCTTATCGCAGAACATACCACAACGTACGTTTCGATAAGGATATCGCACCACCGTTCCTTATTGCATTGACCTATATAAAATAATAAAGTTCATTCACTTGAATACGTTGACCCACATAAAAGCACGTGGCAATTTAAATCAACAAATTTTGCTCATAGAAACTTCTACGTGGGAATTTCTTAATGGTGGGAAAATACTAAATCTTTTATACTGATATGAATTATGATAAACTCGACGACAAATTCGTACCAAATGAAACAGCCAAGAGCGATACACAAATCATTCGTTTGTCGATTACGCTCCGAGCATCATCGCATTCTGAGTTCTTAAAACTTGTTCAATTCAAACACCTATTTCTGTGCCATAAAAATCACTTTTGAAAATTTCTCATTTTCCGCTTGTCTTAATTGACACCTTACATCTTACCTAAAAATGTCTTCCACCTCTGAACCTTTGCTCGACTATGAGGAAGCCCTCCTCGCAGAAGAGCAGGAACAGAACAATCGGAAGCATGACATCATGCTTTCCCAACTTTCTCCTTTGGCGAGCAATCTCGCTTTGAATTCCACCCCGAGGCCAGAGGTCAGTTCAGTCATAGCTGAAATGACCCAACCTCTTCCTCGCCACCTTCCTATCGGCGAGACCTTGGATGCTTCATGATCCATGATCACCCTCATGGATGTGGACCCATCTAGGAGTATTCAGCCTTCTTGCTCCAAAATCACGGTCCATAGACAGGACACCCGTATACAGCCTTTCGTCCAACAACGGAATTCCATTCCTAATACAAATTCCAGAAACTCCACTCAGGCGATTAGGCACAAGAATAAAAAGAGAGGAGCACGATCTCGTGCTAACTATAATCAGCAAAGGATCCTCAATTATAATACGGGGACTTTTACTGGCCATGCCTTAGGCCAAGCCCTCCGCAATATCCTCTTTGGAGGATTTAGGTCTTCATAATGAAAAAAACTAATTTTATCCTATTAATTTACAGTTTTCTCATGATAATCAAAGGGAGCAAGGAGATACTGCCCTTTCCGAAATGTCTGTTTTCTTCACCCCTTGTAAAATTTCCGGAATTTATCTACCAAATATTGATTATTGAAATATCATCAAATGTTGAAAGTATTTTTTTTTTAAATTAATTTATAGTTTGATCGGTATATTTTCCCAATGGAATTAATCAGTACCGCTAATGTTCCCAATTTTATTTTTTTGCATGACGTGTATTAATTGAAGTGAAGATTTCAATAGGACTAAACAGAAAATTCAAACGAAATTGTAACTTTAGTTGGAACTTTTATACATTCATTTTGTCTTATTCAGATTTCAGAAATTTGTGGATGATTAAACTAGAGTACCTAATAATTTTAAGCAAATATGTAATGAAATTTTCAACTTGGTTTTATCGAAATTAGACCAACGTTTTTTCGCGAATAGTCCACTGATAGATGTTACTACTGATAACATTACTAGCCTAAATTTCGAACATCTGGAGTTCCGTAGGTATCTAAAGGAATTTTGGTATCATTATGCCGAACAAAGAAAATGCAATTTACGTGAAATGATATTTTCAAATCAATAAAATAAAGGAAAGTTGCCACTTGAATCATCAGAAACATAAAAGAGGTTTTGCAGAGACACATAATATTTTATATGCTCGCAACAATAACAACAGAAACCTGTAGCCTAAAACTCTACACTCTGTGAAACCGGTAGAGGTGGCCCAATATCGAAACTATCGATAGTATCTATATCATTTTCGATATCGATTTATTTTTTCGATAGTTTTTCTTTCGATAGTTTATTCGATAATTTAACCAAATTTTCCAGTTTCTGAATTTTTTTTTTTTTCACGGAAGGGTACCAAATAATTTATTTTCAGCTTTTTTGTGAGGATCGACAGGATGGTACTTACGGTACAGATATATTTTTGTTTTAATTGTGGCTGTAAGATGCCTAATTTTGAACAAATGACTACGAAATTGGGAAAAAATATTCAATGTAATTTATTTTAACATACTAACATGCTACCAGTTTTGATGCGGATCGGCCGGATGGTACCTCCATGAAGTCCATTTTGTTTCAATTTTGAAATAGGTAATGGTTTTAAAATGAGTAATTTCTGATTAACAGTAACAAAGTTTAATGCAATCATCAATTATTATGATTAACTTATTATTAACTTTTTAGTTCCTAATTTTCTACTATGTGAAAAACTATTTCTTCTAACAGAGCTACTATATGTGTTAAAAGTTTTTGATGTGTTAACATCTTAGTGCTCGTTCTATGGTAGGGGCTGAATGAGAATTACGTCAGATTTGCATAACTCGTAACTCTTACAATGTAACTCTTGTTTGTGTGTGTTATATGACGTGTAGGTGAGTGATTGTGTGAGTGTTCAACACGCATCCTCACAATCACACTATTATGTTTACACATCAATCCTTCATGAGTATAGCCCCAGCAGAACTCGCCTTTTTTTTTAAACCTATAATGACGACATAAAATTCAGACATTCGTACTCAAATTAAAATTTTGAAAAGCTAAAGGGAGGGCTTACAAAATTCTTTTGCTTCATTGAAAAAAAAAAATCCTAGCCAGCCCCTGGTGTGTTTAAGCAATATTAATAAAGACGAGACACTATCGAAACTATCGGTATCGAAACTTTTCGATATTTTCCATCTCTAGCAAAAGGCTCCAGAGTAATAAAAACAATTCTAAAATTTAATATTTTACGTATACAATCCCACCATTCCCCCAAATACAACCAACATATCTGTTCTTTTCGAAACTTCATTTTCACCATAATGACTGTATTTTTGATGCGCATATGCTTAAACAAAATACAAATACGTCGGTACCTGAAAGAAAAGAACTGAAATAATCTAGCACAGGTCTATAATATGATTTTACTGTGCAAATTATGCAGCCGCGTTCTTTTGTAAACTTGGACTCTTTTTTTATTTCTTATTCATTCGCCATGATCACAAAAAATTGTATCTGCTTTTTTTTTTTTTTTTTTTGGGACTAAAATGCGAAAAATATGAGAGAAAACTTTACTTATAACCTGATTAATAACATCGATAAAAAAAATCTTTGTCACTATTGGACTAGGTACCTTTTAGTCTACGCTTCTAGCGCTTTGTTTGTTCCAGTGATTACTCTTTCGTGCACGCAATTAATTGCATACAGACTAACTTATAATGCCCCAATTAATCGCATTCGAGAGTGTCAACGAGTATATTTTTCCTACGTTTCTGTTATTAACTTTACATTTACAGCTTTACGCTTCGATTTGCAATAATTGATGTTACTACGACTGGCAGGCCTAGCGAGTAGATTTAGCTAGATTTGTTTTGCTGTTCGATTTCTGTCAAAAAACGTCAAATATATTATTCACCTGAACTATAATAGCCTGCATATATTTTTAGTAGTTGGTGGTGAACACATAATTTTTTGTCCAGAATGTGAGAAGATTCAGGAAAATAGGCCAACATACTAGCTGGAAAAATAGTGGTAGAGGCATCTGGCTCCTGTATATACATATAGCTGCGATTAACTTTCTCATTCAACAGTTGAGAGCAAAGACAGCCGGCCCATCCCCGGAGTAATATCCCAAGAGGGCAAACTGTAGACCGAGAAGTGTAAAATTTTTTATAAATTAAAAATTTTGCAGAAAAATTTTTTTTTATTAAAAATATTAATTAAAAATTTTTTTTTAATTGAAAATTTTAATTAAAAATATTAAAAAACATTGTTAATGGGTGTTCCGTCGTATTTAGACAGACGAATACATTCGCTGACCTAAATACTCCGCAACAATTAACGGCGAATATTTCCTCTAAATATTCACCGTTACCTCCGTTAACAACCCAATTAACAGAGCCAACAGTTATGCGGACGTTTAACAAGTCAGCATAACTGTCAGCACTATTTTGGCATGTACATAAAGTACCTTTCGTGAAACGTAAACAATATCAGGCACAAAAAGAAGTCACTTGGTAAATCGATTTACACCAAAACTTCACTTGCCTTTCTGAAGAGTTTCGATGTGGTTATACTACGCTGAACTCAAAGTCTGTAGGTGTTCCTAGACACCACCAAGTTAGTAGTCCACCCTATGTAGAGGTGAGACATTATTAGATAGAATCTTAGTATATGTATATGTGTGTTTTACGTACGATTATCCGCCAAGTGAGCGAAGTAACTTAAGTATAAGAATTTAATAGTGACGAGGTGTTACCGAAAAGTATTGTGACTTAAATTCCGTATTAAATATCGTTAAACAAAAGTGTCCGTTTATTTTGTGTGTTTGTTCACTACTATCCGGGATAACAAACACAACAAAATTGGCGCCTGAACTAAATTAGAATCCGGCCTTCTCGAAAATACGCAAGTAATCGTTTTCGCAAACTAAAACCTTTTTTTTCGGACAACCTAAAGATCCAAAAAATTTTATATTAAATATACAGTGACTGAAATCTCGCGTCAATTATTTTCAGAGCATCACGCCTCGTAAAGGTGCTCAATTAACGAGAATTATTTTCCCAATAATTTTCAAAATTTTGCGCCCGCGAAAATAAATCGCATTTTTCGTATCGCGAGCTCGTGAGGTGAAGCCTACACTCCCTTACTTGAGCGACCTAGCCTAAAGGCATACAAAAATTACACAAACAAAATATTGTTGTATTTGGCAAAGAAAACAACAATATAATATTCGCGAAAACATCCGATAAAACGTATCAACCGAAAACCAGGAAGCTGGATTGAGAAACCAAGCAGTCAACCAGAAATCAGGATAGCGAACAGGACAACGTAGAAACAAAGGGCCCAAAGTATCATCGAATGCTAATAATCTGTAAGCAGAAAAATAATATAGAATATTACTTTATTATATATTGGTGTAGAAATTGCTGTTTTCCCTTTTTTAATTTAACATTTAAATTAACTGAATGTCTATAAATCCAAACCCTAATTCGGATAACATTAATACAGATAAAAGTAAAGTAACAAATCCTGAAAATTTACAAACCCCAAATATAAACCTAGAAAAGGAAACAAAATCAGAAGAAAATTTCCCTCCACTAGCTAATCATTGGGGAAGCAAAGTCTCCACACAATTTTTGTACGAAATTTTAAAACTAGCCAAAGTATCAAGAATAGAGAATAGAAGCAGATACGATTTACAAAGAAAGCTTTATAAAGGCAAGAAAGGCAAACACTGGCTGCTAAACGTACTTTATACTAACCCTAACATCATTAATTTAAAAGGCACAAAAGAACTAGATAAACTTGTAACTGAATCAGCAGAAAGTAGACGAGCCACAAGAAATTCAAAAAATAATCTAGAATCAGTTATAGACTCCAAAACGGAAGACGAAGAAACCCCTAACCCTCACCAAAGAATAAAAACTGAAAATAGAAAAACTAAAAAGTTGATAACAGAAAGCGAAGAAAGAAAATTGAGAGAACTAGAACTGGCTAGATCTCCTAACAAAATACAAATAAAAATTGATGAAAACAAACTTAAAAACATAGGTAACTCCGACGACGAAATCTTTGAAGAAACATCCGATAAAATAAATAGAATCCAACAAGATAACTCAATAAGCGACTTCCTCATACAAATCAATACCCCAAAGGAAGATAAAAATTCAAATTCCACAACAACCTCAGGTACAAATTCACCCATAGGAATTGAACCTTTTGACAATCTAAACAAATTCAACACAAAATTTAAAAGCGATATAATAGAATTCCCGCAGATAACACCAATAAATAACGAACAACAAAATATGGCATTTCCCAATTTAGAAGACCCAAATCTAAGAAACTTCTGGACAAGATCAGAGAGATGGACCCCCAGCCATTTTGCCAATGGCCCAGATGAGAATATCTTAGAATTTTTATTCGAATACGAGAGACAAGCAAAAACGTTCGAAGCTACAGAACATGTAATGAAACGCAACTTAAACATAGCTTTAAGAGGACCAGCGTTAGAATTATTCGCCGCTGATAATACAATAACTCCAGAAACAGAATGGGAGGAAGTTAAGAAAATACTAACCAAAATCTTCAAAAAAGATAAGGAAACAATCAAGAAAAGAATAAAAGGATTAAAATTTGATGACCAATACTTTACGATAAATGTCCCAAAATTTTTTAGACTATATAAACAACTTGATGCTACAATTTCGGAAAAGAAAATCTGTGATAATTTCTTAACAAGATTATCGGGTGAAATGCGAAAATATTTTGCCTCAAAAAACCTTACAACGCAAAACGAAGTTACCAACACTTACATAAGTTGGAAGGAATACAAAGAAAGAGCATTGGATTTAACGGATGCGCAGAAAACAGAGGAATTACTCGCAAAAGCAAACGAAACGATTGAAAAAATGCAGAAACAACTAGAAGAAGTACTAAAGGGAAAAACCCCAGAAAAGAAGATGGTAGCAAAAATAGAACCAGTCCCAACTTCTCCCACTGACCCAACAGTAGCAGCAATGATAGCAGCAGGATGGAAACCTCCCAATCAGAACAGGAGAAACCAAAATCCAAATCAAACAACGAATCAAGAAAATACAAGCCCAGAACAAAGACCAACAATGCGTAATCGTAACAACGAAAGATCAGATCAACGACCTCGACAACCGAGAGAATACGAACAAAGCCGCTTATCAAACTATCGAAACACACGATTACGAGAAAATTACCGGGATCCGAGCAGAGAAAGATATTCTCAAACGGACATGAGAAACGCACTATGCTACAATCGTGGTAAAATGGGACACTATGCTAGGGTATGTAGATCAGCGAACAGAAACTTTAGTGGATATCGAGATACAAGACAACCTCGATACAACCCTCAACAGAATTACGGACCCAGAATGCAACAATATGGGCCACAAGTGCAACAAAATTATACCCCACCACCAGCTTATCCAGGGTATGTGACGCCCCAACAACAGTGGACGCCACAGGTCGCTCAAACACAACAAACATACCCACCTCAACAACGACCAGCCGAATCAACAATTTATCAACCGCCAAAAAACCCGCAGTAGAGCCCGTCTACCTAACACATTATCGTGACAAAGATATAAGGGCCTGCAACGGTTACACTCACCATCCGGACTGCGCTGCAAACCTTATTTCAGATCCATACGCACCGAATAACCGAAAGGTAAATATTCGGTTAGCATCGCGGCAATCAATCAGGGCAAAACGCAAGTTGATAATACCCTGTGCTGTCGTACGCTGTAACGAGACTGAAACAGAGGGCACAATAGACACCGGATCTGAGGTAACATTAATCCATTATAATCTTATAAAGGGACAAGTGATTAGACCAGCAAGAGTTTGTATGGTAGCCGCCAACGACAGTGCAATTGCCGTTATAGGAGTAACCGATATCACCATACGAATGGGTGATCTACTCCTCGATGCGGAGACATACGTGACCACTGAGATCACAACCAACCTCCTTATAGGATTCGATTTTCTCAATCGGTATAAAGCCGACATATTATTTTCTAAGAAATTATTTAGAATAGGACCGTCTTGGAGACGAGAAACATATGAAATAATTAAATATAAGGAAGAGAATGCGGAAGGATTTATACGTGCAAAAGAAGAACTATATATCGCCAAGGAATGCGAACATTTTGAGTACCTGGACCCAGAAGCTGGAATAGCTGATCCGGATGAAGAACTCCTTACGACTTTTGGACTAGAAGGACAATACACTATAGATGAAATGGGATGGCCAACCCTTCGATTTTATAGTAAATACTTTGATGTCGAAATCGCGAATGGAACGATCTTAGGACGCTATAGGCTCAAACAGCCGACTTTGCGGGACTGTAAGACAAATTCCGTCCGCCATGGCAGACCTAATGTCCAACGCATAACGACGGGGGACATTATAGAAAACCATGGTGAGGAGGTGGACATGCTAAGATTGATCCGAATAACGCGATCCGACAGTACAGTCCTACACGATAATGAAGGAAATAGAGTTAAGATAAATAAGAATTTAGATAAAGAACAAAAAGAAGAAGTAATTCAGACCCTTAAGAAATACATGCATATATTCACAGAAGGATCTGACAAAATAAAATTGGCAAAATTAAAGCCAGCGCATCTAAATTTAAAAACAGATGCACCAATCGTCCGTAGAAACCATCACATGGGTTTATACGAAAAACGAGAAATACGTAAGAAAATAAAAGAATTTGAAGAAATAGGTATACTTAAGAGAGCAAGCACGCCATACGAAAGCCCTGTTTTTCTCAAAAAGAAAACAGATGGCAAATTTCGTTTACTAATAGATTATAGAGGAGTTAATGATATAATAAAACAGGACACAAGTAGAGTCCCAAGATTATCCGAAATATGGGATGCACTAAGAGATAAGAAATACTTCTGCACGTTAGATCTAAACCAAGGGTTTTATCAAATGCCCCTTGACGAAGAATCTAAGAAAATAACAGGCATAAATGTAGGAGGCGTTAGCTACGTATTTAACGCAACCCCACAAGGTTTATGCGCAAGCCCAAGTATTTTTCAAAGAGCAATGACAGATCTTTTTAATGAAATTCTCGAAGACAAAGTAATAGTCTATATAGACGATATATGCGTCTTCGGAGAAACATTCAAGGAATGCCTAGCAAACCTAGATGAAGTATTAGCTATATTAAAAAACGCAGGATTAGCAGTAAAAACAAGCAAAAGCAGCTTCTTTGACGAAAGCATAGAATATTTAGGACACAAGATATCATACAATAGATTGGAACCCACAGAAAAGAACGTAAAACCTATCAGAGAAGCACAGCCACCAAAAACACTTCGACAATTACGAGGATTTTTAGGAATGGCTAATTTTTATAGAAAAATGATAAAAAACTTTTCTAAAATAGCCTCACCATTAACAGAACTTACCAGAAAAGAAAATGTGAAAACTAACAACAAGATAAAATGGAACGAAGAAGCACAGATCGCATTTGACACTCTGAAAGATAAAATAACCTCAGAACCTATTCTCGCAATCTACGATCCAGATGCCGAAACATATATGGAAGTAGACGCTTCAAAAACAGCGATAGGCGCAGTAGTAGTACAGATAGATAGAAAAACAGGAGAACATCATCCAATTAGTTTCTTTTCAGAGAAAATTCCAAAAAACCAACAACACTTATGTTCATTTGATTTGGAAATGATCGCCATTACTGACGCATGCGAGTATTTTAGAGAATTTCTAGTATATAAGGAATTCACCGTATTCACAGATCATGAACCCCTTACATATCAAAGCAGATTTAAGAAACCAAACGCACGCCTCAATAGACTAATATCAAAATTGGGCAAATACCACTTCAAACTGAGACACATAAAAGGTGAAAACAACAAAGTAGCCGATTATCTGTCTCGTCTAAATGAAGAAGATGAAGATTTCGCCGAATTCAAGGATGGTCAATTCACCATACCTGATGGAACACCAGACCCTCCGATAGAAGAGAAAACAAAGGAGAAGAAAATAAAAGCTATTACAAGAAGCAGAAAAAGGAAAGAAGAGGATTCAGGTTACTCTGAAACAAACACCGAAAATAGTGAAAATTTGGATGACGACGGAATCTCTGTAACATCCGAGAACTCGGAAAATTCCATAGATTCCGCTGCATCAACAAATTCTTACATTTCTAACACATCCGATATCTCCGATATATCTGAAAATTCAGAACAAGAAAACCTCATAGAAATAACAGACGAAGAAATACACAATTTGTGGGATAAACAGAGAGAAGATGAACATTGGAATACAGTAATACAAATACTAGAAGGTGGCAATGAAAAAGAGCTACGTAAGAAATTCAAGAGTAAAAAGTCACAAAACATAAAACCCTTTTTCCTAGATGAAAATGGTATTTTATGGAAGAATGACACCAAAAAAGAGTACTATTCAGCAGTACCAGTAATACCAAAATCTCTTATCCCACAGGTTCTTCGTGCTTCTCACGAAAATCAATCTGGGGGAGGACATTTTGGCATACGTAAAACTCTTGCCAAAATTCGTGCTCGCTACTACTTTTCACAAATGCCCAAAGTAGTAACGAAGCACGTACGCTCTTGCCACAAATGCCAAATCAACAAAACGGCAAACGAAAAATATGGACTATTAAAACCCATAAATCCAGACGAATGCAAGCCATTAGCGCACATTCAAATAGATTTTATTGGAAAATTCAACACGCAACATGAGAAAAAATATGTGTTAGTAGGCATAGACAAGGCTACAAAATATTGTTGGATAAAAGCAGCTAGTCAGCCAAACGCGATAACGGTCATAAAATTTTTAAAAGAAATAATTAAACACTATGGGAAACCAGGCAAAATAACGTGCGATAATGGCACACATTTTTCCAATGAAGAAGTACGCAAATTCTGCAACGAAATAGGAACTAAATTATATCATTCAACATCGTACGCACTACAGACACAAGGTCAAGTCGAACGTATGAATGGAATAATAAAGAAAATACTATCAAAATACGGAAGTACAGAAAGTGAACAATGGCCAGAACAAGTAGACAACGCTGCGTTGACATATAACCTGACACCAATCGAAGGCCTAAACTTTTGCGAGCCGTTCTACCTGATGCACGGATATAAAGGCGAACCTCCCATTAACCTAAATATCCCGTCACCTCTGATAAATAAATCTAGAGAAGAACAAATCGAAGAAATAACCAAAATACGCGAAGAAATACCTAGGCTTGATAAGAAAAATGCAGAGAAATACTCAAAACAATACAACAAAGGGAGAAAGGAAGTCAACTACGAAGTTAATGATTTGGTACTATTACAATCACCTACCAACTATGGCAAAGGAAAGCCAAAATTTTTAGGTCCATTCCGTATAGTCAAGAAAATTTCAAAATTAAACTATGTAGTACGTATAATAACAGAAGATGGAAATCAAACGGATGATACCATCCACGTAAGACGATTATCACCATACATACTAAGAGAAGACTATATCCCACCACCGTTGATAGAAGAAAACAACGACTCAGGAACTGAAAATAGCAAAAACGAAGCTCATCTAAAAAGGAAAAGAGGAAGACCAAAGAAAACAGTCACTGAAGAAAACGATGACAGTGAAAACATAAAAATAATATCTAAGAAACCAAGAGGAAGACCCAGAAAAACGTGTATCAAAACGAAAAATAATAAAACAAAGAAACACGTCACATTCGATATAGACGCCGAAAAAGGAGAAAAAGACTCCAAAGAATGGAGAAAGAAATTCGAACTACGAGACCCAGAAAGAAGAAGAATCACGAGAAGAAAAATTAGGAAAATATACACAATGCAATATAATGACGAGATAAGAGAATTAGAATCCGAAAAGGAAACGGATAATAGGGAAGTTAGTAAGCAGCCAGAAGCCTTGCCCTCCCAACCCGCAACCCTTCTGGACTGTTATAACTACCCTCAATTTATTTCAACCACATATAATCAACCTATCGAATTTGGCTTTTGGGAAAATTTAACCCCACCCTTAGAGCCCAGTTTACCCATTGCTAATAACCAAATAAACTCCTTTAACTTATATAATTAAGATTGTAAATAAACTTAAGAAAACAATGTAAAGGTATCTTATTGAAGCGATGAATACTCACTTTAAACTACAAATTTTTTTTCTCTCCTCTTCTACTAATCCCAGTCATCGTAAAATGATTCCCGCTTTGTGACGGTTGCCTTTTCTTCGTCCTCCTCTTCCACACCCTCTTTAATATTTGAGCAGGAAGGACCTAGAGAACGACGAACCAACGAGGTATCACATTTAGGCAAGGCAACATTCGCAACTTCTTCCGAAGACTTTGGGACGACACATATCATTCGATATATCTCTTCGATAGCATTCGGACCGACCAAAACAGTAGTCCCATTAGAGATGGCAGTTGCCAACTCCTTGCGAAGCCTGCGACGTTCAGCAGAGATCATAATCTGTTTCTCAGGACCCAACATACGTACGACTCGTACATACGTACACGTTATGTCTATGGAGACATCACCTCGATAAACGTCCTCTATGTACTTACACAATACACCAATCTGATCATTTATAACACTTTCTATGGCAACTGGATTGGTAAGACGGAAACGACTTTCCACACAGACGTTTAGACGAAGAGCCACGCAAATTAAAGCTGACATAATATTCAAACAAATGGCATAACGAGGCATATCAATTGGAGCAACACAAAGCGAGGAATACAGTAAATGCTGATTGTCACATCGCCACATAGACGCACGAGGCAAAAGACAACCAAATTTAGCACATAATTCACCAATCTTCATTCGACAGTCATCACACAACCCTACTGGAACCACCTGACGCCACGAACCATACGAAGTATTAAGCACGTCACCGGGATACACTTTACGATAAACTATCAGGCCACTTGGACCACTACGATTACATGTGTAATAAAAAAGAGCCTTAAAAATACGCCACATTGCTATCATCCCACGGAAAAAGCATGGACATAAGGTAGCCCACACTTTCATCAAGGGGAATGAATCTCGGGGAAAGAACAAAGATTCATCTACCACCACGGATCCATCCGCAGGACGAAAAATTTCAGGAAGCAACAAACACTCGTCCGTGACACTCGACGAAGAAAACGGACAAGAACTACAATCTAATACCGACATCTTACAACTTAATAATAGACCTCGAGAGCACGATCAACACCACTCGAAAAACAGAACATAACCATCGATCGAATAGCAAGACGAAGAGTATATATACGACAAAAATATGGGAAAATAATTTTAATACTAGCGCGAAAAGAAACACCATAATTCACCACACTCTCCTCATCAGGATGAAGCCTATCGTTTTGAAAAACAACATGTAAGCAAATTGAATACAGAAAGCAATAAGAACTTATAGTAAAAATAAAATGATACTCCACTAGGATATAAAAAACGACGAAAGTAATATCGATATACAGACGCATTTTCCAGTCGGAACCTATTACATATATATTAAAATCCAAATTCAGCACAATCTCACCACTAATATACGAAACCTAGATCTAACTAAATATGTTTATCTTTCATATTTGCAGACCATGGGAAAAAGAAAAGTCATAGCAACATTAATAACTGCGATCACAGCACTCAACTCAATCACATACACGTTAGAGTCAGCAATCAAAATTAGTGCATCATCAGGCGCATATTTCGAACGAAATATTCACCCAAAATTTACAGTAAAACGATACCAATAATCTACACGATAAATATACCAAGAAGAAATACAATATACGATTGGAGCAAAGAATTCTCGAAAATTAATGCATGTGCAACAACGGATAACCTTTGGTGTAATCAAAGATCAGATAACCTACACAAAACACTTAATGCAATTACCGAAATACAAACCGTTAATGAAGCTATAATTAACGAGTTCGACAGAAAAGAAACATCAAGATCTAAAAGAGGAATACAAATAATTGGAGATATAGAAAAATGGTGTTGTAATGTTATGACATTAAGAGAAGGAAAAGATTTCATAAAAAACGAAATCAAATTAAAAGACGAATACGAAAAACTAAAAAACGCTGTAATAGAAAACCATGCCGACCTCTTGAACATAACGTCAGAAATAAACTCATTTGCCAAATATCAAAACGAAAACACCGAAATGTTACGAGAAAACCTAATTAATGCAAAAACAGAATTAAATGCCAACATCAACGAGCTCATTATAGAAACAAGAAGAGAAGCAATATTAGACGCTGCAAGAGGATTATACGCAAACATAGCAACAGAGAATATAAAACTTACTCATCTAATACAAAATTGCAAAAATCACCATCTACCAGCAGCAATAATCCCAGAAGATATCCTACGTGAAGACTTGAATAAAATAAAGAACCTCACACCCAAATCCAAATTAAAACTAGCAATAAACGAAGACGACCTACAAGCATATTACCAGAACAAACTAGTGAACTGCCACATTAATAACAACGAAATAGAAATCGAAATGAAAATACCACTACAGGATGCAAACACAGAATATGAACTATACAACTTCATACCTCTGGTATTTAAAACTCATGATAACAGACTATGTTATTGGGACCATGAGCCTTCAACTTTAGCACACAACACTAAATATGACTCAACCAGATTAATTACAGGCACAGATCTTGACCTATGCAGTAAATCTGATTCATTATGCTACATACCTCAAGACCGAACTCACAATCACAAAGGAAATTGTGCCAGATCACTCTTCCTACGCAAACAATTCAGAGATATAATCAAAGCATGTTCCTTCAAATGCGACATAAATCATGGAGAACCTATAGTTCATCAAATTGATACCGAGCAATTTGCTATAACGAACGCAATTAACCCTTTAATAATAACCGACACAATAACAAAAGAAAAGAAAGAAATCAAAATCAATGAGACATGGCCAGGAGCCATATTACTAAAAGTACCATGTACCCATCAAATCTCACAACTATCAGACATAAACACCCCAGATATCATAATACCAGCTGGATTCCCATGCATAAATGATTCAACACAGAAAACAGAAATAGAACATCATCTTCCTATGGTTTGGACAAAATATGAATTTATAGAAGTCAACGCCGGAATAAAACAATCTTTCAAATTTCCAAATATTTCAATAGCTTACAACCCTAAATGGAACAAAATAATACCGTACTTCGCACCTATAACACCGATAAAATACACCCAAGAGAACCTGAAAACCGAAGAACTAGATATCCCAAATTTAGAATATCAAGACACCGTTAACATAATTCACATAATATTAATCATCTGGTGCAGTATGCTATCAATTGCATTATTATTTCTTATCTACTCATCCATCCGACTTAATTGCCAGACTATCAACGCCCACAATATAATTAACGATTTGGCCAGGACAGCGCAAAAATAAGAAACCTATAGAGAATAAGCAAAATATATTATAAGATGTAAATATTACAAAGTAAGCCTCATACAAAACAAAATTTTCTTTTGACCTCTCTCTTCCAAATTAGGAGGAAGCAGGGGCTTCCCGGCTTTTTTGCCTGGGGGACCTTTGTTCCGTCGTATTTAGACAGACGAATACATTCGCTGACCTAAATACTCCGCAACAATTAACGGCGAATATTTCCTCTAAATATTCACCGTTACCTCCGTTAACAACCCAATTAACAGAGCCAACAGTTATGCGGACGTTTAACAAGTCAGCATAACTGTCAGCACTATTTTGGCATGTACATAAAGTACCTTTCGTGAAACGTAAACAATATCAGGCACAAAAAGAAGTCACTTGGTAAATCGATTTACACCAAAACTTCACTTGTCTTTCTGAAGAGTTTCGATGTGGTTATACTACGCTGAACTCAAAGTCTGTAGGTGTTCCTAGACACCACCAAGTTAGTAGTCCACCCTATGTAGAGGTGAGACATTATTAGATAGAATCTTAGTATATGTATATGTGTGTTTTACGTACGATTATCTGCCAAGTGAGCGAAGTAACTTAAGTATAAGAATTTAATAGTGACGAGGTGTTACCGAAAAGTATTGTGACTTAAATTCCGTATTAAATATCGTTAAACAAAAGTGTCCGTTTATTTTGTGTGTTTGTTCACTACTATCTGGGATAACAAACACAACAATGGGCTTGTTCCTTTTTTTTTTTAAATTCGTAAACAAATACTGAAAATTTAGCCAAGGGGGTTTTCACCCTGCCATTTTGGTTACGGTCCTGAATGTAACTTAATAAATTGAAAATTTACTCAACATTGATGAACAATACAGCTGTCACATCGTATAGTCCGGGGTAAAATAAATTTTGACGAAAAGGAATATTGGATGAACTGCTGTGAACAGCACTCATTAATTACCAACCATGACTAATCAGCGTCAGAAAGATCTAATACAATACAACAATGTACACTCTGCCCATCCATGTAATACCATGTATGGCAATAAAAAAATATTCTTCTGTCCTAAATAAATTTTCTCAATTTTGAAAGTGACCATTTTATTTTTTTTTTTGCCTCTTTCTTTTCTGAAAATTGTGATTTTTTTAAATTTTTTACTTCCATAGGTTTATAAAGTACCAAGTGCAGGTTGCAGGAACGATGAAGAGGGGATAAAGTCCCAATAAGGTTCAAGATACGAAGTATAAGAGGTCATAAGAAATAGGTTGCTTTTTTTCTTCCATTTTTAAGTAAATTTTTTTCAAAAATTTACTTATTAAAATTGAACGGGTGGGAATGGGTATGTTTTTCATTTCATGTTCTTCTGAGTATTTTGGCACTATTTTTGAAAATTCTGTAACGGCATAAAAATGTTACACTTTACACGAGTATATCAATATTATACTGAATTGAATTATTTTAATTAATTTATCATCCACGCTCATATGTAGGACCTTAACTTTTCTGAATTCAGTCTTTAAACACAATATAACAACAGAATTGATATTTTAAAATATAATAATTTTGTACATGCAGTACAGGTATTTTACATAATACAATTTCAAGTAGTAAGTTATTAAATGAATTCCTGGCAATAATCAGCATCGTCTACACGAAAATGTGACTTTATGTACACAATTAGGTATATTAGTGTTCACTGTAATTAGTGTAAAATAGGTATTAGTGTGTCTGTATAAATGGTAAGAAAGAAGAAGAGTTTGTTGAAAGAAGAAGAAGAAGAATGAAGTGGAAGAAGATGAAGATTCTAATTTATAAACAATGCATTATTGTTTACACAATTTCACATATTTTTGTTCGTGTTTACAAATGTATTTGTCAAAGGAACTATAGACGAATAAATCTGTTACAAATTCATTTTTTTTATACGTACCCCCTTTTGCGTGGAGTCCATTTCCAGGCATAATTTTGCTCGGATGGTTTCAAAATTTGAACACGTATTTGAATTCATCTAAGGAAGAACCCTATTGTTTTTAGTCTGGATCGGGCCCATGGTCCATCCAGTAGGTCAGTTTATATGAGTTTTTTATTAAACAGCATACAGGTCGCAATTTTTAATTGATAGGCCTGAAATTTTGTATATGTATGTGCTTTAGGTCAAGAACAATACCTACCAATTTTGGTGGGGATTGGCATCATTGGTACATCTGCTAAGGGCAATTTTTTGGCATTTTTGGTGTATTAATGGCTCTAAAAGGAGTAATTTTAAAGCTATAGTCACAAAATTTAGTACAGGTATTGATTTGAAGTATATCTAACATGCTTCTAAATTTGGTTCTTAGTGGTATTATAGTTCATTCATTGGGGCTGTTGGAGTTGCTAATTTTATACGCTTTTATTGTAATTACTAAAGTAACAAAATATGACATAATTTGGTACCAGACCACTGCGATCGCTTTTATCGAGTTTGTTGTTATCAGCTATAATTCAGTGCTGTTCTGTAAATACTAGGACAGTTAAAGAGTGTTACGTTTTTATATTTACAGAACTGACCCCGAGAAATCCGTTTGAAACAAAGCAAAAATTTCAAATTATAAATAAAATAAGAGTATTTTTTAAAAACTCGTTTTTAACATAACTTATTTCATGTTATCTCAATGAAAGTTGTGATTCTCTTTCAATAATCACAAAATTAGGTACACAGTACCTCCCATACAAGGACCAGACCTACCAATTTTGGTTTTGATTTGTCAATTTATTCTCAACTTATTAGCTATTCAGTGTGATTTTCCCTCTTTTTCCCTTCTGATAATGATCCTGAAAAATTCATTTTCTAACCTTCATCTAGAAAAACACTCGTTTTAATCTAAAACCAACACGATCTGAGAAAAAAGTCAATTTTCGCCATCCCGCTGGAGTACACTAAATGTGAACATGGACACGAAAATCTCAGCTAATATTTTCGTAACCATAGCACGTAGACAGCTGCACTATACTTCGTTTGGCATTGTCAAATATTTTTTGCTCATATAAGATTTTTTTTTTTTATTCACAACTTTCGTCACCGCAAGAAATAAAATCATCGAATTTTGTCCAAAAATTGTGCTTGTTTAGAACTTGGAGTAATTTTTCATTCTACAAAAAAATTATGATTTTTGACATAGGTATTCATAAAATATTTTGAAAACATAATACTTTAATCAGTATATTTTATCGCATACATAGTATTTGTGGGATATTGGTAATTTTTTTTTTTTAAATATAAATATTTTATATAGGTATTACTTTATTAGAAGAATGTTGGTTATATAAATAATTTTTAAACAAAGAAAATCTACTTTTTTTGCGAAGCTTGCTGCGTAAGTTTTTTTTTTTCTTTTTCAGTTTTGTTACTCTTATTTGGCAGTTTTTTGCTCGTTTTAACTCCATATGGTACAATAACTGAATGTCATCAATTCGCTAACGCACATACCAGGACGAAATTCAATGCCCTGTCATGATTTACTGCATATGATTTCTCCTAACGCAGTTTTTCTTCATTCTCCCCCCCCCCCTAGGATATTGCGTGTATCGAATATTCTGGTTCGTGTTTGCGTAAATTGGTTGGTCATTAACTAGGGGATTGAAAATTAATGGCAGCTCGTAATAAAAGTTTATTTTTGTGGTTTTAAATTCGCTGCGATACGACTTTGTATCAGCTTTTTTATTTCCCTCAGAGACGAATTTCTAAATTGATGCTTATTTCTTCTAAGCATTTGTACATTTTTTTTAAAAATAACCCATAGCTATACAGGTGTCCACTTCAAAACGTATCAAACTGTTACAACTCGCAAACCATAGTTAAGATACCAATCGCAAAAATTGTTAAACCAATTTGTTTAGATCTCTTCTTCTAATTTACATTAGTTGCGTGAATTTTGCAGTTTTCTGCAAACAAATGATATTTTGCGAAAAATAAATATGTTATAGGCTATCCTGATTAGTATATATCTGAATAACATTTTTTTGAAGCTGCAAAAAATCAGCAAAAAAATCTTAATCCGTTTTTCAATACCATTCGTTGCATTCCAAGATATTGAATTATAAAGTTTGGAATGAAATTAATTTTTTGACTTTTTAGCAATCAATTCATTATTAATACCACTCAACTGTAACTTTTGGGTTTATCTTGATTAAAAATTCTTAGGTTACTTATGTGGCATTCTTGAATTTAACACTCTCGCTACCATGTGTGCACCTGTGTACACAAATCTAATTGCCATTCACGCCGTGTGTGCTGTATTGCACATGGATCATACCAACATATTTTTGATTGTGTGCTGTAGAGAACACAGTTTACATTAAAATAAATGTGATTTTCGGTTTCTACTGTCTTGAATATATCTAACTCTGGAACAGCAGAGAAATTTGGCAACATTGTAACAAAAGATGGGTGTTCCAAGAATGCTATAGAGTAGCATATTAAAAGTACCTTTTCAGCTTAGTACATTGATTGTTTCTCAATTGTTGAGGCATTCCCAAAAGTCTTATCAGTTTCTTAATATTGTATTTACCACCTAGATTGCTCATGGGTGGAAGTATGTTTTTAGCTCTTCAGGCCATGTGTGCTATATTGCACACGGGTGAAAACCTCCCTTACACAGGATGGTATGATGAAAAAATGATAAATATATGTTATCTAGACCCTTCTAAATGAGATTTAAATTTTGGCTCAAAAAATTTTTTACACTGATTTTGGTGAAACCCTGTCTGGCAGCGAGAGTGTTAAGAAAAACCCGTAACTACATTAAGTCTGAAAATTATTTGAATGCAAAATATATTAGTTTTTTCATTCTGATGTACCTAATCTAAAATTTTAAAGAAAAATCAATTTTTTTTTCTTTTCATCGAAAATTGAATACTTAATACCTACACCGAGGTATGTAAAATGGAAAAAGAGTTCTAACAAGATGACTCCTAAAATTTTTACGATAGAGTCATTTTAAAGTGGACACCCCCATATACTGTATAATTAATGGAACTTGAATAGGGAGTGTTGAGTTAATACTCGAAATGAAATGTGTGTTGATAAAGTAGTGGGAACAGATGTATAGTTGTGATACACTGCAATATAAGTATTGAGTATGTATAATTCTTTTCGAGGAGAAAATTAGGTTTTTGAAGATCTCACAGTGATTATGCCTTTATTGTTGATATTGAGGCTTCGATAGAGAGAGAGGGAGAGAGAGAGATCGAGTGATAAATTCAGAGATCTAATTTGGATAAATAAGGTTAATTTAAGGGATTAGGGTATATCTGAAAGGCCAACAAACAGCCGAGAAAATTTGGGAATTATTAAAAGGAGTTTACAATAATATTTTATGAGGTGTTGAGAGATGGGAGCTAAATTGGGCCTTTCGATTTTCTGTAGCGATTCCTGCCCATATGTTCCACTCTTTAGTTGCGCTCCTGTAAGGAAGATATGCTTTAGTTTGCACTTTATGAACTTTGCTTCGTAGTTCAGCTAGAGAGTAGAAGTGCTGTACATTGATTCCTTACAGAGTTAATTATTTTTCAAACTGAAAATGTCAAATACTCACTTAGGGTACTCTTTGAACACAAAAGTCTCAAGAGTAGATACGCACAACAGTACCAAAAAATATGCATCCTAAAATTTAGGTGATGTTAACCTACAAAAAAAGAATTTAGTGTATGAAAACATTTGCATGCTTAGAAGAAAAAATTGAACATCCTCCCCCCTGACGGAGCCATTCTTTTATTAACAGCTTTGAAAATTTTCCTATGAATCTGTAACAATATTTTCGTATCGTTCATAATATTTAATAATTTCGTATTACTAATTATCATCATCATCATTACTTTCTTCTATTTTTCTATTATTTCCCATTCATTAATTCTCACGTCATTTCTTCAAGTCAAGACTTGTTTGATGACATCATTTCCTACATAAACAGTTACTGTGTTTACTCATAAACAATGAACTCATCTTTTGTTTACACTATTTTTGCAATCTTGCATATATACTAATTTCTACTAACTTATTTGTGAACACCCACTTTATGTCATATTCTTACGAGACCATTGGTCATACTTACTGCACATATATTTCTATTAACCAATAAGATCAAAACCCTTCTCCAACACACTATAAATTCGCCTGAACCTTTCTCTTTTTAATTACTGTATAATCTCATGTTTTGTACTATTTTATTCATTCTAATTGATTCTACTCAACTCTAATTAAGTCTTCTTAATGTTGTTACAATCTTACCTATTCTTTTAATTCTTGATGTTTATTACTGTTAATGTTTTATAAAGTTTCTAACTAATACACTCTTTTAACCAACTTGTGTATTTGATTGTTCTGTTACGATATATAACCGTCACAGAATCTAATCTTCAGTCTACAAAAATAATATGGTTAATCGTGAACAAAACTGAACTTTAAAATAAATTCCTCTCACACAAAGTACTCTACAGCAGTAGCCTACATTTGCCTAAATCATTTAAAACGCAGCTATACCTAATGAAAATTTCATTTCAATCTTTAGAGAATGAATCTGAAACTAACGTAGGGTAGGTATGGTACATTACAGCTTGTGTACCTATATCTAGGCCAGCACTGCTATTTTTATTTTAGCTACAAAATAATCAGTTTTAAACCATTAGCTACAAATATTCGATATAATTTATTATAACGTGCTACCGATTCTGGTGCGAATTATGAAGTCGATTTTTGTTTCGACTTTGAAAGAGGTAGTGGTTTAGTGTTATTACAAAATTTAATACAATCATCAATAATTGCGATCTATTGTACCAATTTTTTAGCTCCCAGTTTTCAACTTTTTGGAAACCTACTGTTTGTAACAGAGCTGCTAGTGTATTAAAGCTTTCTTAAACCTATGATAACGACATAACGACATGTAATCCGGACATTCGCAAACTCAAATTTGAATTTTCAGAAGTTGCCCGGAGAGGGCGCCCACGAAGCGAAAAAATTTTTTAACTAATCCATGGTGTGTTTGACGGAAAGTTATGAGGACGGAACACTATCGATACTGTCGATAGTATCGATAGTTTTTGAACATCGATATAGAGAATATCGATATTGAGACTTTCGATATTTTCCATCTATATACATAGCAGACGCGTATATAGTCCGTTCTCAGTAATACTAGAGAAAAATCTTTAAATAATCTTTTTTTTTTTTTGTTTACTCTTCCTTTTTGCTTTTCTTTACGCTAATTTTCCGGCAACATTACTGCTTTTACCATTTCAATTTTGAAAGTGCACCACTTTCTTGATGAAACATTCATAATTTGTCTCGGCTACCGGGGTACTGTTCTTTTTTTCTCGTGTTACGTCATAAGTTCATAACCATAAGTAAAACACGGTGTATGTACACAATAGATCGGATCAGCTTAGAGTGAGAAATGGAAAGGTGGTACAAAAAAATGCATTATGAAGAGTGTGTACGTCATCCAGCGCATCAGTTTCAAAACAGTTTCAGAACTCACGAGCCATGTATTTCATTTTTGGGCGAAACAAAAAAATGAGTTTATGAAAATTGAACGAAAAAACTTGGTTATTTTTTTTCCTCTTTTTTTTCGAATGCACGTTTGAAATAGTCTATATACGACCGGATTTTTTTTTTGCATCGCTGCATTCACGTTTTGCTTCAGCTGCAGTTATTTCAGTAGGCTTTCGAAGAAGAAAAAATATATATCCGTATACCTGTATGTATCGTTTTCACCGCACGAAACAAAATCAACTTTTTCAGCTGTAGTTTGTAAAATTGTATGATTTTTGATGATTTTAATGCTTTCTCTTTAGAAATACCTGCTAAGAATTTCGTAAATGCTCACAAATTTATTTATTTTTATTATATTACAGTAGGTAATTTTTTTCGGTTTTTTTTTTTTTTTTTTTTAATTTTTTTTTGTATATATAAATATTTTTTTTTGAGAAATCTGCTTTTGTTTCGTTTTCTTCGTTATTAATTTCGAATGATTTTTTTTTCTCAGTTTTTGAATATGGCCAGCGTATTTATGAGAATATTCAATTTGATCTGCATGATGCTGTTAATCGGCCACTGGTCCGGATGTCTGCAGTTTTTGGTGCCAATGTTGCAGGGATTCCCCGAGAATTCTTGGGTTGCCATTAACGAATTGCAGGTATGCGTGCGATTGGTGGGCAGATACGAATGTGAAATACGTTTCTTAATTTTATAAACGCTTTTATTACGGCGGATGCTGATAATTTTACACTGTACAATGAATATATTTCACAGGATGCATACTGGCTGGAGCAATACTCGTGGGCCCTTTTCAAAGCAATGTCCCATATGTTGTGCATCGGTTACGGTCGTTTTCCGCCGCAGTCGCTAACCGATATGTGGCTGACGATGCTGTCGATGATCAGTGGTGCCACTTGTTACGCTTTGTTTCTAGGACACGCCACCAACTTGATTCAAAGTTTGGACTCGTCGAGGCGACAATACAGAGAACGAGTAATCAATTTTCATTTACCTAAATTCTCGTCGAAAATGCCAACATTTAATGACTCGGCGAAAGTGAGACACAAAAAGACTCGAACTTTCAAAGCCTGTCACTAAAAATGTTCGCAGTTAACTAATCACACTAAGATCAATGAGTAGGCTGCATAGAAATGGTACGCATAGTCTTGAGCCCATATTCACAAACGTCACTTTAACCTCCCTTCACTTAAATTTCACTTTTAAAAATTTTTTGCACAATTTCGTACTTAAAAATGTGGAAACATTGTATCTCTTATGAGAGTTCCAATGAAAAAATAAAATGTTACCACTTTCTTAAATACAAAATTGTGCCAAAAGTTATGTTCAAATGAAGTTTAAGTGGTGGAAGGTTGAAGTGACGTTTGTGAATATAGGCCTTATTCTCGAAGTAATGATTTCCCCTGTTTTGGTCAATAGGAATTACTGATAAAATATTGCTCAAGTTTTACTTCTCTATATTAGTATCGTTCTTACCAGGGGTTGGAATCGATTGGAAATGGAGGATTGAATCCTGGAATTTTTTCGTTTTTTTATCAGAGGGTGAATAAGTGGGATTCAATCAACTCTTCTAAGATTGAATCAGGATAGATTTTCTTCCTCAGACTTACCTATAATCACTAAATTGTGAGAAAAAAAAAAGAAAAAAAAATTCAATCGGAGTGAATCATTTGTCTAACTGGGCTGAAATCGATTCAGTCGGATTGATTTGAAGTTATTAAATTCGAGGGTAAATGAAGAGTTTTATGTAAGAGTTATAAAAATTTTTTGAAGTGTGAATGAGATTGAATGGGAATTTTTGTTTCACTTCCAACCCCTGGTTCTTACATATAGCCCTAAATTGGTCTGTAAGATTTCAAAAATTTTATCTCAAAGAAACCCATAAAAAAAAGGTACTATGAGACAGCTGTGTATAGGAAATAAGATAAAAACATTGTAATCAAGCGCGCAGATAGGTCCGTTGTACACATTCTCAATGGTCTCTTCTGATCCTCCTCTCCGAACAAAAAATGGCCAAAAACGATAAAAAAATAAAATTTTTAGAAGTCGATAAAATTTTTCGTAGTTAACTTTATTCCATGTTTTTTGTAAGTATGAAGGAAAAACATGGTTTACTCATTTATTTACCTTAGCTCTTTGACTGTATAGTACTGGACCGTTAAAGAGATTTCTGGTTAGACATGCCGGTGCTAAATAGACAACCTTTTGACGTATTTTGCTTTGTGTTTATGTATGCTATCCTTGTGTATTTAAGGGATGTTTTTATCAGATATATTCTAAATTAGTGAATTCAAGCAAAACGTCGAAAATACACAGAAGGTACGCTAGAGTTGCCTACTTTTTCGCTGGCATGTCTTGACATTAAGAAGTACATTGTTCTTATAGAGCTTTACTGGTCCAGTACTATATAGTCGAAGCATTAGCTTCTAGTTTTTAAAAGATCCATCTTTCTTTTTCATCATGAAAATTTGTTTCTAACCATAACACCCCATACCAGTACAATATCATTATTTTTGTCGTATCTTTCATTTTGTCGAAGGACGTGCTAATTTTAAATTGGTACCTACCAATAAGTTGTATTATAGATATCTTTTGGTCAATAGTTCATAAAGAAAACAAAAGCGCAGATATCCTGATTGTAAGGGGGGGACCACATCTTCTCAACCGTCCCTTTCCAACCCCCTATCACACATCAATGTCACCAACGCCAAAAAACACTATTGTTTTATAACAAGCTTTTTTTTTTGGCATCAT
This sequence comes from Ericerus pela, assembly GCA_011428145.1. NCBI lineage: Eukaryota > Metazoa > Arthropoda > Insecta > Hemiptera > Coccidae > Ericerus > Ericerus pela. The sequence goes on from WOFM01001087.1 coordinate 418,715, forward strand.
GAGAGTCCAGACGCCCAGGACTTGAAAAAGAAGTTTTTCACTTAAGTATACCTACTACTGATCTTAACCAGCGAAATAAGAAGACAAAAGCATAGTAGAAATTTGATCGCTATAAACTACAATCCATTTTGTCAAATTGATAAAGATGAGAGTCATAAGTATACCTGATCTTTTCCATCCTGTATAACTTTTTTTTCTCAAACCAGCAGTTTTACGTTTGCTTTTGGCTCCACTTTGAATTTCAATATCTGAAAGCCAGCAGCCATCAAACACCATCGTCTACCGACATTTTTCCCAATTATTTCTGATTATTTTTAAATTAATCAATTTGTTATTATTTCCAGGTAAAACAAGTCGAAGAGTACATGGCTTATCGTAAATTACCTCGTGAAATGCGACAACGAATTACAGAATATTTTGAGCACCGTTATCAGGGTAAATTTTTCGACGAAGAAGCCATTTTGGGAGAGTTGTCGGAGAAATTACGCGAAGTAAGTGTACCCGCTCATACAGGTGACCAAATCCATGATTTAGTATTTAGCCTAGGTATATTCGGAGTTACTATTAAAAAAATAAATAAATAAATAAAATAAAAATTTGACGGGCTAGATTTAACTTCGGCCCCTGTTCGAGTTTCATATTAAAGAATAAATGGTATAATCCTGTTCTCTAACTCACTTCGACCATGTGCCCCTCTTTACCCCACCATGAGCGTATAATTTGACGCGTAATTTGCTGCGACACAGCTTATTCTCACGCTGGAAAACAAACAAAAATGTTTTACAGAATTTTAATTAAAAAAAGCTTCGTTTCATGAAGTGTTTTGAATAGAAACAGTAATAATATTACAGTGGAAACAGTTTAATAGAGACACATTGGGCAGAACCATTTTTGTCCCAAATAAGCAGGATCCCGTTTAGCCAATGCTGAGTGTTCAAGAGTAGAAATAATAAAATGAATAAAAAATAATAAATTTAAGTTGTAATTTTCAATGACTAATTTTAGCACACATCATTAGGAAGGTTAAATTGTCCCATATACAATATTCATGGGGAAAAAAAAAAAAAAAAAAAAAAAAAAGGTTACAGGCGGTTTTAAATGAAAGATGATAATAGGTACGGAACAAATGAATTCTGACATGTCTTCCAGATGGTGCTTGTCTGATTGACTGGCGCAATAAAACAAAAAAGACAGGCAGTATAGTGACAGAGAACAACTGAGTCTATTCCTATTGAAATGAACCGGGGTAAATTATCTCCCAAATTAGAGAGTTGAATAGTAATTTTCCCATATTTATAGATTGTGTTGTTCCAATAAACCGATGTGCTCATCCCTAAAGACGATGTGTTGTCCCTAAAGATACGGGTATACATTTGTATCATGCTGTGCCATGTCATCCGTGCGCATCATAATACAACATGCACCGATGATAGAGCTCGAATTTTGCGAGGTATTGCCCGGGATCGTATCATACCTTTAAATTCTATTGAAAATTTTTCAATCCCAGGTAGCGCCTTTTGATGTGATGACAGAATACCACTTTCAAATGGAAAAGGCTCGTATTTTAGCATCGTATCATTTTTTGATATGATACGAAGTTACCGACCTTGTACACATTGAGATGATACGACAATACGATATGGCAGAATAATACAAACATGTATCCCCCTTAATATGCACTCTGATTTCTTTTAGTTTTAGTGCGCTTATTTTGGGATTTCTCTGATTTGTCCCAAATTAACGGTTGTCCCCTTTTCAGGTGCCCAGAATGAGAAATTTCCATTGTAGGGGAGACCGGGTATGGTTGTAACACCGGGACGGTTGTAACAGTCACAATATCTCAAAAACAGTATTGATTTTATCACTTCTAATGGCATATATGGGTACTAAGATGTGAAAACACACCTAAAACGAAGTTTCACATCTACAGATTTCGTATTTGTGGAATTATTATCACAAACGCATTTTTTAACATTGAAAGTAAATTTTTTAAGAAAAATTTTTTTTTCTTGATGGTTTGAAAAACAGAAATCAGCGATTGTTTTACACAAAAAGTAAATATATAACCTTTCTAAATATACCCGTAATTCAGTCGTAACTAATTTTCAAAGTTTTGTAGAAAAAAAAATATACTGATTATCAAATGATCCTGTGGGAATGGTTGTAACAGATGACAATGAGGATGGTTGTAACACTATATTGACGTGTATATTTCTCAAATTTATTCATTTTAATAAAATTTTTATACCTAGTGATTTGAAACTGGAATAAAAAAACTGATCATGGATGTGCTTTGAAAAAAGAAATGCTCGAAGCTGTGAGAAAGGTCAATAAAATGGGTTTATCAATACAACAAGCAGCTAAGACATCTGGTCTGAATTACCAAACATTAAGGCGTTACTGTAAAAGTTTAGAGATTCAGAGGTATGATTCTCGGCAAAATAAATTATAATTTTATTGAATTTTAAATAGGTAACTAGTTAATGAATATCAACATGCATATAAATGATTTGTACATTATTAGATTAATGGTACTGAGCCAATAAAAATGTTTGTTGGTTACTGAAGAAATCAAGCTATGTTATCAGATGAAACTCGAAGTGAACTGGTTGATTATATCAAAAAAGCTTCAGACATTTATATGGGATTTTCTCCACATGATGTAAGGAAGTTTGCCTATAAATTAGCTACTACTAATCATGAAAAAAATATACTTGAATTCTGGAAAACTCGATCAAAAGCTGGGGAAGACTGGTATTTAGATTTCATGAAGAGACATGAGGATTTATTTCTTTGTAAGCCAGAAGGAACTAGTTTGGCACATACAACAGCTTTTAATAAGACTACTGTTGATGAGTTTTTTCAAAATGTGAAAAATGTTATTGAAAAATATAATTTTGCTTCCCAAGCCATATGGAATGTGGATGAAACAAGAGTAACAACAGTTCAGAAACCTAATAAAATCATAGCTCGAAAAGGTTTGAAACAAGTCAGTTATATCACATCAGTGGAGAGAGGAAATTTAGTGTCTTTGCTTAATGTGTATGAAACCATATTGCGATAGTCAACCGGGAAGTCAGTGGCTTCAGTGCTTTTGTTGCAAGAAGTGGGCACAAATAAAATGTGTCAGTGGTATCTAATGATTTAAAATTTTTTAATTGTAAAAATTGAAATTTGGATGAATCCTCTTTGTCTGAATAAAACTTTCGTATTTTAAATTTTTTAGTAACATCTTGTTGACTTGATATAACTAATTTTAAGACATGTTACAACCAACCCCTTTTATGTTACAACCATCCCTAATGTGTGATACAACCTACCCCATGGGGTGGGATGGTTGTAACAAAAAAAATAAATTTTTCAACTTGGATTTTAAAAAATTTTAAATTCTTTGATATTTTTGAAACTCACATCATTCATAGAGTATATTATGAAGTTTCATACGCTGTTAGTTTCATTTAAAAAAAAAAATTTGAATGAGAGAAAATGAGCTAAGAGTAAATTTTGTGACAACCTACCCCGGTCTCCCATACCTAATAATAATACTTAGCAGGATTTATATTTTCTTTTTCTTTTTCTTTTTAACGAAAATCAGTTAAAAATAGTTGTGTCGTTCTTTTGAATATTTGTGGTGTTGCCGTTTTCACTTCATTGCTTGACTTTGTTACTCGAGTAAATCATTCTTCAAACTGAGCATTATATCCTTACAGCTTTGCTGACATAAAAATGAGCCATCAGCCTCAACAAATTACAGCAAGGAACTATAACCATGTGCAAAAGAATGAGTAGCCTCTGTTGTTTTGTAATAATTATCTAATGCATTGAAAAAAGAAACCTTTACTTGATTTAAGCCATAATACGTGCCTATAACATAATGAACGTTGTTGATTTATTATATTAAAGGTTAATTTTTTTTTCATCTATAGGATGTGATAAACTACAACTGCAGATCATTGGTTGCGTCCGTACCATTTTTCGCTAATGCTGATCCAAATTTTGTTTCGGATGTGGTCACTAAATTAAAATACGAAGTCTTCCAACCAGGTAATGGTCATCATGATATTGTTATGCAGATTGAGTTAAACGAAGTTAAAAAATTTCTTTGACAATTTGCAAAATCCTCTCCTAAGCTGCGAATACTAAATTTTCTCATTAAGATACATAGTCAATCACCAAAGTCTTTAAAATCCTTACGGGTTAGCCAAGTTCGATATAAACAAAAATACAACCCGCAAGACACATTATATGTTACTGTTTCCATTGCCTCTATTTCATTCTCTATTGGTTGTTGATTCTATTAATTTACATTAATTAGACAAATTTTTCGTACCTTCAGAAATGGGTAAATAGTTCAATGTGTCTGACAGAATTGGAATCAATGACTCAAACAATACAAAAGCGATTTGTGCCTGGGAACTTGGCCAATCTATAGAGATTTTAAAGACTTCGGTCAGTCACAAAGTTTGTTTTATTTGGCACAAAAAGCGACCTAGGGCGACGCCACTGACATCAAGTTGCAAACTGTGCATTTTATTTGCCACAATGTCGCCTTTGTGTTTGTAGAATGATTGTTTTTTTTTGCAATAGAAGTGTCAAAAGTGTTACCCTGGGTAGACACCATTGACACCAAGTTACAAATAGCACGTTTTATTTACCACAGTGTCGTCTTGATGTTTGTAGTGTTGTTGTTTTTTTTATTACGAAAGTGTTGAAAGTGTTATCCTGGTGTAACACCATACTGCACCCACTTGTGAGGAAGTGTGAATTGGTGTCAGGTTGGTGTCAGGTTGGTGTCAGGTTGGTGTCATCAAGTTGACACCGAGCTAAATTTTGAGACATGAAAACAAACCCAGTTTGTATTGACCGGAGGTTAACCTTTTTGTGGAAAATAAAACAAATCTGTACACTATGTAAAACTCATTCACTAATAAATATTTCACATATTCAATTAAGAAAAAGTACAAACCTAAAATGAATTTTCGTATTTCCAATTCTCCTACCAAAATGCCTCGGTTTTTGCCTATAACTTTGTTAAAATATTATTTTTTTAACGAAAAAAATTCGAAGACCATATTCTTGTGATTGAATTAAGACCAAAAACAGCGAATTACGATGTTCAGACCATAAAAGGAAAAAACAATGAGAAGGAAGATTTTCAAACCAACAGAATTTCAGTGTTACCTATTCGTCAAAATATAATCCGGAAAATAATAATTTAGAATATTTAGACGAACTAAAATTAGGTACGGAAGATGAAAAAACAGCCTTTCTTATAAAAGCTGCCATAATTTTTTCTTTTTACGAGCTTGAATTTTTCTAATTTTTGAGTAGTAAGAAAAAACTATTTTAAATATCTTTTCCAGTGTCGTACTCATTACATATCCATACATATGACGTCTGTACAAAAAGTACGTAAACTGAGTCCATGAAATCATGAATTCTATTTTTGTTTTTGCACAAATGAACGTGATCCCCTTCAAAGTACTCCCCCTGAAAACTCATAGGCTGTTAGAAATGATTTTTTCACCATTTAAAACAGTGTTTCTAACCCCTTCTTTTTAAATCCTTTATTTTCAAGGTCACTGTACTTTAAATCGTCCTTACACCTCCCAGATAGTAACTATATAATGCATTTTGATTTGTGTGAATAGTTAATGGTCACACTTTGTCAGGTTTGACAGATTTGAAGGGTTTCAAGTCATAACAATGTTCGGTAACACTGCACACAATTCTTTCCTGCTACCAAGAGAACTTTTTGAAAACAATCTTCACTCACACTCTTCACATTGTCCAAGTTTTTTAAGGAATTCAAATGAACGCTTCCACTACTTGGGTGGAGAACGATAAGGGGGATCCCTACTTTTTGTTTCTTAGTCTGTTAACTCTCACCCCTCCCTCAACCGTCTTATTAACTTGGAAATGATCAATTGTTGTAGGATAACTTCTCCATACATCCAAGGTAATATTTTAAAGATTTCTAACCCAGATTTATTTGATTAGTTTAGTAATTTGTATTGTTAATTTTTGTTTAATTTCATATTTTTCATGAATTGTGACATCATTTAAAAAAATTAACTGAACTAAGTACTATAAACTTTGAATCCGATATCTTAAAAAGCTTGAAAAAATTGTGGTAGGTCAGGAATACATTGGAAAATACACGCCCTTTGTATTTGTGGTGTCAGTGTTGCCCTAAGATGACAAAGAAAAAAAAATCAGTCTACGTACTTTTTGTACAGACCTCGTATTAAGAATGAAAAATGAGGAATTTCTTCAATTTGTCCATGCCGTATAGGTACACGTATAATAATTATTTAACGATCCTTAATACCCGGTAGCATTTAAATAAAAATTCAAAATTTACTGAAGCTGCGGGGGTTTCTCCTCTTACGAGGCTCGGCCTTTCGCGGATAGCCGGCCACCATCGGCCACAGACAAATTTAATCTATAATATTAATAGACAAGCGATTTTTTCGTACGCCTTCGTTCTCTCTGGAACTACTGGATCAATTTTATTGATATAGGTCTCGTTTGAAAGGGTTTCACGTATAGCTATGAAAAATCTAATTAATTAAAAAAAAAAAAAAAAAAAAAAAAAAAAAAAAGATAGCTGGAAGAGTCTAAATAAGAGCGAAAAAAGTAAAGACGTCCACAGACTGAAGATCCGTGCGCGTGAAACTGATTCTTGGCTATTGCAGGAGACATCATCATCAAAGAAGGCACGATCGGCAATAAAATGTACTTCATCCAGGAGGGTATCGTGGACATTGTGATGGCCAACGGAGACGTGGCAACCAGTCTGAGCGATGGCTCCTACTTCGGCGAAATCTGTCTGCTGACCAACGCTCGTCGGGTGGCCAGTGTGCGAGCAGAAACCTACTGCAACCTCTTCTCGCTGTCTGTGGAGCATTTCAACACCGTGCTCGACCAGTACCCGCTGATGAGGCGTACCATGGAGTCGGTGGCTGCCGAAAGGTATCGTAGAAAAAAAGAAGTTGGCTTCGACCTTAGCGAAAATCCTAATCAAAACGACACGCGCCTATAAAATATACGTACGGCTATAGCATAAAGACCAACAAATCTGCTATACCTCTGTGTTACGTATAATGCACCCAAAAAAATTTTTGTTGAATTTTTATTTCATATTTTCTCTTCTTTTCGAGCATTCATTCATTTTGTTTCGTTTTTAAAAAAGCTGCCTGCTGCATTATATTTTAGTACCTACAGAAAACAGCAAAAAAAAAAAAAAACAAACATTATTGTCATTTTTAATTTTTTAATTTTGTTTTTTTTCTTTGTTTTCTGCCTTCGTTTTATTATTTTTCCTCTCCTATCGTTTTAGTTGCAGCTATTATTTAGTACGAAATCATTTTTTGTTTTTGTTTTTTTTTTTGTATTTTTGTTTTTTTGTTTTTTTTGTTTTTCTGTTTTTTTCTTCCTCATTCTTACACATTTGAAGTACCTACCTTTGTGCCATGTATTTCGTTATGTTTATTTAATTTTTATTTATATATACTTAAATTTTCTGTGGTGTAGATATATATATATATATATATATACTTTTATATATATAGCTTATACGCGTAAATTAGCTGCAATTTTTTCATTTGTTGTTGTTGTTGTTTTTTGTGAGAATTTTCATTTTGTAAAAGTTGTGTGAAAGTTACACTCATTCGTAAAATGTGCCCAAATATTAGACTATCAAAATGGCATATTAGAACCGATCAAAAGTCAAAAAATCCGTGGCTGTCGGAGACCCATAACGTTGGAGCATACTCAGAAAGTTACACTTATTCGGAACGTCATTCCAGTGAACAATCCTCCTCTTCATTGGATGACGTAGTAACATCAGGTAATTTTCAACGACCTCCCACAAGCATAATATAGGTATGTTTAACGTTCAGTTTTATCGACTTCCCAAAATGCGGATGGAAATCGCCCCTTTCAGAATTTACCTATTCGATCTTTCTGCGTAAGGTGGCCGTGATCCTTTTTTGTAGGTCGAATCGTCACCTGATAATATAGGCAACAGCGTCCGGCTAATTGGACGATCTATTATAATATTATGTCCCTGTAGGCTTGTTCGTATCATTCTTTGTTTGGAAAAAGAGAAAGAAAACCACTGTGGACTGCTTACGCGCCGGGTACCTACCTACTTAATTTCAAATTTTCAATTTTCAAATGCCCTATAAGGTGGATGTTCGTCTATCCACATCAACCGCGGGTTATGGGACTGAACACATTCTCAGTCTTTTGGAGGCATCATCGAATAACATTACGGACTTGAAACATGCAGAAGACAAAGACTTCCCAACCAGTGGCCAAACGGAACATTTTCTTCATATTATGCACATTTCTTTCACGTGAGAGGCTCTTTCAACTGATCCTTAATTTCCCTTCAATTTTTTCGTAGAACTTTTTTAAATCTGTTCTAACTTCCTTCTTTAAACGATGCTCGGTACCAGTTTACGGTCTTTTTCCACTGTTTCGGACATCTACGTAGGTACCTCCGTATTAAAAAATAATATTTTCAAATTTTCAAGATATCATGCACAAAGTTGGGGTAACCTGGGATTAAAGCTGATAAAATAATGATTTTAATATCTTCACCTATGGCGTCCTAGGAATCGACTGCCAAGTTTTGATGGTTAGTAGTAAATGGTATAAGCAATAAAATACGTGCCAGAAATACCCTACATTTTGTGTATGCATATACATAAAGTTGCATAGCGTTTTTTAGTAGGAATAATATTATAAAATGCATGGAATCCTGTGTCCAACTTAAATGACAATTAATACTCGATAAGACGAGCGAAAAATGTTATATAAACATTTGTTTTTCATTACATATTTGAGGAATGAGCTAGAAACGATTCGAGTTTCAATAATTTTTTCAAAAAACACATTACCTATAGGCCAAACTGTGCACATTTTTGCAACACCTGTTTATAAAAAACTTCATTTTATTACGCACCTTGACGATGTATGAAGCATGCAATTTTAGAATCATTTAGAACACATGTCTAAAAGTATTTTTCTTAATTCATACACCAAAAACAGGTTATTATTAAATCGATTTTGATTGGCAAAATATGAGATTTCCAAAGGAGTTTGGAACATCAAAAATAGTTTTCATTTCTTTACCAAGTGTAGAAACCGGGTAGAAATGAGTTTTTTCTCAACTGTTTGTTGTTTATTTTTTCACAGCACCCTTCACACAAACGCAAGTTGCAAAATGTCACAATGAAAAAGGGCCATTTCATATGGTGATGCTAACACAGACAACTAGGAGAAAGGCCAGTAAGAGTATGGTGTCTCTATGAGTACGCATTGCTTTTTTTTCTGCAACTGAAAGGTTGGCAACACTGCTCCATTTTGTATGTTGTTCTACTTCAAATACTCCTCCTTCATGCCAAAAAACATGAATTTATAATCATTATTTCCACTTTTATTACAAATTTTGTACTTTTTGGTTTCTGATATAATATTTTCAAAGCACGGAATAAGAATTCAGTGACTATTATTGAAAATGACTAAGTAAGTAATCATATTTATTCAAACGACATACTTTTTGCTACCTTTTCATATATCTTTAGTTACCAATGTATTTTGTTATCAGTTAGTAAAACTGATATTATTGGTAAAACTCACAAGTGCGTAAGAGTACGCATTTTGTTCCTATTACTAATTTATTCGTTTCTTATGAAAAAAGGTCCTCAAAACAAAAACTATTCTTCACGAAAGAAAACTGGATTGAAATAAAAGCAAAACTAAACGACAAACGCTAAAAAACTTACCTCCAAAAATGAGGAAATTGTAGAAGATTGGATTATGTGTGACAAATGTAAACATTGGTGGCATGAATCCTGCATTAGTTATCCAGGAATCAATAAATTTGTTTGTGATTTGTGTTGACGTTTGTATGAAATAAATATATATTTCAGACTATGCAATTTCTCATAATCAATGAAAAAAATTAGGTGCGTACTCTTACAAACTCAAATGTGTACTCTTAGATGCCATGTCATGTAACAGTACACATTTGGGTTTTTTTATACTTTTCCCCCTAAACAATTTGAGAGGCTCTTGAAAATTTTGAAGGTGGGGAATAAGTAAAAAAGGTTCACAGCATAGCTACACCAAATTTAAACAAAATTCCTCAAGTTTTTACTCAGTTGCATATGGTTAAACCTTAAGTGCTTACTCTTACCGGCCTGTCCCCTAAGCTTGTTTCTCGATAATATTTAATTATATCTGAAATTCTATTCATGAATGAAGTTTACCTGTTTAATCAAATTAATAATAACCTCTTTTTAGTGGATTTGTTGAAAAACATATTGTACTCAACTAGTTAGCCATTTGTGATAATCAACTTGTTACACTTATATCTCTCGCCTACAGCTCATGCTGCAACTATGCCACTCATTGACAATCACTTATTTTGCAAACTAGTTGAGTAAAATACTACACTTTATACATCAGTCTTTACTTTATATATTGTCTCGAGTGCCTGCATTATTTTATGTGCTGGTACTAACTTCTTATTACTGAAGCATAACCCTAAGATCGTCATTTTTTAGATTTTTTTCTTCTCATAACAGTTTCTCCACCATGGGTTTCTAAACCTCGGACATCTACATTTGCAGGCCAGCACTATAGCCACTATATCACACAGTTAGGTTGAAAGATGAAGGATAGTTTACGCTTATATGTTTCCCATTATTGCAAAAATATTAACTTATCTGAATTTTTTTTGTTTTGTTTTTTAGAAGGAGAAGGTGTTGCAAAAAGTAGTGTATGATATACGTGTATATAGTAGGTGATTGATACTCGTGTGATTTGCATCACTCGCCTTCGACTCATGCTGCAAAAATCACACTCAGATCAAAATCATTTACTTTATACACTTGTATAACAAATAACTATTTTTAAATTATTTTTTAAATTATTATAGTTGACACCAAATAAGTTGAGCTCTTATGACATACAAACGTGGAATGGCCAATGAGAAACAACGTAGTACTAGTACACATCAGAGCTCAATTAATTTTGTGCCATTATCAATTGATTATCAGGCAGGACCTTCGAGGATAGCATGTGTTCACTGGCGTATAAATTACCCTACATCAATCGACATCGACCAATCACATTAATCAGATTATCCAGAATGGAGTAATTTTTATCCCAGTGTTTACAAACAAATGCACGCGGAAATTTTTTCTCCAATCAGATTTTTGGAAAACAAAACACATGGCGTTAGCAGCGCCATCCATAGGTGCGACACCAAACCACTATTCTGTCTTCTCCATCATGTATGTATCCTCAAAGGGCAGGACACACTGTATACAGATTACAAAAAAAATAAAATAAATAACAATTGGACGATGTCACTATAAGAGGGGCACATAGTACTTCAGCTCCTTTTTAAGAAGACACTAAAGTAGTACTTTAAATCTTCTAGTTTCATATTCTGTTGACCAAATACTGGCATCATTATTCACTATCGAAATATCAATGTGTTTGTGTCACAAGATTATCGAACATTTTGTGTTCGGGGCTTTTTCGGGTTATTATACATTATTATAAATGTGTATACGCAAAGTTTTTAATAATTTTTGTAAGAAAAATAATGACTCCAGCAATACCATAAACTCATATATGGATTACCTACGCAAAGAGATGCCACAGTAGTGTAGGTAAAAATAAGTGAAAACTGGTTTGGAATACCTTGTTGTGAGAGATATTCTCACCAGAAGGAAATTCAACAGAATTTAAGCGTGTTCAGCCACTTCGTACATAAGTATGGGTAAGCCAGAACCAGACCAAACACTGGCAATTTTAGAGTCGATTCGGGTGGTTTATATACGGCTTATTTACACGCACACAAACACACGTATGTAAGAGGATACGTACGTTGGTGAGAATGGCCAGGTCGCATCATCCCCTATCGAGATAAGAGATGGCTGGCTGGTTCGTGTACGAATCGTGACATCATCTTATTGTGTCACGATTCGTTACTCGTACATTACCTGCAAGTACATTCAGGTAATTACGATCGAACAAGTTTTGTGTGTTTAACGTCACAAGGACGATTATTTGCCTGCCCTTTGGGGCGGCGACTGTTGTCAAGGGGTCCAAGCCCCTTTACCTCATACCAGTGAGTCCCCACAGCTACTCCCCCCAGTTTTTGCGCTGCAAAAATGATCAAATTGCTCAGGCCGGGGGGACTTGCGGGTTCATGAGCGCCTCTTTTGGTCTGCCTCCCACTTGGCTAGTGTGCTTCCAACAGCAGCGCCGACGCATTCATATGACTGCTGTATTGCGTCTGCACACACCTGGTATTGGGCGCGACTGCCTTCTCCCCTACGCCTAGGTGGATGATTTTTTGTGTAGGCGTACGGGTGGTGGCGGGAGTGAGGGGGCAGCAGTTGTTTGAAGAGTGGTTTTCTTAGCATTGGGAAGTTTGAAGTCTCCGATGCTAAGGTGGCCATCTTTGCCTTCTTGTTTGCTGCCCTCTCTGCCGTGAAGAGGAACTTCATCGGTTCCCTGGTCTCTGTGGGCTTCGAATCCGATTTCAGGAGTTCCGGAATTGGGGTCGGTTCCAGCAGTGACCAGGGAGGAGAGACTATCGGGGGAAACGGAGTTGTCATCTCCGCTAGGACTTTGTCTACGGGAGAAGCTGTGTCCATGAGCAGCTCCTCCTCTATCCGATCCAGCTCCGTTTTCTGCTCAATTTTCCACTGAGTTTGTGAGAGCTCAGCGGTTTTTCGAGCAGTCTGGGAGGTGGCGTACTTCAGGATGGTATTAATTGGCAGCGACATTAGAATAGGGGCGGTTCTGAAGCGGGTGAATTTACTGCTGTTTTCGATTTACCATTACAGTTTTGTTTCATTATTTTCACATCTTCTTAACAGTATGTAGAGGGGATAGCGCTTAAAATTCTCAGCTGTATGCAAGTTTTTTGGTCAAGTTCTGAACGGTTTAAGCAAAGTTATGCCTGAAATAAACTCATAGAATATATTTTTTGAATTTTTTTTACACAGGAATCTCCGCTTGTGACGTCACAATGTTGAGATTATCTTTGTGTTTAACAGTAAACGCACGTTGCGATTGTCCGTATCACACGTGGATTTGTTTATTCCTGTCGTTTTCTTTTTGTTGGCATTCCTTATTTGCTTATCTCCGGAGTTTCTTTTGTCTCACAGAGTTCCGATTTTCATCGAATATTTTTTAGCGGGTTTTAACTTACGGATATTACTTTTTCGGGAGTAAATTTTATTTTCTTCGCATTAGCCTCTCAGACATGCGAGAAGGATGGGAATTTTTACGTTTTTTACTGTCTAGGGGCCTGCCTCTTTTTTGTGGGCTTAGGGGGGCCTCCGGAACAAATGTTTTAGTGGTAACATCGTCCGAAAATCTTACAGACTTTTTTGATGTTTTCTGTTGTGAATTATTTATTTCACATTTTTCGACAGATTCTTCTGTGTTTGTTGGTGAATCCGTCTGTATATTTTCTACGTTCTCCCTCTGCGACCTTTTTATTCTTTTATCTTCACTTACCATGTATGCAGGCTTCAATCTGTCAATTGAAATTGTTCGAGGTTCGCCTGCAATGAGTATCACAAAGTTTTTCTTATCTCGTGATACTACTTTGTAAGGACCGGCGTATGGTTTCTCCAGCACAGATCTCATTTTTTTGTCTCTAACAAATACGTGTGAAGTATTGGCCAAGTGTTTTGAGACGTAAATCTTGGGCTGGCCATGGCGAGCTACCTGTTTTAGGAAATTGTTGGCATCGTTTCTTATATTTTGTACCATGATTTCGGGGCTAACTTCCTTCGATTCTGTGAAGAAGTCCCCTGGGAGGCGTAGCTCTTCGCCAAACGCTAACTAAGCTGCAGAGTGGCCTGTATCAGTTTGTAGGGCAGATCGAAGGCCTAAGAGGATGGTAGGGAGTACTTCTATCCATCTCTTTGTATCATGTGACATGATAGAGACTTTGAGAGCTCTACGCCATCTCTAGATTTTGCCATTGTCTTGAGGATGGAAAGCTGTGGTATGACTGTGTTGAACACCAAGCTTATTAGACAGCTCTTTAAAGAGCAAACTCTCAAATTGGCGACCTTGGTCTGTAATTATGACTTCTGGCACGCCATACCTCGCAATCCAGGTATCGTATAACCTTGCAGCCACTGTAGGGGCTGTCATCTCATGTAGAGGGATTGCTTCTGGCCATCGGGTTGCCCTGTCTATTATCGTTAACAGGTATCTGTGTCCTTGAGATGGTGGCATTGGCCTACCAAGTCCATGTGTACAGTTTTAAACCACTCTGTTTGTTTGAAGGATTTGAGGGGCGAGCGAGTGTGTCTTCCTACTTTGGATTCTTGACAGTTCAGGCAACTGCGAGCCCATTTGTTGCAGTCAGACTTCATTCGTGGCCATACAAACCTTGCCAAAATCATATTAGCACTACATTTTGGCCCAGCATGTGACAGATTATGTACACTGTTGAAAGCCAACCTCCGATATTTTATCGGTAGAAATGGCCTATTCTTACCTGTACTGATGTCACATGTTAATAAAACATCAGTACCGGGAATTTTTCGCTGTCTCAATTTGAGAGTAGTATCATCGTTCGATAGCAACTCTTGCAATTCTGCATCCTTAAGCTGTGCTTTAGCGATTTCAGCATAAGGCAATTGGACAGGAGCTGAGATAGCTTTGATTCTACTCAAGGCATCAGCTGGAGTGTTAAGTTCTCCACTTATATACTGAATGTCGGTAGTCAATTGACCAATATAGTCTAATTGTCGCACTCCTCTCGGCGATGCCGGTTCTGCTTTTAGTGTGAAGGCATATGTTAGGGGTTTATGGTCAGTATACACAGAAAAACATCTACCCTCTAATTGGTTCCTGAAATGCTTCAACGCAGCAAAAATTCCGAGCAATTCCCTATCGTATGTGCTATAGTTCTTTTCTGTTTTTGAGAGCTTCCTCGAGGAGAAAGCTAGCGGTAACTTCTCGTTGTCTTTGTCAAGTTGGTACAGGGTTGCACCAATAGCAAAATCAGATGCATCGGTACTCACGCATAATGGCAGACTTTCGTCTGGATGAGCCAATAGAGTTGCATTTGCCAGTGTATCTTTGATTTTCTCAAAGGCCTGTTCGGCTTCTTCGTTCCATTCGAGTGGAGTCTTATCTTTCTTTTTACTTGTCTTTATTAGTGCAAACAGCTTACTTTGTTCGGCTGCTGTATTCTTCATGCAACGTCTATAGAAGTTCACCATCCCCAAGAAACGCCTAAGTTCAGCGACATTTGAGGGTTTTGGGAAGTTCAATATTGGCTCTACTTTGGTCTTCAAGGGGAAATGCCTTCGGTCGAGACTTTGTAGCCGAGGAAGTCAATTTCAGTCTGTGCGTATAAGCTTTTACCTACGTTGATAGTAAGCCCGGCAGCGTATATACGCTGTACGATGGCTCTTACATTCTCCTCGTGCAGTTGCTCACCGCCTTCAGAGCATATGCAGATATCATCCAAGTATGCGTATGCAAAAGGCAATTCCTAAAGAGTCCATTGATAAATCTCTGGAAAGTTTGTGCTGAGTTGCTAAGTCCAAACGGCATTTGAAGGTATTCGAATAGTCCAAAGGGGGTTATAACCGCTGTCTTTGGTACGTCCTGGTTGGCCATAGGAATTTGGTGGAATGCCCATTTGATGTCAATTTTGGTGAACATCGTTTTACCCTTCATATTCGCATTGAAGTCCATTATATTGGGGACTGGGTAGCAATCAGTAACTGTTATGGCATTTAAGGCCCTGTAGTCTCCAACAATTTGTCACTCTCCACTTACTTTTTTGGTCATGTGGATAGGGGAGCTCCATGAGCTTTTTGAGGAGCGACATACACCCTCCTCAATGATGCAATGGAAGTACTCCCATGCCGCTTTGAGTTTGTCAGGCAGTAACCTTCGTGCTCTAGCATGGCAAGGCTGTCCTTTGGTTTCTATGTAATAAACCATATCGTGTTTGTATGTAGGATGCCTGCGAATTGATGGTTGAGTGACTCCAGGATAGTCAGACAGGATCTGTAAGAGTTCTCCGTCGACTTTTGTACAGCTGGATATGTTTGTGTCCAGTCTGTAAGCATGCATTTTGCCATCCACACAATTTTTAGTCTCAATATTGATCAGTTTGCTATTTTTGAGGTCAATGATCAGGCCATAATGTGCAAGGAAATCTGCACCCAGGATCGGGTTTGGAACATCAGCAACCGTGAATGACCGCGTCATATTTTCCTTAAGTCCGATGTCAACTTTGCTGGTTTCAAGTCCGTAGGCTGGAAGGTTTTGACCATTCACAGTACGGAGATAGTATTTTGGAGGAAGTACTTTTTGGTTTTTACTTACTGGCAATATACTCAAGTCTGCACCTGAGTCTATCAAGTACCATCTCTTATTTGTCCTGTCCTTAACAAACAGGTGGCATGAGTGTTTTTCTGAGGGGTCTTCAGCCGCATAGATGGCCCCTTGTTCTAGTTTGACGCCTCCTTGGTGTAGGATTTGCCCCACCATTTGCACCTATTGTTGCATTTGGTGGACTCTGCGCCAAACCTGTTATGGAAGAAACAACTCTTCTCATCCCAATTTCGAGACTGGTGTTTGGGAGATGATGTACGTGGGGAGTTGAACTCTGACCCCTGTTGTTGGAACTCGATCTTCGGTCTCTGGACCGGAACTGTTGTCCTCTGCTATTGCCATTGTTGTTGTTGTTTCTTGATTTCGATCGTTGTTGCCAGCTGCTACTGGGTTTTGTTGAGCTTTGGCTTTTGTTCCGTTTTACCTCATCGGTCAACTGAGCTATTTGGGCTCAAAGTTGGGCGAGTTCTCCAGTCTCTGCAGATACTGCACTGACCACGGGCTTTGACCTGGTATATTCGAGTGCGTTATCTGCTGATTTCGCAAGGAAATCCAAGTCTGCGGAAGTATTTATCACGGTTGAACCTACAGCAGCTAGGCATTGCACAACACTTTGTGGAAGTTGTTTGCAAAATTGGTTGCCTGTGACAGAAGGGGCTACTATATTGTCCGCCATCTGGCTCAATTTTGCCATGAAGATTGAAGGTTTGTCATCCCCCATCTTCATACCACCCATCACATCATCAATAATTTTGTTCTTTGTTTTTCCGAATACATTTCTGATCTTCTTGACGAACCAGGCATATTTATCATCTTCTGTCAAAGGGCATTCCATAATATCCGGAATGTGGCGGATTATCTGTGGAGGCATGCCTCCACAGATGTGGAGATACCGCTGGTTCTGCGATATATTTTCTGTTTTGAACCTGCCTTCCAATAGAGTTAACCACAAGTCTACCTCATTGGGCAGAAATTCTGGGATCTCTATCCTCCGTCTATAAAAGTTGGGGTTTTGCCCTGGCTGCAATTGCAAAAGTTGCATAATCTGCGCCAAGACTTCGGGTGTCAACTGTGGCTGACTACTACTTCCCTGCGATGGTTGTGGGTTTTCCATTGGTGGTGGGACCATTGCTGTGTCTTTCTGATGACAAGCGTATTCCACAGAACTACTTCCTTCCTTGCTGGTTGAAAACACTTGCTCCTGTGTTTGTAGGACAGGTGTTTTTGGGTCAGAACTTTGGCTTAAAGTTCGACCGCTTCTCAACATTTTAACTGATAGTTGTTCTTTATTTATTGCAGTTCACAGTCGTGCTAATTCTGGGTGTTGCGTACATAAGTAAGGGTAAGCCAGAACCAGACCGAACACTGGCGATTTTAGAGCCGATACGGGTGGTTTATATACGGCTTATTTACACACACACAAACACACGTATGTAAGAGGATACGTACGTTGGTGAGAACGGCCAGGTCGCATCATCCCCTATTGAGATAAGAGATGGCTGGCTGGTTCGTGTACGAATTGTGACATCATCTTATTGTGTCACGATTCAGTACTCGTACATTACCTGCAAGTACATACAGGTAATTACGATGGAACGAGTTTTGTGTGTTTAACGTCACAAGGACGATTATTTGCCTGCCCTTTGAGGCGGCGACTGTCATCGAGGGGTCCGAGCCCCTTTACCTCATACCAGTGAGTCCCCACAACTGGTAAATACATTTATTAATTTTTTCATTTCATAAAGAATGATTTAATTTTGTACTTTTCTGTAATAAAAGGGAAAAGTCCAACTTGAGAAAACGTTTTCAAGTGTAAAAATAACATTTGAAAATTAGCATTTCTAAAATAGCTCATAATTCTTTTTTTTTAATTAGCTGTAGTGCAACAGTGGGTAAGGTGATATTAGTAAAACTCACTAGACTTCCTCACAAGGGTGGCTATTATAACATATCCAAATAGTAAGCTCTAAAGTACATTATAGAACCAGAGTTACCATAAAGTAAAAACTTTAAACGCTTTTTTTTTTTGCAACTGCATTGTCTGCGATAGACCCTTCTTTTGGTAACATCATCTGTACTCACGTACTTCAAGTTCTAACTTATTCGTTTAGGTGAGATAAAATTACAATTTTCATATCTCGGCGGCAGCCTCTTAAACTTGCAAGAACTTTGGAAGAGATGAAACGTTGGAGGCATTTATTAAGCTATTTGCTTTAGCCGAATGAAACAAACAAAAATATAAAATAAGAAATTCTTCTTTACTTCCTACTTAAGTAGTCGATGCATTCGAGACAATATTGTTTTCCAATATTAGCACTAGCGCAGCAAATGATCCTCGAAAAAGAAATTATGGTGGCAACGAATAAAAAAATTATTTTGTTTTTGTAAAGAAAATCATAACTCGGGTGTAGGTATTTGGTTGTACGTCACTAATCATGGCCATTTATGTGCGAAAATTTCTTTCTGTAACAATTATTTTTTATTACTACCGTTACTATTTATTTATTCATTAATTTTATTTTATTTATTTTTTACGATACCGGTAATCTATATTTCATTGGGTATCGTATGGTGTGTACGATATTCTTACCCATAAGAGTATTTTTATTGACACAAACGTTGCATTTTGCTTCCATTACAAGTAGTACCTACACCTCATTATTACAATAATGTACCTATTCGCAGCTTTCGCTTACGCAGATGCAGATGTAGAATTTATTTGTACTTTTCTCGATTTTATTCTGCGGTAAAATAATATATTTTTGCAACGAACTAATTGGGTAGTCCCACATTTCGCTACATTTACCCAGGTTTGGACCGGTGGTAAGAAATTCAAAATAGAAATGGAGGCATTTGGGGTTTTTTAAATTTTCGTGTAGAATATATTGCATAAGTTCGATACTGTCAGGCGCAACTGAACCATTTTCATTCCATTTTTGACATAATAACGTCCTACAGTGACACGATGAAAGTTATTGTAGGTACCTGCAGTCAATTCATTTGTGATGACTATCTTACTACGTGTAGATTATTGAAAAAAACAAAACTGAAGTCATTTTCACGAGATGTGACTAACTGGTCACTGGTTCTGGTGCAGCACTCAACCAATTCGATTTCCCTAACAATAAAAATAAAAATACACAAATGAACAGGCTGAAAACCGGTTGAAGTGTTTAGTGATGATCCTACAAAACACATGGAATTGTCTTCAGCGCTAGAAACATAACCAACTTATACGTAGATATCTCATGTCATCGATAAATTGTGACGAAGAAATAAGTGATCTGTTGAAATGATTGAAACTTCAGCCATGAAATAAGGGAGGTAATACGCCATCACCAAGAAAAAGGATTTTTTTTTTTGCTCAAACTCCTACTGTCATTGGAAATTTTATCTTAAAGTTCCCATTACATTAGATGCGTTGTCAGTAGCGAGGCAACGATAAATAGGAAAATTTAACTCGCCAAAATAAAATTAAAAACACGAAAATTTATTAAAAAAAATTAAAATAGGTATGGCTACAGAACTCAAATACAAACAGTCAAAAATTTGTTGAAAAGCAAAACAAAAAACAATGCGGACTCCACAAAACTTTTTGTCATTCCCCCTCCCCAAAAAAAAAAAATTATGCTCTTGATCAACTAACGTGTTCTGCATAATTTTGACTTCATCAGGCACAAGAATGTAGACTTACTTATCATTTTCAATCCATCTATATGATTAACGAAGCATGCAGTCATACTAAAGATTACCATATAGGTACTTTAGAGAATTCATCAAAAATTTTGACACAAATAGCTAATTTTTAGCCACATAAAAAAATAATTGTATTATGTGAAAAAAAAAAAGTATATTTCGCTAGGAGTGCACAAAGTGACCGATCCTTGACAAGTGCCATATTAAACACCTAAAAGTAGAGTACGTTGGCTGAAATTAACACACCTCAACCTGAGAAAAAACTACTAGAAACAGCATCAGAGAGTATTGTTGGGCTTCAATTAAAAGAAACTACAGAAAGATTAATCAATAGATGCAAACTGCAAACCAGTGATCCCAATTTTTGATCAATTTGTAATCAATCGATTGAAATCGACCTTAAAACTGTTGATACGAAATCCCACCTCATCTCATTCTTCATCATCATCATCACATCATTCTATATATATATGTCATATGTACAGTCTAGTCACGAAGTGTTTCCCCTACTACTTTCGATCGCATATCGCTGTTGCTTCACCATTTACTTTTTCATTTGTCAAATATATTTTAGTTGCGAAATAAACGTCTTAAAAGTCAAAAGTCTCGAGTTCTTTCGATCCTCGTTCTGCATACCTCACATCATGGTAGCCATCGCTACGGTAGAACTTTGAGGAGAGACTTATAAAATTTAAGTTGATGAACTAATTATTTTTTTTGGAATTCAATTTGCTGCTGTGCGTAAAATTTTTTATGTTTTTTGTTAAGTAATACACGAAAAGTTATCGTGTTTTTCGAGAAAGTAACTCGAATTTTAATTTATTTTGAAAAAATCAAAATTTAAATTTGAAGAATAGCTGAAGTTCCAGACTCAAATAACGGCCAATACTGGAAGTCATCGAATGCCAAATCCAGAGGGACCGCCAAAGAGATCGTGAGAACAACCAAAGGAAACCTGCTCCCGTCATCGAGGACTCATCGCAGATCCATCATCGAAGACCCAACTTTTTCGGACAACCCACAACAAAAATTTAGGCAGGAAGTACAGAGGTCAACAGCAGAAAAAACGTAAATCATTCATCAGCGCAGCAGAAATTGAAAAGTAAAAATCATTGTAAAGGTAATATTTGATGAAATTAATTATTTTTCGTATTTCGTAATTGTATTTGAAGTGAGGCAAAAATAAGTAAATATAGTTAAAAATCATATGTCCCAAATTATAAACGTGTCTGAGTGTAAAATTGGAGAATACAATATTAAAAAGGAAGACTTAGAAGAATTAGTAAAAAAGTTTGAAGGAAAGAAAGTAGTTGATCTGAAAATTGAAATTTACAATTTACCACACGTAAAATACTATACAGGTGAAATAATATTGGAATCTTTTGTAATAGACATATCGGGTAGAATAGAAGAAATCAGTACTCTAAAATATATTGTGATTTCAGAATCTTCAGTAAATTATTTTTCGAACAGAATTTACAGTTCTGCTAAATCGAAAGAAAAATTTATGAACAGATTCTTTAATTGAATAAATTTAGAAAACTGGATAAAAAAGAAAATCGTGAAGAAAAAAGTTTGATAAAAAAATTAGAAAAAGAATTAATCGAAAATAAAAAATACACACCTGTTTATAATAAAGAAAATAATTTATTAGGTTTTTATAAAATAGAAGAAGAAATGGCATCCCCGAACGAAATTAAACCCATCCAAGCCCCACTTGGAAAAGTTTTTAATGGAAAATACTATTTAGATTGGCGCAGAATGATTATATCTGCCATCCGAGGTGCGGGATATTACGACATCTTTGGGGAACACGAATTTTTACAACCATATATAAATAATATTGATGATTTTAAATTTTCGGCCAGACAAAAATATGATCAACTACTGTAAAATGCAGGACAACGCCAAAGCGTTTGTGTTAGAAAGAGTATCCAACGACATAACAAAACAAATACGAGATTGCAATACTGCAATTCTAATGCTTAAGAAATTGGATAATATTTATGGGACTAAAACTTCTGTTACAGCCAACATGGCAAAAGCAAAATGGTTGGAATTTAGGTTTCAGCCAGGTGGCAATATGAAGGGTTTTTTGAAAAAATGGGATGAACTCGTAACAGATGTGAGAGACAGTGGGAAAGAGGTTACAGAAGCCGAAGAACTAGAAAATTTACAATTGGCATTATGTTACGAACAACAAATCGCAAAAATACAATATGAAAGTCTACCCCTAAACGAAAAGAATTTAGATAATTTCAAAAGGATATTAAGAGAGGACTCAGACCAAAAATACAGGGACCAAACGTTAAAGAAACAAAATAATAATGGTAATAATCAAAATAATAATACATATCGGAACAATAATAATAATAATGGTAACAATAGGTATAATTATAGAGGAAGATTTAATAGTAATTATCGAGGTAGAAATAATTATAGAAACCAAAATAATAATTATAATAATTATAGAAATGGGAATAGAAATGGTTTCAATAATAATGGTCAAAATGGTAATAATAATGGTAATTCGACGGAGCAAAACCAAAATAATGGTAATACAAATAATAATGGTAATAATGGTAATGGTAACTACAGGGGAAATGGTTATAGAGGCAATCCCAATTATAGAGGAAATAATTATAGAGGCAGTGGTAGAAATAATAACCAAAACAACCCTAAATGTTATAGGTGTGGGCAATTTGGCCATATAGCACAGAACTGCGTGAGTAATAATTCCCAAACGAATAATAATGATAGTACAAATAATAGTCAGGGGAATTATCCACCAAAAACAAATCCAAATTCATCCAATAATAGTAAAAAGGAGAATTCGGACCAACAGGTGAAAATGTCCTGTATGGTAAAAAAATTTTATAGTAATGGAGATTGGTTATTGAATGAATTAACTAATGAAAAGAAACAAAATTTAGAGGAAAATTACGAAACATTAAAAAACAAAGCAATTCTTGATGGAGCCGCGGAAGTCCACTTAACTTCCGATCTTAGTAAATTAATGGATGTAAAAAAATTCATAACCCCTATTAAATTACAATGTGCGGGTAGAAATACTTTTTTATATGCTACACATACGGGTAGAATGATCATAAAAATCGAAAATTCCAAAAAAAATCAATCATTGATAGAACTAAACGACGTTCATTATGTGCCGGATTTAAATTTGGATATTATCTCGGCCATAAAAATAACTAACACTGGTATAATTAACATCGACCAACAAAAGGAAATTGCAAACATTTATTTATTGAAACAGCGGAAATCATAATAACCGCCAAAAAAGAAGAGGGTATATTTTACATATACTATAATGTCGAAAATAATGATATAAAAAAAAAAAAGATAAAAAGGATTATATGGATAAAAAAAATATAATATGTGCCCCAGTCACCCAAGATACCAATGATGAATGGGATGATTTCACAGTTGAAATGGAAATCATTGAGGAAAACGAAAATACCCAACAATCTCAGGGGGTGACGAAACCGAAATAAAAAATGAACCCAGTGAAAATAATGAAATAAATGAACCTAAGAATAATAATAACACAAATAAAAAATTAATAATGCACAGGAGATTGGGACATTTAAATGCCAGATATTTACAAAAATTAAAAAATTTAGCAATAGGAATACCCGAAAACATTAATTTTAGAGATGAAGATTTCGTTAACTGTCAAATATGTTGTATAGCCAATAATTCGAAACTGGGACATACAGGAATAAGAACTAAACCAACCCGAAAATTGGAATTAATATCGTCGGATATCATGGGTCCATTCACGCCCTCTGTGGCTAATCAAAAATATATCCTAACCTTCATAGACCATTTTTCGAAATATACATTTGTCATGCCCATAACCAATAAAAATCAGGTAACAAACGAATTTAAAAATATCATAATGTCTATGAAAAACAAATTTCCGGAACACCCCATAGGGACAATAAGGTGCGATAACGCAAAAGAGTATACCGATACAAAAATAATAAATTATTGTAGAGAAATAGGCATAACAATGGATTATGTGGTTCCATATTCTCCTGAATTGAATGGTGTTGCCGAAAGGCAAAATCAAACATTAATGAGGAGAGTAAGGGCCATGTTAATTGATGCTTCTCTCGATATAAAATACTGGTCTTATGCTGTAGTAACAGCAGCTTATTTAATCAATAGATCCCCAACTAAAGCGAATGAAGGATACAAAACACCATATGAATTATTTTACGGAAGAAAACCAAATCTAAAAAATTTAAAAGTATTCGGAGCACTAACATACAGACATATACCCATGGAGGTAAGGAAACAAAATGCCACAAAAGCGAAATCCAAATCAAAAGATAAATCGACCCAAAATTGGCACACAGGGCTGAAAAAAACATATTAATGGGCTACACGAACACAGGGTATTGTTTAGGAGATCCATATAATTCAAAATCACATATATCATGCGACGTTAAAGTAGATGAATCCCAAAATATAAAGTCACTCTTAATTAATAAAAAACCTCTTACAATAAAATCGGCAGATTATGAGTATGATTTAGGAATAATAAATCCTGTAGTTATGAATGTCAGAATGAAATACAATAAGGCCTACATAGAAGATAATATACCAAAATCATTCTCGGAAATTGAAACTAACCCTTTTAGAGAAGAATGGATAAAGGCCATTAATGACGAATTTGGTTCTCTCGATGATTTGAAAGTATGGAAAGTGGTAGATTATGATCGCCAAAAATTAATAGATACGAGGTGGATATTTACGATAAAATTTGACGAATTCGGGAACCCAAAACCTAAAGCCAGACTTGTGGCACGTGGCTTTAAAGATCGGACAGAATATGGCATTACAGAAACACACGGACCTGTAGCATCCATAGGTACAATTAGGTTATTATTATCAATCGTCAATAAAGAAAAATTAATAATGGTACAATACGATGTAAAAACTGCTTATTTAAATTCACCCATTATAAACCAATTTTTGTTAAAAGGCCAGAAGGAATTAATATAAATAAAAATCAAGTATTAGAACTTCAAAAATCAATTTACGGCCTAAAAACTTCTAGCAAATCGTGGTATGACTTATTGGACATTAAAGTAAAAGAAATGGGATTTGAAAAAACCAAAAGCGACAGATGCTTCTACATAATGAAAAATAAGGAAGAAAAAACATATTTCTTAAGTTATGTAGACGATATATTAATAGCATCAAATTCACAATCGGCCATTACGAGAATAAATGAAGAATTGCAAAAAGATTTTACCATTACGATAACAAATAATCCAAAATTTTTTGTAGGTCTGGAAATAATGAGAGACATTGAAAATAACACAATAACAATTTCGCAATACAAACACATAGAAAAAATGATCAAAAATTTGGAATCTCTGAACTCAAAAATACAAATACACCCATGGAAACGGGGTTAAAAATTGACAAAATACAAAATGGAAGAGATGACACGGAGTATAGATCCATGATAGGGGGACTACTTTATTTGGCAAGACTCACAAGACCGGACATATTATTCCCAGTAAATTTTTTTTCCCATTTTCAGAACAGTTCAAATGATACTTTAAAAAATTATGTAAAAAGGATATTCAGATACGTCAATACAACCAAAAATTATAATCTAAAATTTACATCAAAGGGGGATGGAATACAGGCATACATTGATGCATCTTACGCACCCCAAGTTGACGACAAAAATATAGAATTACACAATCTGGATAAAGGGAAGTCAATAACTGGATTTATGCTATTTGCCTATGGAGACTTGGTGGAGTGGAATTGCTGTAAACAGACTATTCACGCCTCATCAAGTACCGCGGCTGAAATAATTGCAGTTTTTGACACCCTTGATACTATAAAAGTGATACAATATTTAAATTTCGAAATTTTTGGAGAAAAATTAATGGTCGATATTATGGAAGACAATATTTCGACACAAAAAATATGTTCCGGGGGAAGTCAAAGAAAGTCGAGAGCCCTTATGATCAAGTGTTACTCCATTTTAGAAGCTATTGAAGAAAAAATAATATTTTTAGAACAGTTACATCCGAAAATCAATTAGCAGATATATTAACAAAATTGCTGGATCGGTCAAAATTCGAAAATATAATTGTGAAAATTTTGAACGAAACCAACATATACACATAATATGATAATTAATTCATGTCAAAGTCAGAATATGTCCAAAAAGAATTTCGTCCTATTCCAAATACAAGTCGTAAAACGTTCAAAAATAAGTCATAACACGAAAATATTTGCTGAAAAATTAATCTTCAATCATTGTCAAAAATAATACTTAATAAGGCCATTTACCAGAAAATACCTGTAACAGATAAATGCTCGACATCTAGAATATTGTAACAAAGAAAAAATTAGGAAAATCGAGCAAGTAAAAACCCTACAAATCGTATAATAAAAACCCTATACACTTTCCAACAAGCGTGAGAAAAATACACGAAATATTCCCACACGTATGTATGAAAAGAAACTCTTCAACAATAAACACAATAAGAGATAAAAACCCATTACATGACCGCAAATTAAGATAAACCGAAAAACGTTGCCTTATCTGAGAACATATTAGACGCCACTTCAAATACAATACAACGTACGAAAGATAGTATACGATGCAACGAATATTATTCTACAATCTTTTTCATGTTTATTTTTAAGATAAAATACGCAACGTACGCTCGAATTCATTGAACTCGTAAATAGGAAAAACCTTTCATTATATTTATTCCATTACCTTCTTTTATTTTTTTTGTCATTCATTCGTATATATGTTCGTGAATATTTTTCTGTCAACCCGAATTATACGAGCGGAAATATAAAATATTAGTCGATATACTTTAATAATTATGCATGTTACCATATTTTAATTTTTATATTTTTATTTTTTTAATTTACATCACATATACCATATAATATTTACGTACACGATAGTGTTCATTATTGCATGCATGTTACCATACTCTTATATATATTTATTTATTTATTTTATGCTAATTTGTTTTTGCAAATTTTATTTTGAGGCACAGCGCAATAAATTTTTTTTTAGAAACTCAAGTTACCATCAATAACAAACATACAATGTCAGTATTTTTCGAAATTTTTATTATGCATATATTTTTGTACTTGTATTTTTTTTGTATCTAATATTTTTTTTAATTTTTCTTAAATAATAATCAATATTTCAATTTCAGGAAACATGATGAAGAAATTATTCGGTAAAATTTCAGGGGGGTGTTGATACGAAATCCCACCTCATCTCATTCTTCATCATCATCATCACATCATTCTATATATATATGTCATATGTACAGTCTAGTCACGAAGTGTTTCCCCTACTACTTTCGATCGCATATCGCTGTTGCTTCACCATTTACTTTTTCATTTGTCAAATATATTTTAGTTGCGAAATAAACGTCTTAAAAGTCAAAAGTCTCGAGTTCTTTCGATCCTCGTTCTGCATACCTCACATCAAAAACAAACGATTTCACAAGATGTTTGATTTTGTTGAGACCACCAATCCTTCTCCCCTCTCACTCCTGCAAACACTCGACTATATTTGAAACACACTTTTGTATTATTGCTCGCGGCTACACTGTAACACATCCCCGCCGCTCACTCGGTTATCTCCGTACACCTTCAATTATCTCACTCAATCTGAACTTACTCTCATCATACATGATTGATGTTAAATACACATGCTTCTGAGATGTTACTTTGATTAATTCTTTATTTCACGTTATAAAACTTCTTCTTCCTCGATTCACATCGTCTATAGATTTTTGAAAAATTGAAATTAATCGATCGCTAATATCAGATCTATCGGATTTTTCTTATTTTTATTTCATTAATTATTCTACAATATTCTGATAGTGAAATGTTCTCACTTCTCATTTCATCGTGATCGTGTTCATTTTTTTACTCCTTTCCTTCTCAATTTTGCAAAATGAAGTGCCTGCAGTGATCGAGGAATGTTCTTCACTGAAGAGGCAATTCTGAAGTTAAACTGAATTATTTGTGGAAAATCAAAAATTGTGGAATTACTAGTTTTTTTGATTCATAACTTTAACTGATAAGTTGATAACTTTGTAAATATGAATTTAAGCAGATCAATTTTCGATTGATTAACTTTTTTCTACCAATTTTTTTTCAATTGATTTTTTTCCATTGATTTTTGTCGTTTCATGATCAAATTTCTCAGAAATCGATTTTTCAAAATCGATCTCTCCAGAGACAAAAATTGGTATCACTACTGCAAACATAGCTCTGTTTGATAGGATTACACTAACTTACACCAACCTACACCGGTAGGGATATTCCACAAATATTCAAGTAAAACTTGGCACAAAGCCCCATAACATTCCTACATTTGTGGAATCGCCCTCCTGGTGTAGGTTGGTGTAAGTTAGTGTAGTCCTATCAAACAGAGCTCATGTTATAACGTTGTACCGCTGGAGGTTACAAAAATTAGCAAATCTTGATAAAAATCATTACAAATATTACCCTAGATGATATTCAGTCCTACGTTAAATACTTTAGATGTCACAGTTATTCTTCGACCAAGAGAGCAACAACTATTTTCGGCCATTGGTAAAAGTCTTGTCATGCGGACAAGTGGCTGCTCAAATGTAGCAAATGTTACGCTTTATTCAAGCTGAGTGGTTTGAATTATGTTACGGTAGAGTGCATACAGAGCAAAAAATAGAGATAAATATTCCTCATACTTTCAACGATATTGTGTCGCCTATTTTTCTCAGTTTCTAATGAATGGTTGTACATGAATGTATAAAATATGAAGTTTTTATTCGAAACAAAACCGGTATTTTTGATTCATTAGTAAATTATCTTGCAGGTCACTGGTGAGTTTAAATCATCTATTTCTCAAAAAGGGCGCCTCTCAATCCCCTTTCAACCCCCTGGCCAATCGCGAAGGTACCTCTTGAAACCTTCATTCTGCCCATAAAATTTCAAAGCCCATAATTATGACGTAATCACCCACTTTGTAACAGAAATTGGACACAAAATATCGTTACTTTCTTCGGACATTTACTGTTCATGCCCTTTGTCAAGCCATCCATAAAGCCCACTTTCCCACCCCGTTCCCATTACTATGGTATTCCTCAAAACCCTCATTCTGTCTATAAAATTTCAAATTTTATAACTATGACGTCATCACCTCCTCCGTAACGAAAATTGATAGAGAAAATTTTTAATGAGAAATATCGGATCATAAATTCAACTTTCTTTACTTGTTTAGAGGTGCTCTATCAACTGTTGAAGACTTGTAGTTCAGATGGCTTCTTAGGAAACACCATCTACAGATAATCTAATTTAAAAAAAAATAATCTAAGGGAGATGAAGCACACAGTATAAGCGATGAAACGTTATTACCTATCTTTTGATAATTACAGTATATACTCGGATGATACCTTTAATTAATGACACAGTTGCCTTTCTTTAAAATGAAATCATTTCACAAAACATCTGAAAAATATCCCTAATAAATTTATTGCATGAAACTCATTAATTTAATTTATGGATTAAAATCTACACTTATTTTTTTCATTCAAGGTTGTAATTGTGAGTTTATATTTTTTAATTTTCATAAGAAAATTGAAGACATATTAAATTTAATACCAAAATATTTTTTTAATACTTACAGACAATACTGACCCGATGATTTTTGAAGACTAGGTATTTTTAAAACGCAATTTTTTCAAATTTATGTTTTTTTTCTCCAAATGGAATTTTTTAGCTGTTTTTTGTTGAACCATTTTTGTGGCATATGCTCACATATTTTTCATATTATTGTTTTTAACATGTTATGAGTTTTATTGCCTACTCCTTGAAAACAATTTTAATCTCAAAATTGACTGTAAATTTGAATTAATTCAGGCTGTTGAAAAATAAACTTCATCATTTACATTGATGGGTTTTGGGAAAAAGATAAATCAACAAGACCCCTGACCCTGGCCCACGCCAGCGCAGCACTCAAGTCTCGTAACCGTTCCCAAACCATGACCAAGGCATGCCTCAAACCTCTTACCCTGTCCCTAAAACTTTCAATTCCTTAATAATTTATTGTTCTTACCCCCTATGAATATCTCCTTTCACTGCCCCTCATCAGATGGCCTTTCAACCACCCAACCCGTTCCATTCCCATCAATAGGCGTCCCTCAAATCTGTCCCCCTACTCCTGAATTTTCTAAATCAGAAATTATGACATCATCATCCCCTTTGGATGCCTCTTGTTGCTGCCCCTCAACAGAACGCCTGCCCCTAAAATTCCTCACCCTGCCACCAAAATATCCGAGTCTACAATTATAACGTCATCACCCTCTTCGAAATGAAAATCGAATTAGAAAAATTATAAATAGACCTCCATCTATAAGACATTATGTAGTTCAGGTAACCACGGACCAACTCTAAAACCAATCGCTTATAGCAGAAAAAGTGGGTCAGGGTTGGGCAGCTCTAGTTGAGTGAATGACTAGCTACACTTCGTTGAAAATCAGTGGGCTCCATAGTGGGTTCCACTGATGAGAACAATATTTTTTAACAATCAAATGACGTGTTTTTCATCGAAACCGTTGTGTTATACAATTACCTGAAACAGGTTTCGTACCACGCGCCTCGAGAGACAAGTCGGAATATCGAACAAACACGTTTAATGAGAGAATACAAAATTAAATCACAAAAGGAAAATATAACCTCGAAAGGTAGAAGAACACATGAACATACAATACTGGTGTCAAAGCGAGTTGAGCGCAACAAGTTGTCGAGAGAGAGAATAAAGAAACAAATACGTGGGGCAAGCCAGAAAGGCCAAATGCGAGATGCACGGTTCCCAAAGATACAACAACTCTAGAAGAGGTGTTGTGTGCAGCCATAGAGGGCAGCACCTAACACCCCCCCCCAAGTGTGCATCCTTTACATCGAATACTTATATTTAAATTAATCTAAATAAAATGGAAAATAATCTGTAAATCAAAGGTGTATATGATAGTGTACTATAAGCAGAAAGGATATAAACTAAACAAAAGAATAAAGAAAAAAAACTTAAAGGATGTAATAATACTAATATTGGTTCTGTTTAGTTTTCAAACTTCTTATCATCTTTGTCTTCGATGTTGTCGCAAATTGTTTGATGTTTCTCATCTAACGGAAATATGATGAAATTTATTAGTCTTTTAAAGTTGGCATAGGGTAGTGGTTTTGTTAGTATGTCCGCTATTTGATCGTTAGTGGATACATTTACTATTTCTAGAATGTTCTCTGCGATGAAATCTTTTACTCTTAGGTGTTTTGTTTCTAAGTACTTTAATTTTCCGTGGTGTAATTGGTTAGTTAACAGTTTTCAAGTAGATTGGTTGTCTTCAAAGATTTTTATTTGTTTGATTGTCTTTGGGGTGATTTCTTTCATGAGTTTGCGAAAGTACAGTATGTGATTTGTGGATTCAGAAACTGCAAGAAATTCAGCTTCTGTAGTGCTTTGTGCTGTTATGGTTTGTCTATGGCAGGACCAGGAGATCGGGTCTCCACAGTGAAAAATGATGTATCCTGTAGTTGATTTTTGCGAAGGATCAGCTGCAAAGTCCGCGTCAACATATGCACGTAGGTCATTCTCGGGGCTTTTGTATTTTAGTCCGTAGTTGGTTGTACCTTGTAAGTATCTAAATAATTGTTCTAGTAGTTTTTTGTGTTTTTGTGTAGGATTTGATTGATTTCTAGCTAGATAGTTCACCGTGAAGGATATGTCAGGTCTCATATTATTTGCAATGTATAGTAGTGAGCCTATTGCTTGTCTGTAAGGAAATGATGGTGGGAGAGGTAAGCCTTCTTCTGGGAAGTTTTGAAAAGCAGGCATAGGTACATTTTTTGGGCCATATTGTTCATTGTATCCATAGTTTTTCAGTATTAAGTTTATGTAGTTCGTTTGGTGTAAAGTTAGTTCCCCTTTATCGCAGTTTCTTTCTATTTGGAAGTTTACAAAGTTTTTCGGTGTTCCTAGGTCTTTAATATCTACTTCTTGTTTCAGGTTTTGTACAGTTTGTTCAATTTCTTGATCATTTGATCCAGTAATTAATATATCATCCACGTACACGGCTACGATAGTGATAGATTTATTCTTGTTTTTAAAGAATAGGGCGGGATCATGTATGCATCTTGTAAAACCGATTTTTGCAAATATTTTTGATATTTTGTTATACCAGATTCGAGGTGCAGTGGCTAGTCCATAAGCACATTTATTCAGTTTTAGAACAAATTTTGAAGAATCTATGTTAAGACCAGTTAGGGGTAAGGTGTATAAGTCATAGTCTATTTTGCCGTGAAGGAATGCAGTTATTACATCAAGTTGTCTTAAGGAGCAGTTGTGTTTTAGCTGATGATAATACCCATCTTACTGTGTTGGCAGAGACTACCAGGACATAGGTGCGGATGGTGGGATAGATGTTATCGTCTAATGCTCCTACAATAACTGTTCTTGCCTTATATGTTCCATCCCCTTTTTTTGTAAATATCCATTTCCATGGAATGGGTTTTTGCCCTTTCGTTTTGTTCCTAGGGACTATTTTCCAAACTTTGTGTTGTTCCATGGATTTGAATTCTTTTTCTATTGCATTTTTCCATTTGTCGCTGTTGTGGGAAGTAAGTGCTTATTTGTAAGTTTTGGGTAAGTTTTCATCAGAAATGTCATTTTGGTCATTTTTATTTAAGGGGTCAAGTATTCTGATGCAATTTATAGAACCTACTGTGTTTTGGTCTACTGAGGTCGTTTCTGTGTCTATTTCTTCTGAGATTGTATCTGTGTTGAAGGTGAATTCTATTTCATCCGTTGTATTGTTCGTATTTGTGTAAGTTTGATTTTCGTGTATTATGACGTTACATGATTGGATTGTTTTTTGTGTATTTGGGTCATATAATTCGTAGCCAGTTTTTGTGAAACCACAGATATACATTGGTAAAGCGTTCGGTCCAAATTTATCACCTACCTTTTTGTCGTTGTTAAGTTCGTAGGCTAGACTGCCAAATCTTACAATATTGCTTAGGTCAGGTTTTTCATTGTTCCATAATTCATAGGGGGTGGTGAATTCGATCGCGGAGTGTGGAGTTCTATTGTATAAGTATAAAAATTTTTGGGAAAGCCACTATCTAACAGGAGTGATCGTGTTTTTTCCTCCAAAGTTCTATTTAGTCTTTCGATAGTACCGTTGTGTTGGCTCATGTGGGGTTCTGATACTTCTCTTTGTATTCCTAAGTCTGAGAGTAATTTGTCTACTTTTGAATTGACAAATTCAGTTCCTCCATCACATCTGAAAATTCTACATTGAGTAGTATTATTGAATTTTGTTTTTAGTTTGTAAAAGAATGTTTTGAGCATGCCAAATGTATCTGATTTTTTATTCATAATGTATATTTTTGCATACCTTGAGAAGTCGTCTATAATAGTTAGTATATATTTGTTTCGTTTAAATGCCGTAGGTGGATCTATGGGGCCTATTAAGTCAGCATGAATTATTTCTGCGGGTCTAGTAGCTCTTTGTCTGTCTTTGTCAAAAGTTTTCTTAATCAGTTTAGATTGTGCATATATTTTGCAGTTTGATTTGTTTTCTTGGCAGATGAGTTCAGGTGTATTTTTTGTTACGTTTATTAATTTTTGTATAGCCCCTTGATGGGAATGACCTAGTCTAACATGCCAAAGTTTGCCTAGTTCTACGAGTTTTCTTTTGGTTTCTGGGTTAATTAACTGTTTTGTTTCTCTTGTTTTCAGTTTACCGGATTTAGTTCTAAAGATTGTTGTTGGTTTGATTTCGTTATGTTTATTTATGGTTAGTAAGTAGTATTGACTTAGTGTTGGGGAAGTATTTTTAATAGTATTAGTATTATTTACGCTACTTACTGATTCAATTGTCTGTTGTTTTTCTACTGAAGCTTTTATTTCGTATAAGTCGCAGAATGTTCTTGTTTTTACTGTTTGGTTTTTATTTATTTCCACGGCGGAGGGATTGTTGGAAAGCCTGTCATTAAATATGAAATCATTAGTTAGGGATACTTTTAGGCTATCGTCTCTACATAAGGTTTTTACACTTATGATGTTATTATTAATCTCTGGGGCAAATAGAACATTTTTTAAGTTTATTCTTGGTTTTATTCGTGAATCTATGTTATTTTCAATAATTAAGTTTATATTCCCTTCGCCTAGGGCTTTCACTAGTTTACCAGTAACATCTGTTAAATTTTTTGGTTGATCAAAATATTTTATGTTTTGAAAAAGATCTAGATTGTTACTGCCGTGTCTAGTTGCGCCAGAGTCGATAAGCCAGTCAGAATTATTATTTTTGTTAAGGTTATTATTGTTATGTATAATTTGATACCACTTACCCTTTCCTCTTGGATTTCCACTGTCATCACCGTAGTATAGGCAGTTTCGGCCAATGTGTCCAATCAGGGTGCATCTGTAACAGTACTTTTGACCTTGTGGAAGGGGGCAGTCTCTCGTTCTGTGAGAAGTTACTCCACAGTTGAAGCACATGTCGGTTCGCACTGGTCTATTTTGCGGATTCTGGTTTGTTTGTAGGTTTGCGGAGGGGTTTGTAGTTGATTCGCGAGGTAAGCTTTCAGGAATTTCTGCACGATTATCTGTAGTTGTATTGTCTGAGTTTGCGTTATCTCTGATTGTTCTTTGATTATTTCTTGTTTCCATCATGTGTCTGGAATTATCGCAATTTGTATTGAATCTGTTTCGCGATCTTTCGGCTTTGCAAATCATTTCGCGAATGTGATCGTAAGTTACAGCGGCAGTTGAGGAGAGGATTGCACATTTGGCAGGAAAGTGTTGTCGCAGTTTTTGTATCAGTCGCAAAATATAGAAAAAGTCGTTAAACATACCCTCTGATCTTAAGGTTTGTTCTTTTATATCGTGGTGCTTTCCTTCGTATATCGCTATGAATTCAGAAACCGGTATAGAGGGATTGTACTCAAGACCTTCTAACAACTGGTGTAGGTAAAGATAATCATCTGGAGTCACTTGACCAAATCGTTTTTGTAAGATAGTATACATTTGAAAAGCCGAAGAACATCTATCTACGTGTATCTGTACTGACTGATTTATAGAGTTACGTATAAGGGTTTGAGTAATAGCGTCAAATTGATTCGCGATTTGTGGAGGGATGCCAATGTCATTCGCAAATTATGATTGTATCCAGGGGAACAAGTTTACAGATTCCTGGTCTGTTTTAATACGTCGATTCCACCTGCTATAGTCAAAGCTACTACTCAGTTGTTCAAACACTTCGTATCTTTTTGGTTGGAAACCAGGTTTGGGTAAGCGTTTTATGAAATCGTTGACTTTGCGATCATGTAAGGTCTTCCAATCGTTCCCAGTCTTTGATTTAAGAGAAATTCTCTTAAAGGCATCCTCAATTGCTTCTGTCACTAGTTCGCGGGTGATTCGTTGTTGAATTTCGGGTAGGGTTGTGTCATCAACCTCTGCAAATTGAGCGGTGGGGTCCTTACAATTTATGTTTTCCCTTAGTTAACGTATATTTTCTTGAATGAAACCCTGTATCTGTTAGGGAGAAATTTTATCTGTTTTTAATTTATTTATTATTGTTTCGTCGATTTATTTATTTATACCTACTTTTAGTTCTAATTCAACATCCGATTGGATTTCCATAGTTTCTTGGAAGGGAATGGGACCGACAGGAGATTCGCGGATATATTTGGGTTGGGTTCGAAGATTCCGTTCAGTTCTCTTCGCAGTGCATCATTGTTTGCGGTAATCGTGTCACAATACTGTTAAGAAGGAGTAAATTTGGGAAAATTAAACATCATTTTATTGTTTTCGATAGCCGAGAAAAAATTAGTTTTATTTTTCTGTGGTATGGGTGATCGTAATGGATCAAATAAATTCAAAATTTCTTCTTTGTTTTCCGATGTATAATGATGATTAGTTAATAAAGGACTTACTCTACGGGTTTCTTTGAGTATTTCTTCTTTTTGTAAATCTGAGAGTGTTTCGATGTCTGGAATATCGTTGTTTGCTTGATCTGAAAAGTTATGGTATCCGGTAATACCACGAGTTGGATGGTTTTGTGGAAAATAATGTTCGGACTGAAACATATTGTTATATGGTGAAGTTTCAATCTCATTTTGTGGGTTTTTGTAATTATTTTCAGACTCTGAAGGAACACGTTTAGTTTCAACGTTTGGGCTACGAGTAGCTGCTCTTTTAACGCTGTGTAAGACAACTGAATCAGCCTCCAAAGAGGAGGTTGAGGACGAGGAGTTGGTTCTTTTATGAGTATGATTAGCATCGTAGGTTCTCATTAAATAGGGACGATTAATGTTTTCCGAACGTAAGGCCAATGTAAACAGATTCTCAGATTTACTTACTATGTTGTTGTCATTAGTGTTATTCTCAGATGATTCGGAGCTAGAAGGATCGGGGATTTGTTCGTTTTCCATATCGCAGACTTTTATTAGAGGGATTCGCAATTCTAAAATAAATATAAATTACGGTTTTACCAAAATTGTTTGTGGGAAACACGTGTTATCGAGTATTCTTGTCGTATACCGCGATCTGCTGCCACGTTGTGTTATGCAATTACCTGAAACAGGTTTCGTACCACGCGCCTCGAGAGACAAGTCGGAATATCGAACGAACACGTTTAATGAGAGAATACAAAATTAAATCACAAAAGGAAAATATAACCTCGAAAGGTAGAAGTACACATGAACATACAATACCGATGTCAAAGCGAGTTGAGCGCAACAAGAGAGAGAGAATAAAGAAACGAATACGCGGGGCAAGCCAGAAAGGCCAAACGCGAGATGCACAGTTGCCAAAGATACAACAACTCTAGAAGAGGTGTTGTGTGCAGCCATAGAGGGCAGCACCTAACAGAAACACCAACAAAAAATTGCTAACCTAGCTACTGTGACTCATCTTGTAGGTAGGGAAACCCGAAAAAACTGACAGAGCGAGTTCAACACTTCTTTTTAGCACCAACTTCACCATTTTCGAGATATTCGACGCTGGGACACGAAATTTTGTTATGAAACGTTGGATGTATTGCATACCTTCAACTTCGTTAGGCGCAACAACAGTCCGTTCTTGTTCCGTTTGCGATTGTTACGTATTATCGTTGAGAATGTGGTTTTTTGGGGTTAACGGTTAGGTGCGTGACCACACAACCGTAAAGTCGTTCATTCGAGACCCACTTCGTTCGCATTTCGACCACAAATGGCGGTTAATTCGATTTCGTCCATTTAACAGGCATGTGCGCCGACTTCCGCACACAAGAAGTACTACGGTAATACAGAAATGATTTTCAACGTCACATCTCCCAACCCTAAAATTATTTTCTCCATTCCAGTTGACAATTTTCACTCGTGTATAAATTAGGCATAATTACGTACCTCAGAGAACTCCTTTCCTCCCACTTATCACCTTTTAATATCTCTCGGCCGTTGTGCAACACGTATACCTAACCACGATACCTCAAATTCCCACCGTCCTCCACTCGCCCCCATCTAAATCTCCTGTATGAAAAAAAAAAGAAAGAAAAAAGTCGGGCTGTCGATGACAAATTTATTTATTCTAGTTTCGAAGTGATTATCTAATACGTTACTAAATCATAGGCACGAGTAATTAGTGAGTACCTACGCAGCTCTCAGTTTCCTCCGTCGTTGTAGAACCCCAACGCAGCTTCTCAAATTTTGATTTCACATTGCACCAATTTCGAAACCCAAATTCACCCCCTCTCACGTCTGCTCAGACGGTACTCTAACGTACGTACGTACGCTGATCATAGACTTTTTATAATAATATATCGTCTCCACTTATGCACCACCGTACCTGTATGTGTTTCAGATTACATAAAATCGGTATTAATCCGAGTATCGTAGTCCATCACGACGACGAGGAGGAAGAGGAAGACGATGAAGACAATAAAACTATCGATGCGGTGGTGAATGCCCTATCCGAGCAAGCCGAGAACGCCAACATCATCTTCGACTCGGATGGTAGCCGATCAGTGCTGACGGAAATTGGTCGAAGTCTGCAAATACTGAGCTCCAGTTTGCCGCGACCCAAATCCGAATGCAATTTCACGAAAATCGTCGAACACCAGCCCATCAGTGCGTGGACTCCATTCCACGGGGTGGACGCGGCCCCAAATCAGGCCGTCGAAAACGTATCTGCCACATGTCACGACATCGACGACCAGCATGCCGGCTACAGGAATGTTCGTTGGCACTCCATACCTTCTGAAAATATTAGTTAGAAGTGAACGTAGTAAACGCAGCGGTTGTATACACGTACCTCTACCTACCTGTCCCGTCGACTGATGGTCATTTTATTGGACAGATTCAACTTCGTTTTCACTGGAACTCGTTTTTTTTTTGTTTTTTTTTTTGTTTTTTTTTGTTTTTTCCTTACGCAATTAGAAGAAATTAAAAGCTACCTATATAAATTTACTAAAACCGAACCACGAATTAAGAGTGGTAGGTATAAAAGTGGCGTATCCAAAGAGAAAGGAAGTCACCCCTCTTATCTTATCCTTTTTTTTTTTTTTTTTTTATTGTTCAAACTGTTATTTATATAATTGACCTAATAGAATTTTGACTGCAAGTCAGATCATACTTTTCTCATTCTACGCAATAAAGACAAAATGAGTGTGTCACGGGACATACGATGGAAGTGAAATTTCTAACGAGATATTGCGGAAATACACCTGAATTCGAGTAATCTTCCATTAAAAATCACTTACACTCTCGAAGTCCCATTTTTTTCATTTTTTTCCCCCCTATATTACAACATAAAATATGTTAAATTCGAAACAAGAGCTTCAAAAAACATACCTGACGATGTTATCTCCCAACGAGATAAGAAAGTTAAAATCTGGCCTCTTTTTAAGGTCCCCGTCCACCGGTGGTGGAAGAAGGGTTTGAATGAGGAAACAAAAAAAAAGTCAAACTCGAAATCAGCGCCCCAAAAAACCTACCCTCTGATGAATCACAAAATAAACTGCAAAAAAAAACAATTCAAAAACACCCTTTTTTATCGAGGGCTTTGCACTCCAAACCCCTACTTTTTATTTTTATGATAATGGGAGCTTCACCCTCAATACCCACTTTCATCCCTTTCTTTCTGTATTGATAAAAAAATCAAGCAACCGCTTCACCGTTCAGTCCACTGACGTCAAATATTTTTAGCCGATATTGGGCCTTAGTATTGGCACCGTCCACAACGTCTGATTTTTTCAGCCAGTAACGTTTTTTGCTGTCTGATTCCTCGTGTCAAGGTCATATGAATTACTGCCGATAGAAGCTATATGCAGATCAGGGATTCGAACCACCGACACCTACATTTATCCATTGTTAAAAGTCAACCTCTGCACCAATTAGGCTAAGGGATTACCTCCTGTGAATGGATAAACTAATAGGTACTTGTGGAGCTGTTGTTACCACATCCACCTTCCACCAGTGCTGAAGGCATGAGTAAGAGGGTGTGATGCAATGCGGGGCAGGGTGTAGAAAGGACGCACACAAGCCTTGTGTGCAGCCACCACAAACCGCTGTTGTTGTAGCATCGTTGGCCCAATAGGCGTCAGTACGGAACAGGCAAGGGGCAGTGCACAGGCCGGTGAGAGCACCAATGCGTTCCAAGAGATGGCACTGAAAACAATTCTCTCGTTACACTCAAGATCACCAAAATAGGTATCGACAAATCGGATTCGAACTGCCAATACCTAAATTTATCCATTTATAAAAGTCAACCTCTCTGCCAGTTTGGCTATAGGGTTACCTCCTATAAATGGATAAACTAATAGGTACATGTATATCTTTAGCAAAAATATCGATCTATCGATGTTTTATAGCTAAAAACCTCTTTCCAGTGAATTTTTGTTTCTAGTTTTTTGTAAACTACCAAATCGACGAGCACCAAACTTCTTTCAGACCTGCTCCCATACAATAGCGATCCTTTGTAAAAATTTCAGACTTACCTGTTAGGTAGTTTTCTCAAAACTGTGAACACAAAATTTTTTCCAGCAATTTTTGTTCTCCAGTTTTCTCAGAAACTACTGAATTAATAAGATCCAAACTTCTAAGAAACTTGCACCAACATAAAGAAAGTCTATCGTGAAATTTCAGCCACCTTTCGTCATTTTCTCAGAATCTCGGAAAAATGACCTTTCCAGGAATTTTTTGTTTTCCAGTTTTCTCAGAAACTAATTAACTGATAGGCAAAATAACTTCTTTCAAACCTGCTCCAATATGAAAACTATCTCTTGTAAAAATGTCATCCCTATCCATCCCGTAGTTTTCTCAAAATGTGAACACAAAATTTTGAGCAATACATACATATATATATATATATATATATATAAAAAGGGTCAAAATGAAAAATGGTACCAATCGTTTTCTTTTCTCATGAAACGGATAGTTTTCATCATCCCCAATCCTAACCCTTTTTTGAGGTTAATTTTAATACCCCATTTGCAAGCAAACTGGATAATAAAGTCTGATGAATGACAAAATATAGGTACCTATCAATAGGATACATTGACGTTATTAGTATTATACATCAATGTGGGTACACCTTTATGTTTGTCTTATCTTTTTTTTTTCGCGTCAGTGTGGACGCATCTTTTCATGACAATGATTATGCTTTATAAATATTATTATTATTCGATCAGTATTCAGTATTTAGCTATTTGATGTCCGTTGCGACCTATTCTTGTGGAATAATTAATAATATTAATAAAATATAGGGTTCAATCATAATATATTTACTAGTTATTCCACAAAACTAAATAGTGCAACTAAAAAATATGTTATTACTACGTCAAAGTGAGATCCAAATCAGAAAACTGAGATATCTTGTTCTTTTTATAACTAATTTCTCCCCCAACCCTGCAAGCTGTTGATGCATAAGCGTATCCATCAAAAATTTTATTAATATTTTCTTCAATATTGATGATTCGACATTGAAACTTTCGCCATTCTCTTCTTCGTTAAATTTTTTAACTCTGAAAATTTGCTAACTTTGCAATGAAAAAATAATGTAAGATTTTTTAGGTGACGAAAAAATAATTCACGTATATTTTCCCATCAGACAGCACACCCTGTATACCAATTATTATATGTAGCCCATACGAAGAATATTTAATACAAAAATGGAAATTTCTCTCTGAACATGTTCTTTTTTGTTGAAATTTTTTAATCATTATTTTCCACATTTACTTACTTCAGAATTAAAAAAAACGCAGTTTTTTCATCAGAATATTAAAACTTTTTTTTTTTTTTCAAAAGAAAATGAACTTTTCAAAGCTGATATTTTACAAAATTTCATGTTTCTCAGAAAATAATCCCCGAGAAAAAAAAAAAAAAGTCAACAAAACCGATTTTAAAAGGAAATTTTCCCATGCCCACCCAACAACAGGCTTCAAGTTTTGCATCTTCAGAAACGTTTGAATTGTTTTTCAGTTGAAAGAGTGCTATTTTCACAAACGTTGAGGACAATTGGGAAAACCAACAAAGTTCGTCAAAAAAATTAGTACCTACCCTTCCGACTAAAATATAACTCGAAAACTAAGGGAGATTCTGACAATTTGAAACAAAGTATTTTTTTCAAAATTTATCATAGCCCACATAACATTATGGCGTTTACTAGACTTTAAACCACAGTAGGTAAACCATAAAATATAAATTAACTGCCAGTTTTTTGCAACAATTTTCATTTACTCGTTCAATTTTCTCTACTTCTACTGCTCACATTTTCTGTTCATTAAACATTAACTCAATTTATTTGTCAAAGTCTTCTCTTTCATTTAGTGCCATAAACAGTGAACTGCCTTTTCATTTTAGAAAATTAAAGTGAAACCTTTTTCAATTTCATTATTGTTTGAATTGACACATTAGAAAAAACTCTGTTTTACTGCTCTAACACGTAAGTAATTATCGTACTTTTACGTTCACTTCATCAACATCCTTTCTCCCCTCGTGGAAAAATCTTGGATACACCACTTTGTCACGAATTCTGAGGTTAGTCGATCAGTTTCTGTTATTAAGATTGTTAAGCCTTAATGCAAGAACGATGCTTAACTACCAACAGTGACTTTCAACTATGTTTAGGTACTTATAAATATTATAGATAACGAAAACAATGTAAAAATTACTTGAGTATCGTTTTTGCATTAGGCCCCTATAATATAATATGTAATCACGTAGAAGTATTTTCGAAGTTATTACATCTACATATAATATCATGTTCAAATTATTCCAAATAAGAAGTGCCAGGCGTAAAACAGTCACCCATGTTAAATTATAATATAAAGTAATACAACCCAACAATTTAAAATTTCAAAGTTTAAGAAAAAGATTTTTAAGGGGAAGTAATGACCCGGACCACCTAAGACATACTTTATGAATAAATTAAAACTAAACTTTCGCAAACAGAACAGATAGAAAATATTTTTGTTCAATTTAAAACCTTAAAAATGACGAATTTTAGTATTTAAAAAAAAAATGGTGTCAATGGGGGGATTTGAACCGGCAAACAATAAGCTGAGAAGACAACTGCTCACGACACAAATAATATGACATATTGATGCGGCTAATATTCGGTTGACTATCTCAATTGTTCGAGGCGATTTTTCCAATAATGCTGAAAATGAAAATCTCCTCGATCAATTGAGGTAGGCAACTCAGCACTCGCAGCAGCAATGCGTTGTGTTTATATGTATAGTGCGGCAGTTACCATCTCAGCTTGTTGTTTATTTGCCAATACAAATCCCTGTCATTAAAAAAAATTATTTTCTCAAGTATTGAAATTCGTCATTTTTAAGGTTTTAGGTTTTAAATTGAACAAAAATATTTTATATCCATTCTATTGGCGAAAGTATGGTTTTAGATTATTCATGAAGGATGTCCTAAGTGGTCCGGGTCATTACTTCTCCATAAAAATGTTTTCTCAAACTTTGAAATTTTAAAATTGTTAGGTCACATTACTTATCGGTCATCCAGTATATACATCTTCATGTATATGTGTAGTATAATTGATGTGAATTCGTGTTTCTAGTTGCCCAGCCAAAATAGCACTTCTTAATTTAAACGAGGTATAGTTAACAATATTCTTGTCGTGCTCTATCGTTGGTAGTAATTAATAATAAAATGAATATGTACGTTATATTCTACATTTCGTGTATGTATGTACATGAAGTTGCATAGTATTTTTAATAGTGGGAGTAATTTGAAAATGTTAGGTATGAACTGATTTATTTCAGCAATTGGAATAGTAGGTACTAGAGGAGAAAAAATTTTGTCAATGTAAGGTGTGTTTGACGTGACTAAATTTTATACAGTGTAGATAAGATCTGTAAAGATTTTTTACAAATAGATGTTAATGGCGATACAAATTCACAGATGGCAGTATACATTTACAGCATTACTGGAAGTACTGTAAAAGATTGAAAGTTAAACGAAATATGAATCAACGCGGGGGCATAGCAAGGATTTCTTCAAAGAGGAGCTGTCCAAATTTGATAGCTTTTTTTTTCTTTCGCTTGTCACTTCTGAAGTTCTGAAAAATTGGAAAATTTGAGAAATTTAGTATTTGTGGAACTCGTTGTCGCATACTTATTACTGAAATTTTTTCAAAATTTGAAAAGTAACAAGCAAAAATAAGAGGTCATGGGGCAATTGTCCCCTTGCCCCCGTTGGCTACGCACTCGAAAGAACGTTTCTGCGATTGAAAACATACAAAAATGCCAGGTTTTGTTTCCTTTTTTTTTTTTACTGTTTGCTTATGTAGTTACTTTCAAATTCGTATCTTTAACGTATAAGAATACGGCTTTTTTTTAATCATTTTAATTTTGTTACAGAAAATAACTTACAAAAATCTACAGATCCGTTCGTGGAAAAAATACAGTTACTGTTTACAGGAAGCTGTAACATTTCAAACACACCTTATACCTAGTCTAATCGTAATTTCTAAAATGAAACAATAACTTCACTTCTTCAAAAATTGTTTCCAACTTTCATGCAAAACTGTTGGCTTACTGTCGAGTTTAATAACTCCAAATCAATTCGATTGAACTAATCCTACCCGAGTTAGAAAAATGATTCACTTCGACTAAATCCGATTGAATCTTTTTTTTTTTTTTTTAAATTTTATAATTATAAGGCTCTGGCAGAAAGAAAAACAATAACCAGGCAGAAAAAAAAGGAAAATAGTTGAACAGAAAATCGATAAAGGTGCTGATAAAAATTCAAACTACTTTGTCTTTGAAAGAGCGAATGATTCATAATTTTAAGGAATCTCTCGCTTGCTCATTCATTAACTCTTTTAGTGATTCACTCCCAACTGATCCTGATTCAGTCTCAGAAGATTTGATTGAATCCCACTCACTCGCTCTCTAGTGAAAAAAAAAAAAATCTCAGAATTCAATTCTCCACTTCAAATTTATCGCCACCACTGAATACAGCGGTCAATTCTGGACGTTTTCAAATTACTCCTACTATTAAAAATGCTATGCAACTTTATGTACATACGTATGCAAAATATAAAATATGTAGGTATTTTATTACATACTCTAATAAGTCCTATCGAGGTACAAACCTACCAAAT
This sequence comes from Ericerus pela, assembly GCA_011428145.1. NCBI lineage: Eukaryota > Metazoa > Arthropoda > Insecta > Hemiptera > Coccidae > Ericerus > Ericerus pela. The sequence continues at coordinate 463,506 of WOFM01001087.1, forward strand.
TTCAGATATTAGGCCGATATTTCATGAACATAGGCGGATACAGCCATTTTGTGCGGAAGGAGCGAATTTGACGAGAGAAAATCCAATTGAGGGGGTGGTTTATAAAGAAGAAAAAAGGTCTGTTAAATATTTCTCTGGTCACGCCCGTACCGTATGTGACGATGTTGTGACAAAATGCCTGAAATGGGATTGAGCCCCGCAATCCAATGGGAATCATCATCCCTACAACCTTTTTTTCAGGAACAGGAGGGGTGATCACCCTGCTTCACGGCGGTCTTTTGTATTCGCCTATGTTCTCGAAGCACCTTGAATTTAACACTTTTTTCTTTTTTTCCACTATCTATAGTAAATTACAAGGAAGTACATGTTGACCCGTGCTTTGTGAACTGAATACTGTACTCAAATTACTGATGAAAGCTATCAGTAAATGTTACATAGTCTTTACTTAATTACCGGAAATTGTGTATGTAGCCTATATCATTTCTTTCCAAAACTTTTACGTAAAACATGCAAAACATAGCTAAAAGTCGAAGAATTACATGATTTAATTCTTTAAAAAGTTATACCATTTTTTCTCACAGTGTTATTCAGCATCAATGTCTATAATAATACTTAATAAAACTATTCAAAATATCAATTCTTAAATTACCTAGAGGTTGAATTAAATCGATGAAAGACGTTGCCTTCAGAAATAAGAACAATAGATTTTATACGAATCATTCATCCGATTATTTAACGTTCGCCCAGACTTTTTGAACATTTTACATAAGATTAAAGATGAGAAATTTTAGTAGAGACGTTCCGATGATAAGTTTTATCAATATAAGTAAATTAAAACGTCAGTTAAATGAGAATGTTAAGAATTTGAGAGCTTTGATGATAAAGTTTAGAAAATTATTCAAAGTAGAAGTTATCATAAATTTTAAAGCATCGGTTTATTTCCTTCAGCTCAATATTCAAAACTAAAGGATTTATATAGTAATAAAAAAAAATTACTTCACATCAAGTGTGTTATTTTTTGTGTAATTCGCGGGTCACTTTTCCAATCCTTATCGTATTCTGTGATGTAAATCTTTATAGGCCATTAGGTACGTTCCTACCTATATCTATATCAAAAAAATAAGAAATAAAATAAAAATGTAAATACCTACCAACGTATGGTTTTGAAAGTAGCTGTAAATAAATTTGTGGTTCCTGTTTACGAATTAAAACAAAAAACAAAGGGAAAAAAAAAGAAAAAAGTAGAATGTAAAATATACCAATTTTCCATACTTTAGTATAAAAATTAGTGTATTTTTTAAATTCTTCTACTCTTTCATCGACAAATGCGTCTTAACTTAGTGATGAAAAATACGCTTAGTACAATTTTAAACTAGAACATAAAAAAATTGTTATCGTTTTTATTATTGTAATTCGTTGTCGTTTTATACTGTAAATATAATTTTTAAACGGATCTACAATGTAGATCCCTAAAAAACCACTTTACTTTTTCACCCGGTTTCTTTCATTAATTATTTTAACTCGGGTTTTTTCTTTGTTAACTCTTTGATTACATATTTATTTAGCAGTCCACTGATGTTCTTTTATTCGTATTTTTTTTTTTACAAAAATGACTAAAATCTTGCGTAGATGCAATTATAATAATATAAAATAACCACAATAAGCACAAAACACAAAATTTTCGATAATCTTGTGATAAAAACATTGATATCTGGATAATGAATAATGATATCAGTATTCGGTCAGCGACATATGAAACAAGAATTAAATGATGAAAAACTGATGCTGACTGATATGTTTATAACAATATTTTTTTTAAATCACCCATCCCACAACTTCTTTCACTATGCCTCCTCAAAATTAAATCCCAAAGCCACTCCTTTACCCATTGGTGACGGCCTACAATGTATGGCGAATATGGAACTCGTATCAACACCACTAAAACATCAATGAGACCATCCAACTAAAATCATGTAAGTATAGGCAAAAAAAAATAGAAAATTCAAAATTATTTCCGTATTTTTTCGCATATAACATCATTCAAAAAAAGTATAATTTTATTTTTGAATTAATAGAGCCTGATAATTTATAACACTTCTAAAACGTTTTATGTTAATCAGGAGAAAGAAAAAAACAAAATTAAAAGTTAATAAATTAATTTAAAAAGTCGATTTTTCATTATTGATGGAGATTTGATAAGAATTTAATCCGTTAAAAATATATCTTGAAACAGTCTGGAAACTGTATGGTTAAAAATTTCCTCAAAATAGCAAAGAAGTTGAAAATATTAATGATAAAGGAGGTTTTAATAAATTTTGTTTCTTTGAAAAAACAAATAAGTAACCTTATATATATATATATACTTATTATGTTACCATCAATATCCAAAATCAGTCAATGCTAGTTTTGATGAGTCACTACTATTTATTCCTAACCCCTTTTGGCAAAGCTCTGTTTGATAGGACTACACCAACTTACACCAACCTACACAGTAGAGATATTCCACAAATATTCAAGTAAAACTTGGTGCAAAGTCATATAACATTCCTACATTTGTGGAATCACCCTCCTGGTGTAGGTTGGTGTAAGTTGGTGTAGTCCTATCAAACAGAGCTCTTATTACATTCTCAGTCAATACTAGAATTGACTAAAAAAATTAAAAAAATCACAACAAAAATATAATAATTTTAATTTTTTTTAGATAATTTCTAACACCTTACCCATGATTTTATAATTTAGTGGTCATTCAACAAAGTGGGTTGTTAAAAAATAAAATTTAATAAAAAAATAGAAAAAAAAATAATAAAAAATTTGGTTTGAGGGCAAAACCCCCATCATTCCTTTTACATATTCTATAACGAATAAGAAATGGTTTTAACACCTCACCAAACCACCCACTGTACAATAAAAGCATAGGCATTTGTCAGAAATTTTTTTTTTTAATTTTAAAATGTAAAAAAATAACAAAAATAGGGCCACTGTAGGGACTCAACTTGTATAAGGTAAAGGGGCTTGGACCCCTTGACAACAGTCAGTGCTGCAAGGCTGGCAAATATTTGTCTCTATGATGTTAAACCATACAAACAAATTACGTTTGATCGTAATTACTTGCACGTACATGCAAGTAATGTATGAGTACCAGACTGTGACCAATCTCAACAATGATGATGATGTCACAATTCCATACACAAACCCATCCTCCATTTCTTATCATTACAAGAAATAACGCACCAATCTGTTCACACATACGTAAATACTACGTATGTGTGTTGGTGTGCGTGTAAATAAGCCCGTATATAAACCGTCCAAACTGGCTCTAAAATCGCCAGTGTTTACCCAGGTTTAGGCTTACCCATATGTTTACATATGAAGTGGCAGAACATGCAAAATCTGTAGATTACCTTCTGGTGAGAATATCTTTTCACAACAAGGTATTCCACAGCCACATATGAGATAATAACAAATAATAAATTGATAAGACTGAAATTCGTATTTATTTTTGCACGAATCTGACCAGAGTAATATTTTTTTCAGTTAGGTAATACTATAGTTTTGCCTAGTCAAAACCAAGATAAAATTTTTGTTTGGTCGTTATTAGTTTTAACCGAAGAAACATTTTTTCTTTGGTCAATATAAGTTTTGAGTAGTCATAACTGAACCAATAGTATTGACTGGCCCAAACTAGTTTTGACTAAAATCGGGTTTTGATGATAACATATTACATATAAGTTCAAAAGATATAAAATTGTCAATAAATTTTCATTAACTTTTCATGAAAAATTCATGAATCTCACGGAAAAATTCGTATAGAAAAACATGTTGAGTCCTCTTTAAGTATAGGTATCAAGTAGAGACCTTTTATCCATAAAACACAAACTGTAAAGGATTCATTGGAATTTAATCGTTCTCACCAATTTTTAAACGCCTAAAAAATTTTAACTTGCATTTGATTTTATTATTATTTATTATTATTGACTGAACATTGTACCACTTAGACCTGGTCCTCCCTCCGAGGAGTGTCGAAACGTTGGGCTTCAAATATGTTACTAAAAGACAAACTGTTCGTCAGTTACAAAAAGGAAAATATATCTAACATGAAATAATAGTATTATTCTACGCAGTGGCCAGTAGAGAAATATAAAAGTGAAACTATTGCGCCAAACGAGAAATAAAGTTGTTTTTTTCTTAAATCAATTTTTTTTTTTCACATTTCGTCAGGCTTCAAACTATACGACTAGTATCATTACCTAATTAGTTTGATTATTCAGTTAATAAAGTCAATCAGTTTGACTCGGCTATAACCTACTGTAATTTACAAATGGTAATATTTTCGAATTAAGAAAGAAAGACCTTGAAAAACACTCATCTTTGATTTCCGCCTCGTGAACTGAAGTTAATTATAAGGACGAATATACGTGAAAAGTTCGAAGTTTAAACATCTTTCACTAGTAAAAATTGAATTTCCTACGCACGTTTCGTTTTTTCATTAAGGAACTTCGGTGAACTGGGTTTATTTAATTGAATTACTTACATGGGTCAGGTCAACAGGTTTTTTTTATCACTAAATAGCCAGATGTCGCAAATAGAAAATAGACTTCCATTTATTACAGAGGTATTTTACTTCAATATTAGTTAGATACCTATTGTACGAAATTTCGTGCACAAATACAATGAGTACTTCACTCCCAGATGGACATTTCAGAAGCCGAGTGACACCAATGTTAGACTTAAAATGATTGATAAACTGCGAACATTTTGACAAAATTGCAATTCACTTTAATATAACTTCGAAGTATAACATTTGTGTAATACAAATTAATATATACCGATTCTAGTTGAACATTGGAGACTGAGAAGAATGAGTCCTTTCACGTTTCATGGTTAGAATAGAAGTGAAGATTCACTGATTTTAGATTAACAAAAGTTAACAATCAGTTCAGAGGCAGATGAATATGAGAGATGATTATAGAGTAGTGTGAGGATGACACGATAAGGTAATGACATTTCTGACCAATGGCGTGATTAAGAAAAATGGTATATTAGAGTGGGCATAGTACAATATACAGATAGCTAAATATTCTTTATAGGTACTTTCAAAGATATTTTGCCGCCTATTTTTGTCAGTTTCTCATGAATGGCTGTACCTACGTGATTGAATAGAATATGAAGTTCTTATTTAAAACAAACCCGTGGGTATTTTTGTTTCATTTGTAAATTATTTTGCAGACCACAGATGGGCTGCTGAAGACCACTGATTTAAATCATCTATTTCTCAAACAGCCACTTACTCACCCCCTTCCCATCACAAGGGCATGGCTCAAAACGCTCATTTCTGCTCGTAAAATTTCTAATTCCATAATTATAACATCATCACCTCCTCTGTAACGAAAATTGGAAGAGAAAATTTTGAATGAGAAAAATTCGATTATAAACTAAACATCTTTTTAATTTCTTTTAATGTGTTCTATTTACTGTTAAAGTTCAGATGGCTTCTTGGGAAACACTTTGTACCTACAGATCATCGAATTAAGAATAATAAAGTAAAAGGAAAAAAGCACACGTTATGCGAGATGAAACTTTATTACCTATCTGGTGGTAATTATACTGTATACTCGAATGGTACCGTTAACCAATGACGTATTGTAGCTTCTCTTTTAAAGGTTAAACCATTTCACAAATCTTCTAAAAATAACCCTAACGAATTTATTGGATAAAACTAACTAATTTAATTGATTAAAATGCACTTTTTTTTTTTTTATGCGAGGTACCTAATTATGAGTTTTTATTTTCGAGTTTTTACGAGAAAATAATTGGAAAAATATTAAAATTCTAAAAAATTTAAAATCTACCAAGTATCAAAATTTTGTATTAATAGGTACCTACAGCCAAAATACGATAATTTTTGGAAATTACGGTTAAGTAGTATATTGAAATAGACTAATTAACAGACTGTTTTCAAAATGTAATTTTTTTCACTTTTTATCTACAATAAACAAATTTTTATATATATTTTTTTTCAAATGCAATTCTTTAGCAAATTTTTGTTCCAAGTTTTATATCCTCTGCTTCTTAGAAGAACAATTCAATCCCAAAATGGATTATATATTTAAACGCCGACCCACAAAAAGTAAACGTTATCATTTGAATTGAGGCTTTTTAAGAAAAATATAAATTAAAAACACCCCTGGCACATGATAGGACCCGCAATTGAGTTCGTTAACCATTCACCAACCGTCACCAGGGCACGCATCAAACCCTTAACACTGCCCCTAAAATTTCCAAGTCCATAATTATGACGTTATCATTCCCCTCTGAATATTCCCTCTCGCTTATTCTCACCACGTGGCCTTTCCAGTCCACACCCACCCTCTACCCATCAATAGGTTACCCCTCAAACCTCTCTTCAGCCATGGAAATTTTGATGTCTTCATCTCCCTCCAGATCGAACTCCTCACCCTGCCCCTAAAATATTCAAGTTCATAATTATGACATCACCGTTCCCTCATAAACGAAAAATTTTGGATAGAAGCTCATTTATAAAACGTTATCCATGTCAATAAAGGGTCGTTCTGATATTTACAGACCAACTGCAAAATTTCCAGCTTATATAGCAGAAAAAATGGGTTAACGGCGAGTAGCCCGGGTTCAGTGGACGACTGGCTTCTTTAGTAGGGAAAAATTAATTAGTAAAATAAAATTATCGAATAGTGGCAAGTTTAAAAGTTAAAAATTCGTTTCTAGTTCCTGAATTAGGGCAAAATGATGATTAGTAGGTCCAATAATTTTATTCTTTGAAAGTAATGAAGCTAAATTAGCCAGTGAAGGTCGTAGAAACACCGAACGCATTCGATTAGAGTCCCTAAATCAGTTACCTACATAAACCAACTTCATTGGAATAGGCCTCTATTTCTCTTTTTTTTTCGACGAGAAATCGAAGATAAAAAAAACATTAAATTTTCGTTTTCCTCTCAAATATCATAATACCTACCTATAGGTATTGTTCACCTTTTTAATAGTTTTCATATAAAAATATCTTATTGTAGACGAACTTGGAAAATAAGTTATATCTAGTGCTCTTGGTACAGGTCTATCACAGACGTTTGAAACTAACGAAAATAGTGTTGGTATACTCAGATAAGAGAAAAAAAGGCTCAGAAAAATTTTTCACTTGGTTTCAAACACAAATGAATGATAGATGAATCGCTAAGTAGGTATAATAGATAGTCAATTAAAAATCGTAATCATCGAGCAGTGAAAAAACAATACTTAGTACATTAGTGTCTCTGTTGGTTCAAGTGATTCACATTCAGTTATACTCACTAATGATAAGCTAATCGAATTTAAAATGAATTTCTCGATTAAATTCATTCTAGCTACCTCACCGTTTTCTCGAATTATGACGTAGAAGATGTTCGTGGAAAATATTTAATTCTGAAGTATATAGGGAAAAAAAAAAAAGTGTACCTACCTACGTTTTATAAACACACCTTGCAGGTGCATTTAATTTTTTTTATTCATCAATTTCTTCGACAATGGAAAACAAACTCGTACGGTAAGTATAAAATATATTATATAATTATTCACATAAATCTATCCGATAACTTCTACACGAATAGGTAGGTAATTATACAATGGCCGCAGTTATTACAAGAGCTCTGTAGAACAAACTCAATTTCTTAATGACCTTGTCCATCGTGGCGAATTCAAGTGCGTTCAGATCTGTTCTAGACTACACGCTGGCGATTTATCAAAAAATATAAACGTATAGATATATAAAAACTCTAGCGCAGCAATAGCCCACCTACTTCACTAGAAAATCCAGTTTTCCGAATAAATTTTCATCTACAAATCAACAAACAATCCTGAATTCCAAATGCGTGAAAAAGTTGAAAAAAAAAACTATATATACAGGTAAGTATAGTTATCCGTAATTATGTAACGAACATATCGATCTATATCGATATTCCATTGTTATAGTTTTAAGTAAAATGAGAAGGCTAAAATAACCCCTAGCGTAGTAAATACAGATAAGATACTTCAAGCAACACAGGCAATCGATTTGCTTTTTTCCAGAAATTTTTATTTTGTTTCATTTTATGCAACAGCGAAGCATTGCCGGGTCAGCTAGTTATACCTATAATAAACGTACAACCCGATTTTTGAAGACAAAAGTCAATGAAAATTATTAAGACAAAATTCAAAGAATATCACGAAGACAAAATTAAACAAAAATTATTTAAACAAAATTCAACGATAATTATTCAGACAAAATTCAAGGCGTATTTCGTTGTTTCCATCCTAATGACGAATTCAGTGTTGCCAGGCCAGTACAAGCCAAATCGCAGCGCTCCAGGACTTGCGTACATATATATATATATATATATATATATATATATATATATATATATATATATATATATGAGTATATTTACAGGTAATATGACAGACTTTTTTCTTAACAACAGGTAATGTGGCGTATTTTTTGCAATATGACGGATACCACCTGTTTTCTCAGGAAAAAATGAAAATAAAGTTTTGCTTTTTGCAGTTTTATTGTATTAGGAGACGAAATATATAAAATCAAATACTCACTTCCCTTTCAACTTGATATTCATCCCTCAGAACCCCAAGATGTTTTAAACCATACTTCACAATTATTTTCGTGATTTTCTTGTTCGATGGTCAATCGTAAAGAAAATTCTATAGCTAGTAAAAAGTTTTCTCATAAAATTTTCTACAAATTAAGAAATATATGTACATATTTTTCATAGGCGCAATAGTTTTGGAACTGAAAGCTGTCAAACTTTTTATTGTACGTGGTTTTGTTTTTAGGGGGTTGTAAAAGGGGGTAAAATCAACTTGAGGGCCGGAGCATTTATATTTCACGACGTCCACTACCCAACGGCTAACTTCTGCATAATATAGTTTTCCAACATTTTTTTTTAATGTTTTTTTTTATACTTAACAGGTAATATGGCGACCTAAAAGTAAAAACGTAAACTGCTCTAATGAAAGATATCAACATTAGGAAAAAAAGGAGCAAGATATATTCCTATTCTGACATAATTTAATGAGTATAGACAATAAAAAAAAAATCCGCTACTTCAGTAATTTTCTACATCCCTTTAGTTGGCAGGATAAACTACTGTTAAGCTTTATTTTAAAAATTCAGAAAAAATATATATCAACTTGAAATTGGCCCTGTTAACTTTAGTTAACACTTTTTTTTTTATTTGATACCCCTAAAGACATTTATAGACAAAGTAGATCACTACTATAAAATCAAAATCATTAAGATCAATCACACAAGTTCGCACTTTTTTGAAAAATAGCTCAAATTATCCTCATATTTTTCAAAAATGTGAGGATTCTGAAAAAGATTTCGAAAATTGTTTTGATGATTTATACAAAAAAATGCTCACAGATTACGAATATCACCATATTTTTATTCTATCTCCTTTTTCTGAGGCTTCAAAAGCCATCAAACTGAGTGTTAACTATAGCTGACATGGCGAAGATAGCAAATTGCATGAATGTTAATAATTACAGCTAACTTTGTCGAGATATTGTATTTATTGTTCTAAAACTTGTTTTATCATCTTCCAGACAGAAAGAAAGTGTACGATCTCCTCTTTGAATCTAGGTAAATAAGTTGAACAATAAATTGACTAATATTGATACAATCCTCGAATGTGATTCAGTGGCGGATCCAAAGCATTATTTGTGGGGGAAAATCCCAAAAAGTTTAAGAGTTGAACTTTTTTTTTCTTTAACAAAAATTTCTGGAATTCTGGGTTGTTTTTATCTGAATTCTGTGTTTACTTCCATTTTTGTTTTTTATTTATTTTTTTTTTGGGGGAGGGGGTTGAAATTTCCCCATTTTTTCTCCTGATCCACCAATGATGTGATTGAAATATGGTAAGTATGGAGAAAATTATAACATGCACCACCCTAACTAATAATTGTTGGAGTGATTACTTGCTTCTGATCTATATCTTGATTCCTCTAATTTGCAAAAATTGGAGTAATTAGCTTCACGTTATTTGCCCATTTAACACAAAATTTTCTTTATGAAACAAAAACACTCCGTATAATATTATGAATTTAAGTAAGTTGCTTCTATCTAAAAGCCTATACTTAGATGATTTCTGCAAATTTTCTCTTCTAAAACTCTATTCTGAGAACAGTAATTAAGTTCAAAAATTTTAGTTCTAAACCTGATCTTTTTAAAGTTAGTGTAACGTATGTTTTTGTATATTTTTAAATATGACGAACAAAACCATTTACCCCTGCTGTGGACATATTTTTCTGAGTCTACAGAAGCTTTTGATCTTGCAATAAACCTCGTAACTACAAAAGTCTATAATCCCAAATGGAAAAACTTTGTTCCCCATATGGCTTCTGTGAATGACCTGGAGAACAAAATTAAATCCATTGAACTTCAAATCCCTGATCAAAATTTTAATGACTATTTAATCTTCATTAATGGGATATTCTTACTGTGGTGAACTATAGTATCTTTTATCATAATCTTTATTATAATATATTTAAAAATAAGTCCCATCAAAACTGTATTAACGTAGCAAAGAGCACAGCATTGTAAAAAAAATTACGCAGAATAATACGATATACTAAATATCCATACACCCAAGAAAAAATTTTTTATTCATACTATAAACTCTCAAAATATTTTATTCTAAGTATATATAATCGCATTATATGACATAATTTTTATTCATGCTTATTTAATAAGAAACTTTCTTTTAATTCATACCTGGTGGATAGACTTTGGAAAAATTTTTTTACTCCTGATTTTTTTTTTGTTCCCCCCCCCCCCTGAGAATTGTGTAACATATATTTTCGTATATTTTCATATATTTTTAAATATGACAAACATATTCATCCACACGCTCTCAAATACCAAAAATGCAGGTATTCATCAATAATGAAAACTTCCTATAGCTCTTTGTAAACAACCACTAAATTACCCGTATTTGATATTATAAATATAGATATAACATCTGTATATTCATGACCTCATTTTGCCTGTCCCTCGATTATATTGTGAGTCAGCACAACCCTATAATAACAACCCCCTACCTCACTTTGCCTATCCATCATGTACATTTACATACCCAAAATGGGTATATAAACCCCTGATTTGAAGGAATCATTACACACAGTACCTAGAGCTTCTCTTACAGAGCTACTAGTTAATAGACAGTCTTATCTAAAGGTTCTAATTCCAAATGTTAAACCTAGGTTATAGTGTTTAAAAATATTATTTAATGTACTTGTGTCGTACAAATTATTATTTTATTAAAAGTGTTAAATCAACCTTGTGTTTTTAAATATTATTGAGTCTCTCAAATACATTAAGGTCCAAGATAGTTGTGGATGATAAACTAATTAATTAAATTATTATAGAGGTATTAATGCATGTCCAGTGTTAATTATCTCTTATATGGTGTAACACTGAAAGTGGTTCTAACTTGGTACATTACAACCTCCTTTGGCCACAGTTAGTTCTTCATTCTGCTTTATACTTTTAGCAACAATTATGAGAAGTGAAAATTCAAAATTGCAGAGTTCAAGTGCCACACTTAACCTCATCGGTCACTTGATGGCGTTTAAGAGTAACTTTTATACTTTGACTATGTACATAACCACTGTATGCATAACAATATAAATATATAGACCGAGCTTAATAGAGGTGGCGGTACAATGCGGGTAAAGGCAACGTAATAAGTATAATTGGCGGAAGGTGATTTCTATTATAAAAAGTTTCCCGTTTTGCAAGCAAACTGGGTAAAATGAGGTGGTATTCAAAGTTTCACCAGATCTGAATAATTTCCCAGAAAGTTGAAAAACTGGAGTCATAAAGGTTAGAAATGCCGAAAACGAAAGTCTTCACGACTATATGTACGTCACATCACATCAGCGTATCCCGAAAAATATAATATATGGTGATGTATTACACAGTTACATGTGAAAAGTAAAAATTGGCCCCTTTTTGGAGCGCTTGGAGGTTAAAGAATGGTTCAAATGAAGAAATTTTATTAACGTCAAACCTCAACGCCTCAAAAAACATAATCTGTTAATTATGATATAATAAGTATATGTATATGGCATATACGACTTTCTAAAAGTTTATCTTGATGAGAAATAACATATTATATCGATATACGTTCATCGGTGTCAATCTTTTTCATTCGAAAAAATAATATTCATTCTTAAACAACAACCATTAATTAAACAACAGTATTATTAAAAAACGGATTTTTCGAAACTTAAAACGTTGTATTATTGTGTAAGTATCAAGTATCTTCGAGGGTAATATAATTAGTAAAACCTAATCAATCCATAATAATTAAATAATTTTCGGATAATTTCAAATAATTATTTCCGTATTTCGCTATTTTAACCACCAAAATAAATGAGGCTAAAATATTGTAGTATTCGATACCCGAACAGAGATTTTTAAAAATAAAATAAAATAAAATATTAATAAATTTCTAAAGATTAGAAATATTTCTTTAATTTTTCAAGTGCGCCAAGTTGTTAGTCAACCTATAACACGAAGAGGAAAAAAAAAAAAAAAAAAAAAAATTCCACAGAAACTTATAAAAAAAAGTGAAAAAATCTGAATAATTTTGCGACAGATATTCCCCTTCCACGTTCACCTGCCACCGCGTATAATGCCATTAAAAACATAATTGAGACACACATCGATGATGAAAATGCAAGAGTGTTGTAGTTAGACGGACGTATGGTACAGAACGTTGCTTTCGCGGTTACCCTCAACCAGTCTACACGTATATCTTATCAACATCCCATTTAATTATTATTATTCGTAATCGAGTGTGCTGGTTGGACGAACGTACCTATATTTTATGTTCATTTAGCTACCCGTTATAGGTAATCGTCAAAAGCCATATTATATATCTATATATACATATTATTCTCACCCACGCGTGTATAAAGTTCGCGATTTCCAATATGTTGAATTGCAGTACGAAATTTTTGCACAAATCATTCGCCTCACCCGGAGGCGCAGCGATCGTCACCTTTTTGGTGCTTTCTTTGGCGGTCGCAAAATCGCAAAGTCTGCTCGCCCAGCTCAGCAGTTTCAGCGATTACTTTTTTTCATCGTTGGGTCGCGATCGAACCGACGCACGCGTCAATATCATCTGCCCAATTGGTCGGGTTCGGGTCGGAAATAATTGCGTGTGCCCATCGTTCAGCACCAACGTCGGAGGTAACTGCAAATAAAAAATTAATTTTTTTTTTTTTTTTTTTTTTTCATCGCCGCGCAACGCCAAAGAAAAAACCAATAAAATTATTCTATCGTATCTATTTTATAGTGCTGGTTGCGAACAACGTTTTGTGATACCTAGTTTTACAAACAAATGTCAAATTAATGTCGACATCGTCGAGAAGCACTGTAGCCAAAAACCACACCACCTAAATTAAACCTGCCTACCACATACCAGTAAAAGCTACAACTTCGAATATACGTGACCTAAATTGATAATATCTTATAATTTGAAAAATAATCTAAAATCCAATTTATGGAACTGGCGTCTGAAGGCCATTAAAGTGGTAATATTAAAATTTTTTAGGAGAAGAACTAACGTTCGTCTCGTTTACATACAAAAGCAAAAATTAGCGTTTTAGTACCTGCCGGGCTGGACTGAAACATTTAACGTGGCACACATTCCATTATAAAATATTTAATTGTGATACAATTGTGTATATATAAGTATAAGTACATTAAAAACGAATTTTTAAAAGATAAACTTTTATTTATTTGTTTTTTTGGCTTTGGCTTTATGCAAAATAAATATTATTTCGTTGCGGAAAGTTGACTGCAGTATTGGTATATTTTAAAATCGTAGTTGACAGTAGTGAATAGAATAAAATCTTATAAAAATAGGTGGTTTTTGATCCGAGAGTGATTTTTGCAGCATAAGCCGAAGGCAAGTGGTGCAAATCACACAATCGTCAATCACCTACCATATACACGTGTGTCACACACTATTTTTTGCAACAGCCCCTCCTATAAAAAACAAAAAACAAAAAAAAAAATTGAGATAAATATTTTTGCAAATTGGAAACATATACCTAAGCGCTAACTATCCCCTACATTTCAACTAAACTTCATGGCGTAGTGGCTAGGGTGCTGGATTGCGAAAGTACAAATCCGAGATTCAAATCCCTGATACAGGAAAACGTTTACAAAGAAAAAAAAAAAATGAAGGAAATGACGATGAAGTAGTTGTTCAGCAGTAAGTAGTACCAATGTATAGAATGAAGCATGCGTTCAAGGTGATGTACCTATAAAGTAGAGGCAGATGTAAAAATTAAATACTTTATACATAGATCCTAAATGGTTCTAAAATTGCCTACTTTATACATTGTCAAGATACGTACAAAAATGCAGTTTATAAAAACAGGTGTTGTAAAAAGTAGGTTATCGAAAATTATAAAATTAGTCACTAAAATCGTATTAATAGATAATAATAAAATTAAATTTTGTACTTAAATGTCAACATAAAAATAGGAAATGAAAAACAATTCCGTCTTTCAGAATCCAAACAATAATAAATTTTTAGGAAATACTTTCTAAGTGATCCGAACCAGAATTTTTTGAAAATTTCTTAGTTATTGGAATGTTCAATAGTGGTGGAACGCCGGTGCTTATCAAGCGCTATCACTTCTGAAAGGGTGTTTATGGAGATTGTTCGCATATTTTTACATCCTATTTCCCATAAGGAAAAAAGCATCCATATTTTTCTTCTGGAGTTATTTTTTATACAACTTTTAATTTCATAACATACTAGTAATAATAATAAAATGAAATCATATGTTTTAGTCATCAAAAATTTCACTTCTCACATTATATACCTATTTCCTTTCAAAATTCCCATTTTGTACTTAAAAATAGTTATTGAACATACATGATCACCCTTTCAGCATTTTTAATTACTGCCATCAGAGTGAGACTCTTTTGTCCTGAACTTCAAAATTGGTTCAAAATCAAGCATTTTATTGTAAAAATAATATTCAAAATAACTGCACGGTAAGTACCATTGAGTCAGTCTGAATCTAAATCAGTTACATGTTAGAATATAGGTTATAATAAATATTTGTTCCAAATTACATCTTTATTGGTCTAAAATGAGTCATTTTGTAGCCAAAATAAAAACAAAAATAGTGTTACCGAAGTATCATACCATCGATCCATATCAAAATTTTTAGCAAGTTATAATAGACTATAATAAATAGTTATTCCAAATTTCGTAGCTATTGGTCAAAAATTAAAAATTTTACAGCCAAAACAAAAATGAAAATAGCAAAACCGGAAGTATCGTACGGTCCATCCTCAACAAAATCAATAAGTTAGGTCCTTGGCCTAGTATTAATTTTGGTTCAAAATTTCTTGACTATCCGACAAAAATTGCGACCAGTACCTGCTGTGGTAATAAGATATTATCTTATAAATTATATATCCTATAAATATAAATACATACACGCCTATATATTATATAGGTATGTATAAATATTATACATATTTGAGTTTTAGTTTCCGAAATATTTTTATTGAGTTATGAAATGAAAAACGTACTCACCACAAATTCCAGGTTGTTCCATGACATCAACATTAATAAGTAGATTTTCAATAGAAAACCTACTTAATACCAGTTTTTCCAACCTCAGTTAGGCTCCCAGTTATTTTAACTGGCCGATAAACTAAAAGTTAGATAGGATTTTCGCGCTAGTTGACTTAAATTTCTTAAACCTGGCGATTGAAAAACCAGCCCTTAAAGAATGAATCTCTCTCTGGGTTGTGGCACTGTATGGGCTACCACATACCTACTTACATAGACAAATTTTTTTCTTCTCTCTTTCGCACCGAAATTCACGCCAAGATTTGCAGTAAGATTCGCGTTAAATGACTTCTAAAAAAACTCTAACGCAGCAAGCCATACTAGAAAAAGTAGGTTTTCGAGAAAAAATAACTATGAACTTTGATGGTCACATTAATTGTCTGTAAGTTCGTATGTGTAAATAGTATGTTATGATTGTATGAAATTTGTTAGCTGCTGACAAATATCAGACAATGTGAAATTTAAAAACATTAATTTTTGAAATGAAAAATTAATTAAGGTGATAAAGTATGTTGAATAATCTTTTAATTTCAGATAAAATCAAAGAAGTACAATAAAGTGATAAAATAAAATAAAAGAAAACATGAACATTGAATAATTTTTGTAAAAAGGAAAGTTCATGCAAATTAGGAAAAAAACTACTGAAAATACTGTCTGATCGATCCGCACCAAAAATGATATAGCGTGCTACAATCAGTGGCGGCGATAGGGGTAAGCAGAGTAAGCAGTCTCTTACGGGCGCCTTTGGCACCCGTTCAAAGAGGGGCGCAAGCGCCATTACCATGCACCTCGTGCCAAAACACTCTTAGTTGAAATTGAAATTTTTTTATAAACGCGTATATGTTCTTGAAGAATGAAGGAAAATCAGGAAGAATTGAAAAATGCTAATTTTGAATAAGCGAAATTAACTTTATCATCCCAAGTATCCGGATATTCCTGATATTACTAGATTTACATTCGATCAGATTATAAGGAAGGTAAAAAAACCAAACTCGTTTGGTTCTGCCCGAGGCTTGCTATAATTCAATATTTGTGCTTGAGATATATAGGTAGGTAGCGTAGGCTAATTGAATACCGACATGTAATATCGATTAAATTCATCAATAAAAATACAGGTAGAGTGTATCAAAAATGAATTTTGTATTACTTGATCCAGGAGGGTGGCACAAATTTCAGGATTTTTGAAAATTTGCGAAGGATAAAAAGAAATGAATAAATAAAAAAATAGATACGTATACCTTTACATTTTTTTGAAAGATGCAAGGAGCGATGTACCATACGTACTAACATTCGGCAATATTGGTTAATAATTATGTCTGAGAAATTGCTGGCCACCAAATGGATAACACAAATGCGTTAAATATTAAATCCACATTCATTTGTTTTTTCTATTCACTTATCACTTACTGTTATGTTATGAGATAATGAGAAACAAAACGATGTCAATTTTGAGCTTTGGATACCTATGAATTTTGAATTTTGTTTTCCTTTTCTGGATTTTTTTTTATGAATGAATAATAAATATGTAATAATAGAATCATAAAATCATAAAAATGAATAAAGACAAGAAAAAATTGAGTGGTGCTGCAAACCGGAAGTGGAAATTGGAAGAAAAAGATAAAATTGAAAAGTTGCCAAAAATTAAAGCATTTTTTTCCAAAAAAGAAACGGTTAAGTTTTTATTTTCTCAGAGCAATTATATTCATACAGGGTATTTGATATTCTATTGCTGAGGAGAGTGAGGTAAGTTCCTATTATGTGTGTAGTAGGAAGTACGAAACTGATAACTCGTAATTGATTACTTTTGTTTCGGGTTTTGTTTTCCCAATAAATGAAAAAAAAGAAATTGATTAGACTACTGATTGATGCGTCAATTAATTTTAATATTATTTTATTTAGCTAAAAATGACGAAGTTCAAATTGAAGAAAGTCTGTCTTCATCAATTCCTATGCCAACTTTGCAAGCAGAAAATGTCGATGAAACAAGTTTACAAGCAGTAGATGAAGATAAAGCTGAGCCATCAATTATTGCTTCTGTACTTGATGACAGTCAAGGTTGAATGAAAGTATATGTACATCTGAAACGAGTCATTTCAAAGATCCTAAATTTGGTCTTGACCCATCAATTGTACTGGATGATGGAGATGGACATGCTTCAACTTCATCTACAGCACACATAGGCTCAGTTTTGACACCTCCAGAAGGGGACCAACTTACATAAGAAACAGAAAATAGGGATCTAAACACATCCATTAGAGAAGATGGGAAAGATTCCAACTTACAACAGATTTTACAAGATCCATATCCTAGTGATCGAGGTCATTATGGTCAGAATGAGCTAGATGCAGAAGTGAAAAAATTCATCATAAAGTGTGGTCCATGTCGACCAGGAGGGCCCTTTCCACACATCAACAACCACTCATTCAGTGCGTACTACTATACTATGAAGAATAAGGGTGGCATATCTATGAAACGGTAATGGTTATGCTATTCTCCAAAGTTGGACCATTACTACTGTGAACCATGCTGGTTATTTGCTGATAGGGGTAAACTGAAAACTTCCAAGTGGACCGATGTATGTCTGATTGGCAAAATCTTTCTTTAAAAATTCAATGCCATGAACATGCAGCCACACATTTAGAGTCATGTGCCATTTATGATACATGGAAGAATAATCACACCTTGGACAAAGGTTTAGAATCTCAAGTGCAAGCTGAAGAAAGTTATTGGAGAAAAGTACTACATAGATTAACAGATATTATCAGTTTTCTTGCTAAACAAAATCTAGCATTCAGGGGGCACAGAGAGTCACTCAAAAGCGGGAAAATTAAAAGGGGTAATTTTTTGGAGTTAGTCAAACTGATGGCAAAATATGATCCGGTACTGAGGGAACTTGTTTCAAAGCCAGAGGGGACAACAAAGTATCTGCATCATGATGTACAAAATGAACTAATTTCAATCATTTCGGACCACATCAAAAAATCATTACTGTAAGATATTAAAAACTCACTGTTTTATTCTATTATACTTGATACAACTCCAGGTGTTAGCAATACAGACCAATTGAGCATTGTTATTTGATACGTGAAAATTATTAAAGATTGCGAAGGGAATCCAAAAGACCTAAAGATTGAGGAACCATTCCTTGAATTTATTGACATGCATGATCATTCAGCATCGGATATGAAAGATACAGTCACAGATTTCTTTGAAGAACATTCAATAGACATAAAAAAATGTAGGGGACAAGGAAATGATGGCGCATCTGTTATGTTAGGTACTTCTAGTAGTTTACAAGCGCTAATTTCTGCTCAAGCAAAATATGCAAAATTTATTCATTATGCCGCTCATCGATTGAATCTGGTAGTCAACGATGCTGTCAAGTCATTGCCTGAAATTGGTAAGTTTTTTGATACAGTACAATACCTGTACACCTTTTTTCACAACAGTTGTAAAAGGTGGGAATCATTAGAAAAAGGTCACATCAGCTTTGGATCCAGAAATCTCAAGAAATTATGCCCAACTAGATGGAATTCTAGAGACAATGCCTTGAAAGCCATTCGAACAAAATATGTTGATGTAATGAAATCACTGACTGAAATAATTTTAAAATTCAAGAATAAGGAAGAAGTTTCAGTCAGCAGTGGGTTGCAAAAACAAATTGAAAAGTTTAGTTTTGTATTCCTACTGGTCACAGTTTCAAAAATTTTTGATGCAATAACGCCACTGAGTAAATACCTACAATCTAAATCAATAGACATCAGCAAGGCACAAATTTACCTTGAAAATGTTTATGAGAAGATAAAATCTCTAAGGTATGCCTTTAATGAAGTGGAAGAGGAAGCAGTTTGTCTAGCAGAAAGTTGGGGAATTACACCAAAATTTGAAGAAAAGAGAAACCGCTGGGTAAAAAGATACTTTGAAGAATTAAGCCGAGACGAGATAATCCAAAATCCTAAAGAAAGATTTAGAGTAGATGTCTACAAGTCGGTGACAGACATTTTATGCAATCGTCTTCAAGAACGTTTTAAATCTTTTAAAGAAACTGTATCTTTAATTCATGTTCTGAGCCCAAAAGTTCTACAAGAAGCTAGCAACCAAGAACTGACTCAACTTTCAGAGTGCTTAATGAAAGAGTATGATGAAGACTTGAGTGAAGATTTTCCTCGACAAATGGTTAGTTTCCGAAGTATCCTTTGAAGTCAATTTCAAAGTATGAACGATATTAGACAAGTTAGTATGGCCATAATTTGTGAGCATAATACTCTTTTCGCAAGTTTTCCAGATGTCTATACAGCCTACCTTCTTTTTCTAACGCTTCCTATAACTTCGGCTTCTGCAGAGAGATCATTTTCAAAACTCATCAAGACTTACCTGAGGAGCACCATGTCGCAAGAAAGACTCTAGGGTATAGCACTAATCAGTATCGAAGAGGAAACTCTTAGCAAAATTTCACTCTCGCAAGGTATTTATTTGAATAAAATTTAAATTTGTTGGTGCGTGTTTTTTCTTTTTAAGAATGAGAATGTTTAAGAATGAGCAGTATACGCCAAAAATTTTTGAGGGGGGCGCTTTCTTCCATTTTGTTTACGGGCGCCAAAACTGTATCGCCGCCCCTGGCTACAATAGATCATAATAAATATTCCTTTCAAATTTCGTACATATTGTTTCAAAATTCCACATTTTTATGACCAATATAAAAACAATAATAGCGATACCGGAAGTACCGTCCGCCCGATCCGCGTCAAAATTGGTAGCGTACTACAATAAATTTATAATGAATATTTATTTCAAATTTCAAAGTTATTGGTACAAAAATTGAGCATTCTATAGCCAGAATAAAAACAAAAATGGTGGTAACAGAAGCACTGTCCGGCTAATCCGCACCAAAATCAATACATCTTTTCCTAATGCAAATTTTAGAACCAAATTTTATGATTATCGGACAAAAATTGCGACCTTTATCGTGGAAACAAGAAAACGGAATATATATATATATATATATATGAATTTTAGTTATTGGTGCAAAAATTTTCCTGAGATATTGAAACGAAAAACGTACCGTCTCCAAGCCTGGGGGCTAATGCCGCACCAGGCGTAATAAGTAGATTTTCTAAAGAAAACCTACTTAAAAGTTGTTTGCGTGAAAAATTAAATAAGTTGGTAGGTACTTACAGAATAGTTCAGTGACGTTGCGATTTTCTATTACCTGGTATGTTAATATTATAGAATTTATTTAAATTTTAAATTCATACAGATACACCTATAGTGCATTAATTTAAAATGCAAAAAAGAATTGATCTGAGTTAGAAAATTAGTTGAAGGTAAAATGAAAACCTCGCTGGAATTCTTGAAGAAAAACAACGTATTTTATAGATGACAGAAAAACTTGCCAACCTAACTGAAAAAAAAAAAAATTAAATGAAGAAAAAATAACTGAAAAATTCCGGACCTTTTACATTCTGTCATCGAAAAAATAAGTGCGAAGTGCGATTAGTACAAAGTGAACGTGAACCAACTTCATTTTTATGTGCCTATTCTGTCAGAAAATATCAAATTTTTTCACACGTGTTATAACTACCTAAGACGAGAGGAAAATGAATTTGATAGCTCCGTGGGATGTCGAAAATTGTAAAACTTAAAGTACCTAGGTCTTAGCTCAAAAGTTTTTTTTATTTTATTATATTTTTGTAATTACGATTTCATCAGTTTAAATACGTAGTTTTTGATTCGTATATGAGTTTTATTCCTTATGGCAAAAAGTGCTGTTCTAAAAAGTTTTTTATGGGGCTATTCTGCTAATGTTCAAGTCATATGTACTTTTCATTGGTGCATGTAGTCACATGAGATAAGAATAGCCCAACTAAAAGTTTTTAGAACAGCACTTTTTAGCCACAAAGAATACGCCTATGGATAGACCCATGAACAGTTGCTGAGTTTGCCATTAAAGCATTATTAAAGGGCAAATTTTATACTTATAAAGTCGTACCTACTTTTAAACAAGGATGGAATTCCACTACGATTTAATTTCTGTTATTAGTGTTTTACCATTATAAAATTTTGTTACAGTACTGATACTTGGTTACTGTTACTGCTTATTTTGGTATTGTTTCTGATTTTGTTCCCAAATTTTCTCAGTGGGTGTTTCTGTTTCTGGTGTTGGTATCGGTATTTGTGTACCTACAGGTATCGTTAAGTACTATTTTGTTTTTGGCATTTTTTTGAAAATTTCTTTTCTCTTTTCTCACTTTACAAATTTACAAATAATTAAAATAATGATATATGTGTAGTGACATTTTATAGTTTCTGTTTCATTTTAAATATTTTTTGAAAACAAATTTTCTTTTTTCTTGCTCACAAAATTACAAATTATTGAAAGGATGTTTGTGTAGTGGTGTAGGGATTAGACAACACTTGTATGAGGACATAGGCTCGGCCTATCGACAACAGTCGTCACCTTTGGTGACAAATATTTGTGCATTGCACGTTGAACAAAAAATGTATGTTTGTTTGTTTGTACTTGTCTATCTTTGTAAATAGACAAGTTACTAATCTCGGTCCGTGACAAATTGAGAGATAACAATCTCCGCGATGTCACAAACCGATATAGAGATGCATTCTCCATACTTTACCATTGCCACAGCAACTGTAAAGTACGATGAATAATCTACACTGTAACTTATGTAACTAGTACATAAGTGTGTATGTGTAGGGAGCCGGGTATATAAGACCAGAAAATCTTAGGCTAAATCGCTAGTGTTAGCCAAAATCTTGGCTCCCTCATACTTTCTAGGTATTTAGGCTAAAACACGCAAATTGTTCTGTTGAACACCTTCTGTTGTTGATTTACTTTCCACGACGTAAGGTATTCCACAAGTGGTATTGTAAATTATATTTTGTTTCTGGTAATTTTGGATTTTTTTCCCCCATTTTACCTCCCTTTGAAAATGACTGAAATCATGATGTTAGCCGCGATAAGTTGGAAAAAGTATAATAGCGTAGGAATGGGTGTTGGCTATTGGGAACTTTTAAATTTTCTGAAGCAAGCACCGATGACAAATTTTAATTTTTTTTACAAATACCGCTACCGGAACCTTTCATTTAGGTACTGTTCTGGTAATGGTATTGAACAGTACGATATTGGAAAATAACGGTATTGAGTTGAAATGGTTTTAGAGGTTCTGGTATAATTATATAAGGTATGAGTTCTTGGTATTGATTATGTGTGTTTGTAGCAGTAAATAGAGCTTCTGTTATCCGTTGTGGTAGCGAGATTCCATCCGTGATTTAAAAAATTCATTTTTAACATATTATTTGGCGTCTTTTTTTACGTGGAACCTTAATATTCAATGATTTTTTTTTTTACATGAACTCGATAATATTTGTACCAAAATATATGTCTAGTATGTCAGAAAACCGCATCTAATCTATCAATAAAAGTAGCTATTGCCCCCTTGCTAACTACGCCGTCTGGACTCTCTTTTAAACTTAAATTATAGATACAAAATTTCTGCGAAAAATATTACACTGAAAACTGCCTAGCAAATACACTTCTGCGCTGCTATTAAAATTTTTTCGAAAAAAACAAAAAAAAACAAGATATTTTCCGAAATGGGACCATCATAATTTTTGAATGCACCGAATTCGAAAAAAAATTAATCGAATTTTAAACAAATACCTACCTATTAATTAATACAAAAATATATTATAAATGCGAAGGTTAACCTTCTTTACAGATACGGTAGGCTACCTATAGCATTCAAACTTTAAAAGCATACCTAATTAGTTCGAAAAATTTAATGTTATCAGTCTCACTACCATAGAAGATGACGTAAAAAATCGAAATGCTATCTGCGACTAACTTAGCTGCACGATTAAAAAAGTTTCGTTTCTTGTAATCTGATTTTTTTTAAGTACATTTTTTTTTTTATTAAATAAAAAACTATTTATTCACACAGTCTTTTTTTTTTTTCAATTTAATTCATTCTAAACCTCAATGATGTCAATAACGGATGGTAAGCACGCAAATGTCTCGCTGAATTGCACTTTGTGGTGCAGCAAATTTAGTTATATTTTAGGATTTTACATAGACTAGGTACTTATATTTGAATTTTGTGTACATAGATATGATCTTACATGCAAATGATCTCGTTTCAGTTGTATCGTCTTTCAAAGTAGACATAGGTCAATATTCATATTAATCATTATTGCTCAAAAATAAGCGAGGAAAAAAAGATTAGATTTAACTTGAATTTACATCAGACGTTCTCCTCTTTTCGTACGATGTTTCTAGAATCGCACCAAAGAAGAGAGATAGATAATTTCACGATTGCACGAATTCATGCGAAATCTTTTGTTAATTTGTCTCAATGCAGAATAACTCAAAATAAGACTGCATCTTGAAAAAACAGTCAGTTTTAAGGATTCAGAAATGTCGAGTCTTAAAACTAAGATCCTTCAGTAGATCTCAGACTATTGAAAAAGGCAATGTGATTAAAGCTGCAGGTAGGTACGTAATCTCTCCAGAAACATTGTCGTACTCTTGATTACGATCGTCAGATACGGTAAGTATGAAAAAAATTATAATACGCGTCCAAAAATTTTTTCAAAATTGTTTAAATTATGATAAATATGCATCAGAATTAACCAGTACAGTGTACCGAACAATATGCACAGGATGAAAGAGAGAGCCCTAGAGCCTTGTTCTCGATAGGTAACGTAAGTACTCGAATGCAAAAATAAAACAAAAATTTCGCAAACGGTCTTTTTTGTTTTTTTTCCGGCTGCTATTTATAAATATCCTGAGACGGATGCAATTAAGAAATTTGAACTCCGTTCGCCCAAAGAATTTCATTCTCACAATTTTCTAAGATTTCCGCATCTAAATACGACTAGCAACGAGAAAAAAATATATAGGTAGAATGTTACAAAATGTTTCAAATTCCAGTATTTGTTATTGCGCATGTGTTGCAGCTTGATAGTGTGTGTGTGTATTAGTATAGAGATGTCTGTTTCCACTACGAAATATGCGCGGCTTTATATGCGCAGAACGTATAACCTTAATTGTTTCTTTTCTATCTTTCATGTACTTTTAAACCACAATGCATATGGAGCGTTGGACATCTCTTTAGCTGTATGTAGCGTACTCTAATGAATACCACAGATCATGTGCTACCTTAAACTAAGCCTACATAACCAACAGCATACAGCAGCAGAAATATAAAACCCGTGGAAACAAATATATGTGCCTATAAACTCACACCAAAATTCTGTTAAACAACAAATTTGCTGGGACTTGGGAGTATCAAACGGCAGAAACAACATGTTTTGTTTATGCTATGGAATATGAAGACAAGTAGTGATGGATGACAGTACTATCAAACTATCACTGCTGATAGTTTTTGTTAAAACATTCGTTTTAGCCTTATTTAAAAAAATTATACTGT
Organism: Ericerus pela; assembly: GCA_011428145.1. Classification (NCBI taxonomy): domain Eukaryota; kingdom Metazoa; phylum Arthropoda; class Insecta; order Hemiptera; family Coccidae; genus Ericerus; species Ericerus pela. The sequence goes on from WOFM01001087.1 coordinate 488,623, forward strand.
TTTTATGGTTTATTGAAAAAAATTGGTTAAATTTAGACCCATTTTCAAGCTGGATAAGAAAATTTGTTCAATACAAACTATCAAAAAATTATCGATAGTATCGATAGTTTTTACTTTTTATAGAGGTTGTGAACTGAGAAAGAAAAAGAACTATAAAATGAAATAATTACACAAAGAAACGTCCCAGAAGTGTGTGTATTTAACATCAATCAAGTATGATGAGAGTAAGTACAGTTTGAGTGAGATAAACGATGATGTAGGTACTAGAGATGTGTCGGTTGACCGAGAACTAATTCATTTGAACTAATCTTTTGAAAGACCTAAATGAACGAGACCGAAAGATGAGGATGAACTAGTTCATTTTGAACTAAAAGATATTATCAAATCAAAGTTATATTGTATAGACCTACAAGCTAATTCACTCTTATACGTCACAGCATTATTGTTAATCACTGGATGAGTGGAATTTCTTATCAATCAACAAAAAATGAAATGAAATAGTAAGCGTTTTTGGGAAATGAAAGCGCTTTCTATGTCTGAAAGTAACTACGTATAGAAAATGTATACGAATTGCTCTCCATATGAAATAATACATACTCAAAGGTTTGATTCATGCAGCTCATTTCGTTCATTTTGAACAAGTTTACTGAACTAGTTCATTCAAAAGACCGAGACCTGTTAAACTAAATCCCCCAAATGAACTAAAACGCACATGTCTAGTAGGTACGGAGATGAACGAGTGAGCGGCGGAGATGTATTACAGTGTAGCCGTGAGCAATACTTAATATAAATGTGGTCGAGTGTTTGTAAGAGTGAAAGGGGAGAAGGATTGGTGGTCTCAACACTTTTTACCGTTAATTATTCAATGATAAAAAATTTGCGACTATCGCTATCACTAAAGACAAGTAATTCCTTTTGGAGTAGGTTTCCATATTCCCTCATGCTGAGTGACACAAATCCGATGCTGCGTAGCGCTACTTAACAATTTCCTGGCTGGGTAGGTACATAAAACATTATTCAAGCTTAGAAACACCAATAATTTTGACTCAATTGATAAAACTGTCTCCAATATTCAGAGAGAAGTCCAACAGGTTGGCTTACAATGGGCAAATTGGAAATGACGCAGATCGATCGCATTCCCACTAGAATCAACCTCTGTAACCAACCTTAAAATTAGATAAAAAATGTTCACATATTTAGAAATATAGAAGATAAAATTTCCGAATGAAATGAGTAAAAATGTCTACCACGTAATATTGTATTTATTACCTGCCAGGAAATTCCACCTAACCAAAGACATTTCCATAAGGTATTTTAATTTTAAACTAATGTTTTTCAGCATTCTCCTAGCACCATCGTGTGATTCGAACGATCATCAATTACCAAGTTACATCTCGATATTTCTTCACCTCCAGCAGAAACGTAGGTACTTAATAAAAATTATATCTAAGGCTTGGGGACATTTATCAATCTAATATCTAATAAAATAGTTTTCAGGGAAAATAGAATAGGTATAATTGGAAGAGTAGGACAAGTAACGAATCAACTTCAAAATCAGACTAAAAATTAATGAATCAAACTTAGAAATGAAGTTGATGCGAAAATACAAATACCTACCGTGTAAATTTTAATTTAAAAAAACACAAAAGAATGTTAACAGGGTAGGCCTAGTATCACATACTCATTCCGAAGTATTGAAACCGGTAACAATAAACGAGCATCAGAGGTTAAACATCAAATGTATGGCCAAGGGCGTAGATAGGTCCGTCGTAATGGTGTCCACACATTCTCAGTGGTCTCTTCCGACACCTTCCCTCAATAAGAAATAATCAAAACTGACAAAGAAACATAACTTTTAGAGGTCCAGCCTTTTTTTCTTCTTCTACGAGGAGTCGAGACCTCCAGAGCACCCCTTATATACGCCCTTGTGTATGGTCAATGTTCCCGATTAAAGCGGCCAATATTTAGATGTCAATTTTTTCTGATAGCAACGAGGATTTATTTTAGAATGTTAATGAACAGCTGGTAGAAAACTGATTCTAACGTAAGAAATATTCAAAGAGTAACTTTTATGGTAAATTGAAAGGGAAAATTTTTTATACAGGCTAACGTGTTTTCTCGCACCAAGATTACAGGCTATTAGGTTATTATCAAATTATCACTTTATCATCAATAACGTGAACATTTTTATAAACTTTTGTATATATTAGCTCTGTTTGATAGGACTACACCAATTTACACCAACCTACACCAGGAGGGCGATTCCACAAATATAGGAATGTTATATAACTTTATGCCAAGTTTTACTTGAATATTTGTGGAATATCCCTACCGGTGTATGTTGGTGTAAGTTAGTGTAATCCTATCAAACAGAGCTATTGATACGTGGAGATTCATTTGCATTCTAAAAAATCTTTAAAACAAAAAATTTGCCCAACAGAATTATTGTTTCATTTTTTTTAAAATAAATACATAAATAAGGAAATTATTTTTATAAAGATTAATCACGTAAATTGCGTTGTTCAACGTCAAAAAAGTGGAACTATTCCTTTAAAAGGAACATTTGCCGACAAGTAGTCACACTTCTATAGGTAAAATATTGACCCAGTACCTGTTTTACCACACAGGTAGACTAACTAGGCGCAGCTTAGAGGGACAAAGTGTGGCGCAGTAAAAAAAATTAGCCCATCATGTTTTTACGTATCAAACGCGTAGATAATGTTCTTTCAGCATTATGGTCATAAATTACGTTAAAAGTGAAAGAAAACAAAAGCAGCAGTGACAGAAATAAGGGTTGAAAAAATAAAATAAATAAATGATGTAAGAGTATAAATGCACAGGCCGATGACTTTTTAATATGAAAAAAATGAGAACTATGCAAAATTTCTTCGCTGTATGGAAAACAAAAATGAATCGTGGATATGTTTTTACCCCTCAAAAACCCCTCACCGTGGCCTTAAAATTTCTTAGTTCATAATCATTATGACGCCATCATTCCCTTAAGGGCCAGGCATAAAACTCGGTTAAACGTCAGTCACCAGTTAAACCACAGTTTCCTCTATAAATTTTGACGAAACTGTGGTTTAACTGCTGCCTGAGTTTTATGTAACTGGCCCTCAGACAACCCCTGCCCTCTCGTTAGTAAACCATCAGTAGCCAGATTCTGTAAATCATTACGAATGGATAACAGAAAAATGTTTTGTTGTTATGTACCAAACTTTGACTATACAAATACAACTATATGGACTGAGCTCACTAGGATGGGTGGTGCTGTGCGGTTGAAGGTAAAATAATAAGTATTGTGGTAACTCTCTGTTAAAATGTCGAATACATAGCACCATGTACTCGCTGGTAGAGTTTATGGCCATCCGGTGTATATACCTATAAATGTGGACTCATTGAATAATCCATAATGTCTCGATTGATTAAATACCATGTCATTTTTTTATTGTAGGTCTTAGGTATTATAGTTTGAATGACATGTGAGTTGAACTGAACATCTTATATTTCACCATAATTTACTCCAAATGATCCAAATGAAATGAATGAGAACTCATTCGATAATGCACAACATTCCCAGTATCATGAGCCCATATACATCACTCTAGCTCCATTAGATATTGCGATAGTTTTGTTGGAATGAGAAAGGAATGAACTTTGAAAATTTTATTTTTTCATATTCATCTGTAACTTTGGTCCAAACAGAACAAATGAAGTGAATGAGAACTCATTCGATCAAGTGTAACATTCCAAGTATTTTAACCGTTAATATGATGAATCATTTCCATTTCCGTTTCTCACTTGATAAATTTTTGATTCAGGAAAAAATGTTTGAAAAAGTATGAAAAAAATATCAAAAAAATATTAATATATCAATATTTGAACAAGATTTGGGAAATTTTAAATTAAACAAAATTTTTTTTTCAATGAAAATGGAACCAAAAAATAACTAACATTATGGTAAATTTCATAAACTCATTCAAGGAAACAAAATGAAAATATGTAGCATTTCTCAATCAATGGTAATTTTCCATTAGGTGTAGGTATAATTAATAAATACATTCGGCCTGTTTTACTTGAAAAATCATCTTCAATCACAATAAGCAGCTTATAAAAGTTCATCATTTTCCATTAGGCCTACAATTAACAAATACTATATGCCTATATTTTATTTAATTCCTCCCATTAGAACCACAGAGTATTAAATATAGTAGAGGACACATGCCCAACTAAACACTGCTACTAAAAATAGCACTAATTTTAAGAATCTGTCCCCATCCTTTCAGTGCCAAATTCAAATTTGTTTGCCTGTATTTGGGCCCATTAACAATGATAATGTAACGTATATTTTCGTCTATTTTTAGATATGACGAACATATTTGTCCACACATTTTCAAACACCAAAAACGTAGATATTTATCAACAATAATCATCCTATAACTCTTTATAAACAACCACTAAATTACCCGTATTCAATGTTATGAATATAGATATACTACCTGTATATTTATGACCTAATTGTACCTGTCCCTCGAGTACTCGACGATTCAGCACAACCCTATAATAACAACACCCTACCTCACTTTACCTATCCGACACGTACATTTTCATACCTTGAACTAGTATTTAATCCCTCGATTCAGTGGAAAAAGACACAGTTCCTCGACAGTTACTTCTAAGTATCTGGAACCTCTCTAGTAGAAGTCTCTGGTAAACAGATAGTCTTGCTTGTTGAGTTGTGATTGTATATATGTATAACTATTAACGTATGTTTATGTACTGTGATGTACGAATTATTATTTTAGTAAATGTGTAAACTCACTCGTGTGTTTTAAAATATTATTGAGTCTCTAACATATGTTAAGGTCCACTATAGTTTGTGGATGATAAACTTGAATCTATTCTAGAAGTATTACTGCTGTTAAGTACGTGATATTTCGTGTATGGTGTAACACTGAAAGTGGTTCTAACTAGGTACTTTACCACCTCTTTTGGCCGTTACAGATAAGAATTTTTTATTTCAAATAATTGAATTAAATGAAACAATTAATATAACTGACAAATGAAAGTCCATATCAATTCGAACTTTGTAGATTAAAATGAGATGAAAATTGTACCAATCAGGAGTGGAGGCTACTTTGTCTGAAAAGCAGTGCTGTTTTTCATTTCACATGCATCCTCTATTATATTTAATACTCTATGATTAGAACTTGTCTATTCCAGAGATAATATTTGTTAAAATTTCCTCAAAAATTTTAGTAAATTGTGTAAAAAATTTATATTTCCTCCATAGAATTCAACAAATTCTATTATTAAGCCTGTAAAGATGGGTGTGGGAGTCCCCATTATGATAGGTCCATTTCCCCGGCCCCCCCCATTACAAATTTTGACCTGAAAATTTTTGGCCAAATTGTGCTCAGTTTGTGCTAATGTGTGCCATCAATTTTAGAATTTGTGCTCACCCCCTTCCTTAGATATAAACAAAAGAGTCTGGGTGGGGCTGGAGAAATGCTAGCCCCACCCATTTCGAATTTTGACTCTAAACTTTGTATGCTAATTGTGCTTCATTTGTGCTAATTTGTGCCGTTAATTTTAGAATTTGTGCTCATTTATTTTCAAATATAGGGGCCTCAGAAATTTATGTGTCAGCCCCCCCCATTTGGAATTTTGAGTTGAAACTTTGCATGCTAATTGTGCTTAATTTGTGCTAATTTGTGCTGCAAATTAAAAATTTTATACTCATTCCCTTTCAAAAATATTTGTGGTTTTATGTCTCCCCTCAGCCCCCCCCCATTTTGAATTTTGACCCAAAATTTTTCATACCAACTGGATTCAAATAGTGCTAAATTTTGCTACCAATTTTGGAATTTGTTATCACCCCCTTCTTAATATATAAAAAAAAGTTTGTGGGTGGGGCTGGGGAAATGCTAGCCCCACCCATTTTGAATTTTGACTCAAAACTTGGCATACTAATTGTGCTCAATTTGTGCCAATTTGTGCCAACCATTTTAAAATTTGTGCTCACTTCCCAACTCAGATAGGGAGGATGAAAGATTTCCCCTCAGCCCCCCCCCTTTTGAATTTTTATACAAAACTTTGCCCACTACTCTTTTTTGATTTGTGCTTAATTGTGCCAATGTAACGTATATTTTCGTCTAATTTTAGAGATGACGAACATATTCGTTCACTCATTTTCGAACACCAAAAATGTAGATATTTGTCAACAAATTACCTTCCTATAACTCTTCATAAACAACCACAAAACTATTCGTATTTAATTTTACATAAACAAATATACCTTCTGTATATTTCTGACCTAGTTGTACCTGTCCTCGAGTACTCGACGAGTCAGCACAACCCTATAATAACAACACCCTACTTCACTTTACCTATCCGACACGTACGTTTTCATACCCTGAACGAGTATATAATCCCTCGATTCAGTGGAATAAGACGCAGTTCCTCGACAGCTACTTCTAAGTACCTAGAACCTCTCTTGTAGAAGTCTCTGGTGAACAGATAGTCTTGCTTGTTGAATTGTGATTTAATATGTATTACGATTAACGTAGAAATATTAACTGTGATGTACAGAATATTATTTTATTAAATGTGTAAACTCACTCATGTGTTTGAAATATTATTGAGTCTCATAGTAATGTTAAGGTCCACAATCGTACGTGGATAATAAACTTGAAATTATTTTAGAAGTATTACTGCTTTTAAAGTACGTGATATTTCGTGTATGGTGTACTCCCAAAAGAGGTCGTTACCAGGTACAAGCCAACCTCTTTTGGCCGTTACATTATTGGCGCCCAACTGGTCTGCTATTGCGAATCGAACTCTCGCTCTAGTACCTGCTCAACGGAATTGCTGAATTCAAGCTGCTGTTTCAATTCCTCTGGCTCGAAGTACTTTGCTCTAACCTTGAAAACTCTAGTCAAGTACTCAAAGAGAAACGCGTAAGGTGCGCTCTTGAGGAAAGGAAGTAGAGGTTAGCTGCGAGTGGAAAAGAACTAGTTGTGAAAAGAAACTCGAACTTCAAAAAACGAACAAAGAACATTTATTATACGGAAAGAAAAGTAATACAGAAAGGAATATATACAACGGTGAAGTTCGGCGAAGTGCGGCGACGGATTCTTCAAGCTCCTGTGCAAACAAAAAAAGAAAACAAAGTAACAATTAATATTAATTATAATTCGCGTCCCTCCCGTAAATATAAGAAGTGTTAAATAATTATAAGTCGCGAAAAAAAAATTTTTTATGAGTGAAACTTGGGAAAACTTATCCGAACCCAATACTACTAAAACTAATTTAAATTGGCTAATCGATGCTAAAAATTTTGAATTAATTAACGTATGTCAAAATTTGAATATCGAAGTCGATAAAAAATATTTTTCTCGTATAAAAACCCAAGAGGATATCCTGTTAAAAATTAAATCTAGTAAGGAAATACAAAAATTATTAACCCCTGAAAATATAAAAATAATTTTACAAACAACACGAAAGACTCGTGAACAAATTCCCGAATTAGAAAATCCGATAATAAGAAAATATTTTAATCCTCCTTCTACTTCAACCCCATTCTTGGAAAATTTGGATAATCCCACACCATTTCCAAGAGTTAAAACTGCTATTAATCTAGTAGATATTACTGAGTGTTTAGAAAAATCTGACGAAGATTTTCTCAGCCCAGAAATTGAAACTAGACTTTTAGAAAATTTAATTCCCCCTATAGAAAATAAAATGTCAGGAAAGGCGGCTGTAAATATCAGACCTTCCTTATATGGACACACCCCAACGGAAGATATCGTATCATTTTTAAATGGATTTGAAAATGAGGCGGAATCTTTCAATTGGGATGCAAATATGAAATTTAAAAAAATTAAAATCGCATTTTCTGGTCTCGCCAAGCAAATATTTGAGGATAGAATTCAAAATAATCCCGAATGTAATAATTGGCAAAATACTAAACAAAAAATTTTGGAAGTCTTTACGAGGACTAAACCCCAATTACGCGAAATATTATACGAAAGAAATTACAATGGTGAAGCTGATTTCTCTGCGTATATTATGTTCGTGAAAAGGATTTTAAAACAAATTGAACCCGATATTACGGAAGAAAAAATTATCGAAAAAATTATGCCAAATCTCCCCGAAAAAGAAAGAGTATTTTTAATAAAAAAAGAACCTAAAACTATTCAGGAACTTGATAAAGCTTTCTCTAAATATCTCGAATTTAAAGATAAAGCATTCGGACATATAGATCCCCTGTTACGTAAAAAAATTGATCAATTAGAAAAAACGATAGAAGAATTGAAATCCGGAAAAACAGAAAAGAAAACTGAAAAAAACGTAAATACAATATCGTCCGACCCGATCTGGAAAGCTGAAATGGAGAAGATGAGCGCTGCAATAGCGAACATTTCAAAATTTCAGGAATCCAGAAAAAATAAAAATCCCCAAAATAAAAATAATAATAATGAACAAAACAATAATAACCAAAATGGTAATAATAATAATAATAATAATAATAATATGAATAATAATAATAATCAAAATCAAAACCAAAACCAAAACCAGAATCAAAATAGGAATAATAATAATAATTATAATAATAATAATAATGGTAATGGTAATTGGAACCAGAATCAAAACTGGAACCAAAATAACCAAAACAGAAATTGGAATAATAACCAAAATTTCAATTCTAATTATAAAGGAAGAAATTTTAATCCAAATTTTCGGAGAAATAATTTTCCGAGAAATAATAATGGATATTATCCCAATAGGACTCCAAATTGGAACCAAATGGCTCTCCCAAATTGGAATAATGCTCCAGCATGGTCTGGAATATCATTTAATACTCCCCAAAATCTCCCCTATGTGGCTGCTAATACACAAATGATTGCCCCTCCGGCACCATTAATGGCAGCTCCACAACAAAATTACCTCCCAACTCCAAATCCCCAGGCCTGCCAGAATAATTGCTCAAAAAACTAAGTGTCCCCCTTACAGGTGATCTGTCAGCTGTAAGGGATGTCGCGAACAAAGAGTCGAAACTAGTTAACAATGTGAGTAAGGAGAAGTTTCAAAGCAAAGGGTACTGCAGAACCCAATGTAAATTTCACCTTCCATTTGCCATTTATGGTAAACAAATACTTAGCTTAGTCGACCCAGGTTCAGAACAGACACTTATCGATGAAAAAGTTTTAAAGAAAGTCAATTTTACGGAACCAATTCTACCAACAAAAGTAAGATTTCGTGGTGCGGATAGTCAACCTCTTGAGGTCATAGGAGTAACCAATGTGATTTTTTCCATTGATCATTGTATTTACCCACATCCCACTTACGTTGTTCGAAATTTAGTAGAACCGGTCATACTGGGTTACGACTTTTTATCAACCCATAAAGCCAAAATGGACTTTTCGAAAAACAAATTCACTCTACCGTGTGGTGATGAAGAGCGATGTTTTGACATGCCTGAATGTCACAATTTCCCTATTGAAAAGGAAAATAAGTTAGGTTATATTAAGCCCTTTAAATATTATGCTCCCCAAACTTTTAAAATAGAGGCAAATTCGGTGCTAATATTAGCAACGTTGCCTGAACACCTGGAGTTTCTATGCTGAAACATCCATGGAAGAAAAAAATAATTTCTTTGTAATCGTATCAGAAGACACGATAGCGGCTGTTAATCATAATAACAGACCCCACGTGATCTACAAAGGCGAATACTTAGGAAAATTTGAATTAAGTAGTGCAGTAGAAATTAATTCCTGCCAAATTGAAAGAATAAAAGAAAATACTATTTTTAAGGATAATCGAGGAAATCCCATCCCGATTAATCCAAAATTGTCGCTTGAACAAAAAATAAAAATGTACGAAATAATTAATGAATATAATAATATTTTTACGGGAAAAACAGATGAAGTTTCCATTTGTAAAGTTCCCGAACAAGTTGTCCGAGTAGACGACGAAACCCCACTGCGGTGTAGAAACTTTAAATTCTCACACGCAGAACATGAGGCCCTACACAAACTGGTCGATGACTTAGGTAAAAGTAGGTGTCCTAAAAAAACAAAAATCGAAATTTGAATCGCCAATATTTGTAAAAAAGAAACCAGACGGAGTCTATCGAGTATTAGTAGACTACCGAAGAATGAACCAAAGAATAATTATGGATAATAATCGTGTGCCAACAATTGATATTATTTGGCCATATTTAAGAAATAAAAAATGGTTTACGACAATTGATTTAAACAGTGGATATTTACAGATTCCTCTCACGAAGAATCTAAACAATACACTGGAATAAATGTGGATGGAATTGGATATGTATTTAATTCCACTCCAATAGGTTTAAGTATATCCCCGTCCATCTTCCAAACTATCATGGATGACATATTCCATGATATATTCTGGAAAAAAATGGTATGTTATTTGGACGACATTTGTATTTTCGGAGAAGAACTTTCGAAGAGTGTCTTGAAAATACAAGGGAAGTATTAAAAAGATTAAATAAAGTAAATTTAAAAATAAAAACAAAAAAATGCCAATTTGCAATGAACGAAATCGAAATATTAGGACATACGGTCCGATATAACGAATTACGTCCATTAAATAAAATATAGAGGCAATAAAAAATTTAAATCCCCCTAATACGTTAAAACAATTACGATCATTTTTAGGATCAATAAATTATCATAGGAAATTAATTCCTAATTTAGCTAAAATTACTGCTCCTCTTACTGATTTACTAAGAGGTACAGATAGCAAATCAAATGCAAAAATAAAATTAAATCAAGAACATCTTGAAATATTTGAAAAATTAAAAGAAATTATGATTTCCAAACCTGTATTAGCAATATACGATCCGAAATTGGAAACCTGTGTAGAAGTTGATGCTTCGAAAATCGCATTAGGTGCAGTGCTGCTGCAAACTAATCCCGTTACGAAGCATAAACATCCAGTTGGATACTTCTCTGAGAGTCCAACCTGCCCAGTCAAAATTGTGTTCATTTGACTTGGAAATGTTAGCTATTACGAATGCATTAGCTCATTTCCGTGGATACTTACTGGCATTACGCTTTGTAGTATACACGGACCATAAACCTCTGATTTATCATCAGAAATGTAATACTCCAAGCCCAAGATTAATCCGATTAATATCAAAATTAAACGAATATAGTTTCCAAATTAAACATATCGCCGGAAAAAATAATTGTATGGCTGATATGTTATCCCGTCCGCATGATGAACCGGACGAAATCATATTTGAAAAAGGTGAATTTTTAGTAGATAAAAAATATGCTCTTCAAGATGAAGAAAAAAATGTGAATACTGTGTGTAGAATTCACAATGACAATTCTGTCCCATTAAACCCTGTATTCTTTCAGAATCAAAATGCGTGGTACTACCCAAGTACAACGCCCCAAACATATTATTTTCCCCCTTCCCGTGCCTCAACCTTCCCATATTACCCTGTGGTACAAACCACAATCCCACAGAATGAGTTAAATCATTCTGAAAATTGTCCCAACAAAACTACTAACGTAGTTACAAGATCTGCTCTTAAAGAGGCAAACCTCGATAATCAGATCATCCCAACCCCTCCTGTGACCCCAGTTGTCACACAAATGTCAATTCCCGACATCACATTACCTCCCCAATCAGAAGGTCAAACTTCTGAATCCCCCCAAAAAATTGAATTGCCCGAAAATTTAAAAACAATGCAGGAAAATGACCCGCATTGGAAAAATGTAATTTCATTATTAAATTATAACGAAATAAAAAAAGATAAAAATAAAATACGAAAATTGAATCGTACTATACAATTATATTTTCTTGACGAAAATAATGTATTAAAGAAATTACCTAACCCAACCTCATCGTATGATGAAGCGGTTACAGTAATTCCCGAAAAATTAATTCCGGTAGTTCTAAAAAACTACATGACGATCCGTTGTATGGAGGTCATTTTGGAATTAAGAAAACAAAAAATAAAATAAAAAATCAGTTTTTCTTTAAAAACATGGTACAAAAAATTACTGAATATGTATTATCGTGTCATGAGTGTCAAATGGCACAAAATTCCCCGAAAGAGGCTGGCTACCTCAAACATATTGAAATCGAAAACCCTAAACCGTTTTCACATTTAGAGATCGATTTCATCGGAAAATTTAATACCGAGTATGAACACTCGTACGTGCTTGTCGGTGTAGACAAAAGCACAAATTTCTGCACCATACGTCCAACAAAAATCCAAATGCTCAATGCGTAATTGAGTATTTGAAATTTATTTGTTATACGTATGGCACCCCAGGAAAAATTTCTTGCGATAACGGAGGTCATTTTGCAAATGAAACCGTCCGTAAATTTTGCAAAGAAGAATAATATTAAAATTATTTATTCTTCGTTTTATTCCCCCCAATCGCAAGGACTCGTTGAAAAATCAACGGAGGTAATAAAAAAATCATTATCAAAATACGACCATTCAAACGAAAAAGAATGGATCGAAACAATAATAAAATTATTTTCACATACAATATTAGCCCAATCGAACACTTAAATAATAAATCTCCATTTTACCTACTTCATGGATTCAACCCAGAAGTACATTTACCAGAAATACCAGAAAATAATAATAACAAAACAACTCGTGAAGAAGAAATTGAAACCTCCTTCAGACGAGAGAAAAAACGCCGAGCTTAGCAAAGAAAGCGTCGGAAAAAAACGCGAAACATTATAACGCACACCACAAGATCATTGACTTCAAACCTAATGACCTTGTTTTGCTGCGTCAATCAAAAAACGTCGCGAAAAATAAAATGAAATACACCGGACCATATAAAATTGTTAGAAAGGTCACGGATTTAAATTACGCAATTCGTATTAAAACAGACGATAAAACCGCGTACGACGAAACAGTTCACGTACGACGATTAATTCCGTATAAATCTCGTAATACCGACGAATTAAACAATGAAATAAAAATAGAAGAAGTAGACGAAAACATCGAAAATCCCATTCCAACCCAAATCATACCTAAACCAAGGGGTCGCCCTCGGAAAAAACCAAAGTAACTATGTGTAAGGTATATTACCCGTAGCTTACTCGGTTTTTTCACTCACGATTTTCCCTTTCCGATTGGTGATATCTTTTGCCACTTGTTTGTTTCCCTCTCCCCTCCCCCTCCCTCTTCTTCTTTTAGTTGATCTAAAAAATTTTTTTTTTTCCCTCCTACCCACAAAATTTTCTATAACGTAAAAATTGCAATGAAAAATCTTTTTTTTTTATAAAATAATATCAAACGATAATAATTTATGAAAATTAAACTCACCATCAGCCCAGGTTTCGGCGTAACCAGTTAGAAAGTCGGCCAGCTGCTCACCATCGGATGAACTGCTGCTGCCGGTGGACTCTGGTGAGGCCCCTTCCTCCGCGCTCCGACTCCCTGGCGAGCTCCCATCCTCTGTGGAGATACTGTCCTCTATGGATGGGGTATCC